>OX328125.1:99804642-100222142 GCA_946811695.1 Gonocerus acuteangulatus | reverse complement strand
TCAACATCTGCAGGTATTTTGATTTCATAGGATTTCTAAGGTAGAAAAACAAATGAACCCATTATTAAAGGGATATCTGTTACCGTTTGCGAGAAAAGTCGATGCAACTACCTTCCCCTACTAATTTCCAGTTTGGGTATTCAGAACCGAATTTGAATAAAATAATGCTTTTCTTCGAGATGTTGTCGAGTAGTTGTTGACATTTTTTACTAAAAACAGTATTGATTTTTTTTTGCTGTTATAAGCTTTGGAAATGTCACTTGAAATAAGAATGGAAACGCGCTCTGATGACGCAGCTCCTGCGGCTTCGGGCTTTTAAAGATACCGCAAATTAAGATTAGATGTAAACGCGGGGAAATTTCTGTAAGCCAGCTGTTGTAAATTTTCGTAGGGATTTGCACTTCTATGAAGGCACCTCGGAATATCGGACAATGCAAATAGTGCGAGGTCCCAAACATTTCCACTGAGGTGAATAACAATCCCAAACTCCATCGGGGAACTCAACCGTCACCTAAACTTCATTGAGGTTTATCGGATGGGAGTAAATCAGCTGACTGCAAATAAGCTGTAAAGCCATCTGTCATCCCTGATCTATGCATGACTCTCATTAGCAGGGTATCTAGATACGCTAAGTACCCTAAAGTACTTTCCATTCATAAATATCACGGCTGCGCCATTCATTCAATGAGCCAGTGGTTGTGGATGTTCCATTCTGATTAACAGTGCGTCACTCAGGAGCTGCATGACTAAGCACAGCCCTCTAGAAGGCGGATAGTGTATGCTGCATTCTTGAATAATTTGCTTAAAATAGCCTATATAAATAAAACAAAGAAAATGAATATTATTAGTATTTGTATCTTTTATATTTTGTAACTAGCTGTTCCCCGGCGTGCCATGCTACCCCTACTTTCTGCCTATGACCCTCCCCGTATCAAGATCTACCTGTATACCCAGTTACGTCAAAATCTGTCAAACGGTGTGAATTTGTTTATATCTGACGAGTAATTCATAAAGCAGCCGGCAGAGTCCAGCACCACAGCCATTCATAAAACAGCCGACAGAGGCCAGCACCACAGCCTGCGAGTAGATAGCACTTATCAAAGAAAGGCGACCGCTCCTTAGATAGACAGTGGCTGTTGATAAAACCATTGCATTATATGATTCTATAATGATGTAAAGTCATCAATGAGTTCGAGTTACTTTAATTACCAAGAACATCAACAAATAAATTTGAGACAGTATTCAAAATGGCTGTCAGAATCTGAATTGTTCAGTGTAGCCATTTTTTCTTGAACACAACTTTTGACCTTTTGACCAAATTTAAAAATTTGACTATTTTGACCTAGCCTAGGAGATTTCCCGCATCAAGACCTACCTGTGTGCCAAGTTTGGTCAAAATCGGTCAAACGGTGTAGATTTGTATAAGGAACAAACAGACAAACAGACAGACACGTGATTTTTATATATATAGATGATTTCATTCCTAAGGTCGTGGGGTCAATTTCCGCTAAGGGTGGTGGGTTTTCTTTAAAAAAAAAAAGATAGGCATCAACCATATCCTGACTAGAAAAGGGTGGTAACCTATAGATCCCGTCCTAAAATTCGTTGTTAATAATAAATGGACGTTAAAATTGCAATTATAATAAATAATATGTATGTAAACACTTATGTCGCAACTTGTGAAATTTCTTATGATGTAGTTGCATAGAGTACTGGATTGGCTCTAAAATTACACCAGAAGCAATACTCTAGCCCTTAGGCTGCGTTTACACGGGCGAGAAAACTTGCGACAGTACTTGCGCAAGTTCTGTCCCGTCGTGTAAACACTTAGATGCAATTTTACCCGACACTTGAACGCAAGCTGTCCCGCGAGCTCTCGCGCGAGTCAATGTCGCAACTTGTTGCATCTGAGAGCTAAAAATCCGTTTACATTGTGACACCGTTTGATGCAATTTCAACTCGCGTAAGGAGCTCATTCCAAGTCAATTTTCAGTTTGTTTCTCGCCATGCCGCCGAGTAGACGTGTTAAAAATGCTGCCGCGCTTGTGATAATAGATTATTGGATTCGATCAAAAGGACGGGAATAGAAGAAGAAGAAGAGTATCTGGGTATCTGGGGGAGAATGGATTAGGAGAAGATACGATTTAGGGGCCTTTATAAATTTAGCCAATGAGTTGAGAAAGGAAGATTATCAACCATTTAGGAATTTCATACGGATGTCTGCTGTAGAGTTCCAAGATTTACTTCACATGTTGGACCTAAAATCTTTCAACAAAATTTAACAAATAAATGTAACTTAAAGATATCGAATACTACCAATTAAAAAGTAAGTTAAACAACAACAAAACCCCGTTCAAAAGAACAAAACAAACGTTTGAAGTCTCCGATTGACATCGCCAAATCAAAACTTATTCAGAACCTTGTTTTGTAGAAAATTTAGTAAGCTTTCAAATGGTAACCTTCTGCTTACCACGATTTTCCAGCCGTTTTCGAGATATTAAGGAAAATATACGAAGTTCCCAAAACGTTTCATGTCTGTTAATACAATATTTTATTCTTTTCCTTCTTTAACATCGAACGTAATCAAAATTTAAACATATTAGCTTGGATGAATTTCGAACATGCAGATAATATTTCAACTGAATCCCATGATCCTAAGTACCCTAACCAAAAACATTATTCATCAACTATTTTTCTAATTTTCTCGGAAACAGATATCGCCTTAAAAATGGTTTAAAGAATGGACGATCTTGACCTTTCAAATTAGACGAAAGATTTTCTTACCAAAATTTATTGAAATTGGACCATTTCTGAGGCTGTGAGAGAGCGAGACAAAACACACACACACACACACACATATATATATATATATATATATATATATATATATATATATAATAATAATAATAATAATAATAATAATATTTATTTGTAATTGAACATTGTCCTTACAAATATGATCGGGGTAAATATATACAATTCATGAAAATTAAATTAGAGTAGACTCTTATAGAACAAGTAAATAAAATAAGCTTTTATAATACAGAATAATTAAGAACTGATATTTCGGTTCGTTTACTACACGCTGTGGTTGCCTCTTTTCTTCATTACATCCTCCAAGTAAATGCAAAAGGCGTTTATATCGGTGATGTTAGAGGTGGTCAGGAAATAATATGTTGCAGAGTTGTTGGTGTGTTCATCAATAATGGGTTTCAGAGTATTTCTGAGATTGGAGTATTCAGGACATCGCCACAGCAGATGCTCCAAGTCTTCTTCCTCCAAGTTGGTGCATATTTTGTTCGTTTCTATTTTGTATCTTTGACGACGGATGCTGAGGTAAAGTGTCTTCTTGTTCGCTAATCTTAGTTGACTTATGATTCTTTGTCTATTTATGTTCATATTTATTAGAAGGTAGCTGTTGTAGGTATGAATTGCACTATATATGGTACTGTAGGAGGTTGTGTTGATATGGTCTAGGTCATCTTTAATCAGGTTTGCTTTTAATTTTGGCGCTATTTCTTTGAGTAATTTGAAATTTGGGGTTTGAGCTGTGATTTGGTCTGTTATTTCATACTTCAAAAGAAAATATTTTAACTTCGTTACCCAGTTTTGCGAAGAAAGATTGGTCAGTTTTGAGTCCAGGAGGAGTAATTTCTGGTAGCATAATTTTGGGTATCGTGTGTCATCCATGCCGAGTAGTTTCATCCACCAGCCTGCGATTCTCTGTGCTGCCTGTGTTGATATAGCGTAGTCATTAGATTCTGTACGGATAAAACTGTGGGGTGTAGATTGGGATAGATTTAAGATTGATTTGTAATATTTGGAAGCTATTGTCTGAATTTGGTCAAAGTACCATAAGCCCCATAGTTCTGAGGAGTAGAGGAATACGGAATTGATAACTGTATGGAGAAGTGCTTTTTTAGTGTCCCAGGAGTCCGATTTAGCGTTGAACAATATCTTCTTCATCGCGGCTATGGCATGATTGGCTTTAGTTGTCTGAGCATTTAGTGTGTTTGCCAGTTGACGAGAAATTAACTCCAAGATAGTTATATTGTTTTACAATATCTATTTTACTGTTGTTAATGAAGAAATTAGGGTGGCTATATATATATATATATATATATATATATATATATATATATATATTTATAGGTTCTGAAACGTTTAATTTTCTAGTCGAGACTTTCGGATTGCCTCATGGGTGGGGTTCCTCCCTATGCAGGGAGGAATGAACCGCGCTGAAATGCTGCCGCGTTTGTAATCATAGTAGATTTACGTTATGTTGCACCTAAAATACAAAAACAGGATACCAATATGAGAAAATCTATAACAGCTAGTGAGCGCTTAAAGGTTACTCTTCGTTTTTTCCTCTGGTAAGTAATGAGTTTAATTTATTGGAAACTATTTTTTTAATTAAAAGTAACGATACAAGTAATAAATATCTCAACCCCTTCCTTTAATTAATAAAAGTAACACAAACATTACTAAACTAAAAAAAAAAAATGCTGTCTAATAAACAATAAAAATAAAGTCTAATATGAACGACAGAAATACTCGAAAACAACCCAATTCCTTCCACGGTAATAGTCCAATACTCAACCACTCGATATGCCAACTTGCACAAAAGTGTCGGAAAATATCTCCCACTGTTTGATCGGGCGACAGTGCGAGTGTGAGAAATTCCTAGAGCTGAGTGTTATGTTTAGACGAGCAAGTTGAAGTGTCAGACACTCCCACAGCAAGCTCGCGACATGAGTTGCGCGAGTAGTTGCGACACTGCTCTCCAGGCCGTTTACACATGCAATTTTCTCTGTCGGACAGAAAACTCGCGCAATTTCTCGCCCGTGTAAGCTCAGCCTTAGAATGCTAGCCGATCTGAGAGGGACCGACCGCCGGGTGCTACGAGCTCTGAGAGCCGATCCTGCCCCCAGTGCTAGCCTATTTTCCACCCTCCGCGTGCGACTTTGGTTTGGAACAAGACTATACTCCCGCCTTGGGTCGCTCTTATTACGTAGATATATAACAGGGGACATGCAAAATTGCTTGTTTTGTTGTAATTTAAGATGCTAATTTCATTAATTGTGTGTACTTTAGTGTGACCTTTTCAATTATTATAACAAGTTTCTTATTATTCTTATCCTGCAAGTTGCGAAGAAAATTAATAAATAAACAGTTTCTAAAATAATATTTCAATAGTTACCGAAGTATTTTAGTTTTAAATTTAGCACCATTAGCCCTGTTAGTATGAATGCACCCTTTTATCAAAATATTCATGAAAACACTTTCTCTTCTCTTCATTTTACCCATTTTATGATTTATTTCTTTGTTATGATACTTCAATTTATTTAGAAATTTTTTAAAAAAATATTGATTGATCTTTATTGATAATTTACAATCTGTTATGTACAATAAGTAATTATTTAGTAAATAACTGGGTCTTTTTTTTTACTAAAAACTAATCATTTTATTTTTATATGCAACTCATAAAACTGTTTATGTCCAATAATTACTTGCTGGAGAAAAAAAAACTACACTTTTTTAAAATTAGTGTTTTGTATTTATTTTAAAACAAATTTTTTTATAATAGGTAGTATATTAGTAAATAGTAATATAATAATAAAGTAATGAATTAGAAATAAATAGTAGGTATATAGCAAAAATATTAATAATAAATATAAAAATAAATAATAAACCAAAACTAGTACTGAGAAATATTTGTTAGGGTCATATTTCCCCACACCTAATTTAGCCTAAAGGTGGGAAAAGGTTTGGCAAATTTTAGTAAAGTGTCTGCAAACAATAGAAATAACAACCCAACCCCTGCAGGTAGCCGCCTTGGTACAGTCTGAATAGGTGATAATCGACCCATTAGGTGGTCTAGGACACTCCGTTCGAGCTAAAGTTAGCTTCCACTCACAATAAAACCGGGAAAAACACACGTAAAGACATTCTTCTGCTATCTAACGGATAGCTAAGTAACTAGACTAGTTGTACAGCGTGATACAAGAGATCTCTGGGCTTTCTGGAAGCAGAGATTATAGAAAGAATATGAAAACGAATATATTCGTGGGTCGCACTCTGATGAATGTCCCGGCTGCACGAATATATTCGTGCTTCGCACTCAGAGCATTTTCTTAGAGAACGGAAAGGGCTGTTACTAGCCCTACTGTGCACTGGGCACAAATTACTAATTTTTCCATGTAATTAGTTTTATAATATTATAATATAAACACTAATTAACCTGTGCGAAGCATCCTCAAGAAATGTAAAGCAATAATTGTGGCCAGAATCACTAAATTATTTGTAAAAGTTCTATTAAAAAGTTACCTTCAGGCCAAATTGCGTAGGAATGTGGACAGTACCTAGTTTTTTTTTTTTTTTTTTTTTTTTTTTTTTTTTTTTTTTTTTTTTTTTTTTTTTTTTTTTTTTTTTTTACGGCGCATCTACATGTAGGTCATTAGCGCCGACATCCAGGGTGCAGCGAGGAATTTTACCAGCGAGCCGTGGGATGATAAAATTCCTGCCGGAGGTTGGGAATAGAACCCACCATCTCCCACTTATGAATCTAAGGCGCTAGCCATTAGACCACGGGAGACCCCAGTACCTAGTTGATATCAAAGTAGAGAGGAGTTGAGAGCAGCCATGAAATAGTATAATTTTATGTGTATAATTTCTTTAAAATGAATAATCTGATTTGATCGCCGGGTTTGTTATCGGAGAAAGCAGGGACTTGTGTTGGAAAAGTGTATATAAATTCCAGTTTTGATTCACTTAATTCATCTTATAAATAAATCAGCAGATCGAATACCTTAAATCAATATTTTATGTCGAAAATTAAATGTGGAATGAGATAATAGATGCATCTAGTCGAAATCATTTCAGTATATCTTGATATTCTCGATAGAGGATTTGAAATTTTGGAAAAACTACTGAAATATCAGTAATGTATATATTTGTTCTGTGTAGTTTTTGAGAGAAGCTTTAAAATGATGCTTCATTTATGGAAATTGATTAAGTATTTAGGAAGTTATGGCGTATGGACAAAAGAATCGAGAAATATAAATATGATATTTGTAATGGTAAGTTGACTCAACTTTTTTATGTACATGTTGTACATGCGACGTACTACTTAATAATTTAAAAAAAATTAAAATTCTTGTTTATTGATTTTGATTAACCCTATAGAGACGGCAGCAGTCGTATGAGCGAGGGTACCCGGTGACGGGACCCTCCCGAAACCTGCCTGTCCCTCCTAACGGCTACTAGCTAGCTCCCTTCCAAGCCCGCTCGACAATTGTCTTGTTTTTTTTTTTAGATTTACATTCTCGTATTAGTAATATGTATATATATATATATTCTTTAATTAGTACAGAAACCTTTCCACGTAACACCTTAGTACTACTGATAGAAAATATATATCCCTGGAAACTGCGATGCTGCCTCAGCAAATTACATTGTTTACGCTTCGGAATAAGCCTATCGTCTTCGTCGAAATCCTAGAATGCTCTTCAATATTACTTCCTGGAGCTGAGGAAGGACTGGGCTGCGATTTATCATCTTCCGAGAATTCTCAAACACGTCTACTAAGAAATCTGACTAATATTCTAAAAGAACTAGAGAAGCCCGCGGTCCTTATTTATTTTTAATTTAATTTTTGAGCATCGCAACGACGGCGATTTGCTCTTTTTAAAATACAACTAATACCGATTTATAGAAAAATACAAACTTATAGAACTAAATACAACAAAAGAAAAGAAGCGGCCGTCCTTATACGATATAGAGTGAGGTGGCTTCTACAGAAGCCCACCGTCGGCCAGTCACGGCTTTCTGCTGGAGAAGCCCACCGTCAGCCAGTCACGGCTTTGTACTGGCTGCTGCAGAAGCCCGCCGTCCAGAAAGGGTTAATAATAAATGCGTCCAGAAGTATAAAGGGAATATTCTGCAGTCATATAAACGGAGACACCTGATGCAGCGGCAATAGCGGTAGAAGAAAACCCCTCTTTCAGATGCACTTATTTAGTTTATATTTACAAGACTTTTCTCTTTAGATGCCCACCAAAATTACCAAGTGCAATATAAAAGAAAATTATTACTGGGCAACGAATCAGCAGATTTGACGTCTGCCACCCTCTGAAACATGACTTTCTTGAAGTAGTTGGGTTGGGTTGGTAGTTTAAGGACAGAAAACTGCTTGGTCATCTCCGCCCTTGTTGTGTTTAATTGTGCAAGATTAATGTTAGGATGGAGAGTGTCTTCAGTATTGTGTGTTTGAGATAGAGTTGTGTTTCTAAAGTTGTATTTGTGAGAATCTAACTTTGGAAAAAAAGAGAAATTATTGTTGCTATAAAATTGCATGGATATAAGAACCAGATTCACACACACATAAATATATTTGCACTTATATAAATATAGTATACATATATAAATATATATAAATTGCACTTATATAAATATATGAAAGTAGTTGCTATGATAGCTCGGTATGTAAAATATCTTTTATTGAATTTCTGAAGTAAACTGCAATTATTATAGTAATAAAAAGAGAAATTATTGTTGCTATAAAATTGCATGGAGATAAGAACCAGATTCACACGCACATAAATATAGTGTACTTATATAAATATAGTATACTTATATAAATATAGTATACTTATATAAATATGTATAAATTGCACTTATATAAATATATGAAAGTAGTTGCTATGATAGCTCTGTATGTAAAATATCTTTTATTGAATTTCTAAAGTAAACTACAATTATTATACTAAAAAAGAGAAGTTTGAGGGTGGTAGACGTCGTAACATTGAAAATAGGTACAGATTTGGCCGCCATTGTATCGCTAAATACTAAGCAAAAAAAAAATAATAATAATAGAAATACCTACATATGTTTTTTTTTTTTTTGAGTAGTTTTTAAAAATTTGCTAAAAATTTGGGGTGAAGTGGAAAATACAACACTTGAACGCGCGCTTATCCGTTAAAACTTTTCATACATAAAGAGTCATTGGTATTATGGTTTTGGGATTTATATAACGGTTTAAACGATATTTCAATTTTGGGCCTAATACACGGGACACCCTGTAGACACGAATGTTTGTTTTTAGTGCATTATGTGTGTAGTTTATTGTATAATGTATAAACAGTGCTTAAGTGTAATAGTATGTAAAAATCCTGCTATTTAGTGCGAATTTTCTATGAAAAGAATATCTGATGTAGAATCTAGTTGTAGAAGACTATAAGAAGACTGACAGACACAGCTACTAGAAGGGATTGTTAGGTGCCTGTCTACCCCCTGCTGGTGCCTAGTTGTCTCTAATTAGGACAGAGAATGTAATTTAGAAGAGGCACCAGTCTGTATCTCTCTCTCTCTCTCTCTCTCTCTCTCTCTTTGGTGGTGACCTTAGATTAGAGCTAGGATATCACATAGGAATAGTATATGTTTCGGTTTATGGTCTCAACATTACCTAAATCATTGGCTTAAACCAAATTTTAATATATGCAAACGATTCCTACTTGCAGGAACTGCGTCATCGTAACGCTTTTCCATAATGTTCCATGCCTAGTCAGCTTCGAATAAATATAGTTAATATTTGTTTGAAAAAATGAAACTCCTCCTTTGGGTGATTTGAAATATCAATTCCGTTAAAGAACCCTTCCACCGGGCCATGGTTTTGGAGCGAAATTCTCGATTAATTTATTTATGAGCATCCGCAAATAAAGCGAGTCGCTGAGAACAATATTACATATATACATGTAATTAAAGTTTACATATTTTCATCCAAATGTACAGATAGAAATTTACACATTGGTTAGCAATTCATTATACGTCAAATTATAAGGAAATACCATATTACAATAATTCATACAATTATACAGTTAATTATATATCTAAATACAAGACACACAAAATTACAATAATTCATAAACTGTTGTAACATTTTAGTATAGAACGAATGTATAGTCTTAAATGGTATAAATATCTAAATACAAGACTCACAGTATTACAATAATTCATAAACTGTTGTAATATTTTAGTATAGAACGAATGTATAGTCTTAAATGGTATAAATATCTAAATATAAGACTCACAGTATTACAATAATTCATAAACTGTTGTAATATTTTAGTATAGAACGAATGTATAGTCTTAAATGGTATAAATATCTAAATACAAGACTCACAATATTACAATAATTCATAAACTGTTGTAATATTTTAGTATAGAACGAATGTATAGTCTTAAATGGTATAAATATCTAAATAAAAGACTCACAGTATTACAATAATTCATAAACTGTTGTAATATTTTAGTATAGAACGAATGTATAGTCTTAAATGGTATAAATATCTAAATACAAGACTCACAATATTACAATAATTCATAAACTGTTGTAATATTTTAGTATAGAACGAATGTATAGTCTTAAATGGTATAAATATCTAAATACAAGACTCACAATAATTCATAAACTGTTGTAATATTTTAGTATAAAACGAATGTATAGTCTTAAATGGTATAAATAACTAAATACAAGACTCACAATAATTCATAAACTGTTGTAATATTTTAGTATAGAACGAATGTATAGTCTTAAATGGTATAAATATCTAAATACAAGACTCACAGTATTACAATAATTCATAAACTGTTGTAATATTTTAGTATAGAACGAATGTATAGTCTTAAATGGTATAAATATCTAAATACAAGACTCACAGAATTACAATAATTCATAAACTGTTGTAATATTTTAGTATAGAACGAATGTACAGTCTTAAATGGTATAAATATCTAAATACAAGACTCACAGTATTACAATAATTCATAAACTGTTGTAATATTTTAGTATAGAACGAATGTACAGTCTTAAATGGTATAAATATCTAAATACAAGACTCACAGTATTACAATAATTCATAAACTGTTGTAATATTTTAGTATAGAACGAATGTTTAAGACGATACATCGTCTTAAATGGTATAAATAACAAAATCTATTTTGTTACACCCACATGTAAGTATACATTTTTTGATTATTTATATATACCTATATACATAAACACACATATATAGATATATATATAGGTTTCTTAGCACAGGAAACCGAATTAAACCATTTTTAATGCGATATCTGTAGCATCAATTTACAAGAAAAATTGATACAATTAATTTTCCAAACTGATTTTCAGTTTGGATATTCGGAAACGATTGATTCATTTGAAACTGGTTCCAGACCGTTCACATCCATCTAATCTAATATAGCTAAATTTTAGTTCCGTTTGGAGTTAGGAAGTATTAGAAAAAGAAAAAAAAAAACATAAACAGGCATGAAAAGTTTTGGGATTTTCGTTTATATGCTGAAATATCTTGAATATCCATTGCAAAGTAAAAAAGGAGCCGCATAAAGGAGCTGCATCTTAGCGCGGCTCCGTTCATATTTCTAGTGCTATTAGTGAAGGAATAGTAGCATTTATCGGTGGGGTTTGATCTACCATGAAAAATCTATATATATAAAAATCACGTGTCTGTTTTTCTGTTTGTTTGTTCCTTATACAAATCTACACCGTTTGACCGATTTTGACCAAACTTGGAATAATGGTAGGTCTTGATACGAGAAATCTCCTAGGCTAGGTCAAAAAAATCTACCAGCTGTCTGTCTGTATGTTTGTCCCTTATACAAATCCACACCGTTCGTCCAATTTCGACTAAACTCGGTACACATGTAGATCTTAATCTGGGGAGTGTCGTAGGCTAAGTCAAAAACGTCTACCAGCTGTCTGTCTGTCTGTTTTTTCCTTATACAAATCCACACCGTTGGACCGATTATGACCAAACTTGGCATACAGGTAGTCCTTGACACGGGGGGTGTTATAGGTTAGGTCAAAGTCGTCTTGGTCTCACAGTTGGGAGGCCACAGGTTCATAACAGTTACAGATTCGTGTTATTAGATTTTAATAATACTTATTTGGTTTCTAATTTATTTAGGCTTTTCTATATGCAGAAAGTAGGTGTAGCATGGCACGCCGGGTAACAGCTAGTATAGAATAAAATCTCTAAGGGAAAATAGATATAAAGGGCCTCAACAGGAATCGGACAGTATTATAACTGTTTTCTCTGCTACTATTCCTTTACTAATAGCACGGAACCACGCTAAGATGACGCAGTTCCTGCGAGTCGGACTTTTATTTTAAATTATTGCTGAGTAATAAAAATGTAATAGGGTAATGCAAATTAATGATTATAGGCAATGAGTGTACAATTTATTACCTTTGCAATGAATAATATTACCTGCCGGAGAGAAGAAGTAGTCCTTACAAGACTTAGAATAGGACATACACTACTAACTCATTCTTACTTAATGACAAAACAAGACATACCACTATGTACAGAATGAAATAAGACATTAACTGTAAAACACTTACTAACAGACTGCAGGAAACGTGAAAACATCAACATGCCACATGATATGTACGAACTTTTGACAGATGGTAGCCCACACATATCCATTATTTTACACTTTTTAAAACAGATAAACATGTACGAGCAAATTTAGAAAACCTTATTCTAATATGTTTCACCATTTATTAAATTTTATTTGTACAAAATAGACCGAAAAGATCGAATTTTCGTTTATTGAAAATAATTTATTAAATTTACCACCTTTTTGTTTATAAATTTATAGCTGACGTTTTAGGTTTTACACACACACACACACACACACACAGATATATATATATATATATATATATATATATATATATATATATATATATATTCTTTTTGCCTTTCTTTTTAATGTTTCAAAATTTGGATTTTTAAATCTTTTATTTTGTTTGCACCCTACGTGTTTATAGAGCAAATCGCAAATCGCCCGGTTGCGGGATCTGAAATCATATAAATAAATAAAATATTATTTACTTTGCAAATAAAATTTTATTTAGAGGAAAATCATTTTTAAAATTTTTACAAATGTTTGTTTATTCGTTTAACAAAGTAAATAAGTTACTCCTAAAGACGACAAAACACAACGAAATATGATTCACAAACTAGTATGTAGAGTTAAGTCAAAATTGGTTTAATTCCGTATTCACAAGACGAAGGGTGAAATATTTGCTGTATACTAATCTACAAACAAAGCATACTGGAATAGGAAACAGACCCTGAAGAAGGTAGAGAATGGAAAGGGTTGGAATTATTAACAAGTGTCTTAGGGGAAATGGAAGAGAAGTGAATTCATACAGGAAATATGTGAGAAAAATTTCTACTCGATGGTAACTATGGTGACTTAAAGGGTCCTTGGGAAAATGTATCACTCCAATTAAACTAACGTTTAAAAAATAAGGCCAAGTTCCAGGTCCCTCCTAAAAATAGTTAGCCTATGAAAGTTATGGATATCATTGTATTGGGCCATGTTTTGGGCTCTTATTTTCGACTTTTTTGGCAGAGGGTCGATGAAGCAGAACACCATTTGTTTTTGTGAAACTATTTTATTTTATCTATTTTGCCCGACATGTTTCGTATTCTTAATTCGCACCTCTTCAGGGGCTTTCCTTATCGGCAAGTCCTCTCGTCATGTGTACTGGCTTTAGTCAGCCTGGCTCAATATTGGGTCATATTCAGAAAAATTAATATATATATATATATATATATATATATATATATATATATATATATTTATAGCCGCCATAATCTTTTTATTTTTAGCTATATATATATATATATATATATATATATATATACCTGACATTGTCAACCAATTAAAGTATGCAATTTATAAGGAATGACAAGAGGGTGACCACTTAGCTTTTTAAGTGGTCTGCTACTGCTCACGCGGTCGAGCAAAGATCCCCTTGCGGGCTGTATAGGCAAAAGCATTATTATAGGAGAATTCCTGTAGATAATGACTCTAGGGGTTATAGACATTAAAAAGGGTTTAAGCCTACAATATAACCCCTGTTTTCCAAAGGGTATTATGGGTCGTTTCGTGTGGAGTTGTTGTGTAAGCTGTCAGTAGGGAAATGTAAGGGAAGACTGCTGGTGACCCCTAGACAGAACTGGCGGCGATGCTGAATATATGGGGGAAGGGGGTGGCACCGACCAGCTCAACATATACCCGCAAAGCACAAACATCTCTGTCTCTCTCTCTCTCTCTATCTATCTCTCTCTCTCTCTCTCTCTCTCTCTCTCTCTCTCTCTCTCCCTTGCGCGCGCGCCCAAGCGCTCTCGCTCTTTCTCTCTCTCCCGTAAACACACGCACACACACTTTCACAAAAATGGTCTATCTCTTTCTCTACCCACACAATCTCTCTTCTATCTCCAGTGGCTTTCTCCCTCTGCCTCTCTCTCTCTTTCCTCTCTTTCTCTCTCTCTCTCTCTCACTCTCTCTCTCTCTCTCTCTCTCTCTCTCTCTCTCTCTCTCTCTCTCTCTCTCTCTCTCTCTCTCTCTCTCTCTCTCTCTCTCTCTCTCTCTCTCTCTCTCTCTCCCCCTCTCTCTATCTCTCTCTCCCTATCTTTCCAGGTCTACTCCCTTCTTTCTTTCATTGCGAAACGTATAAAGGTATTTATTCCATACAAATGTTTCCCCTAATTCCTCTTTCCCCTCCCATTAAGTGGATTATTCCTTCATTGTTCATTGACTTTACTATTCTTTCCTTTGTAAGAGACATTTTATGGCTAATGTTTCCACTTCTATGTATTTTCTTTCTTATCCCAATGGAGCTTTTATTGAAATCATAACGTTCCTAGTAGAAACGTGGACGTTTCTGATGTGCAGGAATAGCGGTACTTTATATTCAATTAGCTGTTACCCAGCGTGCTATGCTACACCTACTTTCTGCATCTATAAAAGAAAATTAAATTAGAA
The DNA here is from genome assembly GCA_946811695.1 of Gonocerus acuteangulatus. Taxonomy (NCBI): domain Eukaryota; kingdom Metazoa; phylum Arthropoda; class Insecta; order Hemiptera; family Coreidae; genus Gonocerus; species Gonocerus acuteangulatus. Next base: position 100,207,280 of record OX328125.1, on the reverse strand, counting down.
ACCAAATAATTAATATTAAAATCTAATATCGCAAATCTGTAACTATTTGGGTTCATTGTTTCGAACTCGTGATCACCGGACTGTCAACCATAGACGATTTTAACCTAGCCTATGACTCTCCCCGTCTCAAGACCTACCTGTGTGCCACGTTTGGTCATAATCGGTCTAACGGTGTGGATTTGTATAAGGAACAAACAGACAAACAGACATACAGACAAACGGACAAACAGACAGACACGTGATTTTGATATATATTATTTTGAAAAAGAAAGAGAAGAACAAAATTGTTTTTATTCTAATATTAAATAATAGCTTTATTCACGCTTCCATGTAAACCGGGACAGCTGTACAAGATCATGTGAGCAAAAACCATTGAGAGCGCAGAGTACAACCACAACTGCCCTGATGATCGGTTTGTTTGTTTAGAAAATATGGGGCGAAAAACCTCACGGCCGTCAGCGCCCTGCTGCCCTGATGATCGGTGCTCTCGTACACTCTTAAACATATTCTACGTTCATGGTGAGGATTCATTCTGCGATGCTATCTTAGCTACTCCGATGAGCGCTGCCCCGATGTAAAACAAGCACATGTATTAAGGTGGGAGTGTTCATAATGAGGATCCTCACATGCGATGCTATACTCGCATCCTGCAGTGACCGCGGGGAATAACAAATATTTCGTTTTATCCTCGCAGTCAGGAGGGAAACCGCGATGTGGGCTTGACTCTGTTTGGTTCCTGAGTATGAACCAATCAGAGGCAACCCTACGCTCATGCGCCCTCTCTTTATTTTCTCAGCATTCTGTTCCCAGTTTCCCTGCTTTCTACAGCCAGCCTATTCTCCAGTGTTGTATTCCCATCTTCGACTTTTAGCTGTTCCCTTTCAGAGATGGAAAACTTTACCGGTTCTATAGACATTCTTGATCTTCCCACGGAAGGGAAAACTTCCTTTTGTAGCTTGCTATTCCGTTTATTTCTTCAAAAGGCCTTCATTTCTTGATAACTATGCCTTTTTGTTTAAAATAATAAAGGTGAACCCATTCATATAATTTCCTCCCTTAAAATTTCAAATTGTAAGAAAGCATTGTTTATTTACTTTTTTTTTAGCTTAGAATATTTAGGTTAAATTATGTATTTATTATATGCTCCAATAAAGCTTTCAATCTTTATATATATATATATATATATATATATATATATATATATATATATATATATATCAGCTATTTGTCTGTTTGTTTGTCTGTCTGTTTGTTCCTTATATAAATCCTCACTGTTTGACCGATTTTGACCAAACTTGGCACAGAGGCAGGTCTTGATCACGGGAGTGTCATAGGCTAGGTCAAAATCGTTCATTGGCAGTTTGTTCACAGTTTGGAAGTCACGAGTTCGAAACTGTGAATCCGAACAGTTACAGATTTGATTTATTAGTTTTTAATATTACTTATTTGATTTCTAATTTACGTTTGCTTTTTTTAGATTGAGTCGGGTAACTGCTAGTGGACAATATTTCTTAACACGAAGAATGCACTTTTTTATGACATAGGTACTAATCAATGATGCTAAATAAGTAAATAACCTCTTTTTTTATTTAAAATAAAAATCCTTTTTGTTTTTGGGGTTTGGACCTAACACTGGTGGAGTCAATTTTTTTTTTTATATTTACATTTTTAAAATATTTACGAAGTCAAAATTTCAATTCCCTTGACAACTTGTAGAGTAAGAAATATATAAGGCTTCCATCAGTCCTAGCTTGATAGCACCAAGGTCGAAATCCTGTAAAAGTCAGCCAAAAACAGCCGGTAAACGAGGGAGGATGGTCAGACGAAATTGAATTATATATGTCAACAGGATGATAAAAAGAACTTTGGATTTTCACTAAAAGCCGAAATAAAACTCAATAAGAAATCATCAATGAAAATATTTACAAGAAGGCAGCTTCTTCACTAGGGGTGTAAAAGTTCTGTAAAGTGCTTTACGACAGTCTCTCTTCACGGCACTTGTTGGATACTCCGGACAACTCTTCCAAGATATTCTCAGGGGAAGAGCTCCGAAGCAATACTTAACAAGGACAAACCAAATAACGAGCATAGTTTCAGAATTGAACAATTCGAAGGAGTGCTGTAGTTTTACGACCCAATAAACCGAGAGTTTCGAATACTTCCGTTACAGATAAATATAGAATGAAAATGGGATTTTATTCTAAGGACGAAAATAGGATTAAAAATTCCATTCTTCATTGTATTCTGTAAGCCATAGTGATAGTAATAGTCGGAGAGCTGGTGACGCACTTTTCAAGAAGTATTTTATGCACCCTGAAATTTCGCTATAGTGTACCTCTTGGGTAGATAAGAAGGTAAGCATGTGTTTCCTGGACATACCTTGGAACACCATGTACTGCGCATAGGGGAGAGGTGCAAAACATTATTCCCAAAAGTAGTGTTTTATTCAGAAGCCAACTATTATTAATGAAAAAAATTACAAATTAAGGCAATTTTAAAATTAATAATAAATAAGGCAGGCACTTTTAAGGGGGTTAAAATGTAAATTAAAAAAGTCCGTCTCGCAGGACTGCATCATCTTAGCGCGGTTCCGTTTATATCCCTAGTCTAATTTGGAAAGATTAAAATAGAAGCAGTTATTATTTTGGTTCCACCAGTCTTTTTTTTTAAATTAATTATTATAATGGCGTGTCAACCCTTAAGGTCACTAACGCCATTCCTGTGAGTAGTAAAGTCTTGAAAGGTCATGATTTACAATCTTACCTGGAAGGGTCCGCTACACTAGAAACAGACCCGCTAGTGACAAGGTCTTGGAATCTTGGAAATCTATATTTCTAACAATAAATTGTTTTTGTTATTTTACTTAACAAGTTTTATTGTCAAATACATTATCCAACTATAAGCAATTAAAAAATAACAAGAAATAAAACAGACAAAAAGAACCATTGGAATAAACGAAATCAATTAATTTAAAGCTTTAAGCACTTTTTTCTCCGATTGACATCGCCTAATTAAAACTTTCTTCAGAACCTTTTTTGTAGAGCATTTAGTAAGCTTCCGAATGGTAATCTTCCGCTTCACAAGATTGTCAACGGTTTTCGAGATACTAACTAAATTATACAAAGTTACCAAAACTTTTTTTGTCTGTTAATAAAATATTTTATTCTAACCCTTCCTTTACTCTAAACGTAACAAAAATTTCAACATATTAGTATTGATGAAACTCGAACATGCAGAAAATGTTTCAACTGTATCCCATAATTCTAAGTACCAAAATCAAAGACAAACAACCCTCCCTAGGAAGGACGCTAGGCAGTTGAAAAGCTATATATCTTGGAAATCCATATCTCTAACATTAAATTGTTTTTCTTATTTTTCTTATTTTCAAATACATTATCCAACAATAAGCAATTTAAAAATAACAAGGAATAAAAAACAGACAAAAAGAACAGTTCGAATAAGCGAAATCAATTACTTTAAAGTTTTAAGCTCTTATTTCTCCGATTGACATCGCCTAATCAGAACTTTCATTAGAACCTTTTTTTTAGAGCATTTAATAAGCTTTCTAATGGTATTCTTCCGTTTACCAAGATATTCAACCTTTTTCGAGATATTAAGGAAAGTAAACAAAGTTACTAAAACTTTTTATGTCTGTTAATAAAATATTTTATTCTAACCCTTCCTTAACTCCAAACGTAACCAAAGTTTCAACATAATAGTTTTGGTGAAAGTAGAACATGCAGAAAATGTTTCAACTGAATCCCATGATTCTAAGTACCCAAACCAAAAACGGTATTCAAAAAATATTTTTCCAATTTTCTCGAAAACGGTTAAAGCTATCGCCTTGAAAATGGTTTCATCCGTTTTCCTAGCCAAAGAAGCCTATAAAACGAGTACTTACAAGCTTATGAACTCAAAAACGTAAGCGTTACGATTTTTTTTGCGCGAATTTCGCCCCAAACGCCATCTTCCAGTGGGCGGATTTTGCTGGTTAACGAACTTGACCTTTCAAATCGGGCGACAGATTTTTGTACCAAATTTCATCAAAATCGGACCATTAGGGAGGCCAGAAATCCGCGAACAGACAAATATATATATATACAAATTTTAACCACCGTTATTTTCGGTCTCTAGGGGTTCTGAAACGCGAAATTTTCTAGTCGGCGCTTCCGGATTGTTTCATTGTATCAACCTTATAAGCGGGGTTCCTCCCTATCGGGGAGGGAGGAACCGCGCTAAAAAACAAACAATGTACCTAGTTTTTATTTTTAATATTAAATGAAGTGCTTTATTCATGCTGCGATTTAATAAACATATTTGAAAATAATTGCAAAAGGGCAGACACTTTTGAGGGGTTTATTATCAGGAAATATAAAAATAAATGTTGCCTATGATAGACTGCAATACACTGCGCTTAACCGTAACAGTGCACGAGACGACTGCGCTGTGTTGGTTGTTTTCTGTGCTCTCATTGGTTCTTGCTCACATGTACTTATACAGCGTTTCCGGTTTTAATGGCTGCGCGAATAAAACTTTCATTTAATATTAGAATAATTTTTTTTTTTTTTTTTTACGTGTTAAACCCCTCAAAAGTGTCAGCCATATTTATTATTCATTGTAAAATTGTCTTAATTTTACATTAAAGATAGTTAGTTGGCTTCTGAATAAAACTCAATTTTTGGGAAATATTTTTTTATACCTTTCCCCAATGCGCAGAACTTGGTGTTCCAAGGTATGTCCAGGCAACACTTATATACCTTCTTATATACCTAAGATGTACATTATAGCAAAATGTCAAGATGCATAAAACACTACATGAAAAGTGCGTTGCTGGCTCTCGGCCTATAATGTACATTTAGTAAGCCATATTCTGGAGATGTCCAGGTGATAAAGCATGCGACTCGCAGGAACTGCCTACAAAGCAGTAGTCATTTGGAAAGCTAACATTGTACCATATTAGTATTTTTATTTAATCACTTAATGACCGAATTGATATTAAAATTGTCCCAAAATTTCCAGAACTTGTTGTAACATTTTAATGCCTACAGATATAGCTCACAAAATGTAGCTTTGTAAGGCATCAAACAAATCACTAAATAAAACATTTTTTTTTTTCGAGAAACACAAGATATTTATTATAAGCAAAGATGGAATAGTTGGGCTAAAGAAACCTCAATACGATCTTTGTAAAAAAAAAACTATATTTAGGACGTTTCGGATACTCTTTGGTAGCCTTCGTCGGCTAAAATGACAAGAAAAAAAAAACAGAAATTAATACAGAAATAGTTATTTTCATCACTAGTACCAAAAGTGGTTGTTTTCGGTGCAGGGTCGAGTTTAACGCGCGAGGCTTAGCCGAGCGCGGAAATTAGACCAAGCACCGAAAACACACTTTTGGTACGTGTTATGAACAATACTTTTCATTATACTGCTCATACTTGAGTACATTAAAACCCTTTTATATTTCATTAATAACTTACAGATACATTAAAAGAAATTAAATTGACACCTTTTTTTATTTGAAAAAAAAATCGGTTTATTAACCTATAATAGAAGAAAAGTACTTATACATTTACATTAATATTTATAGTACAATTCTGATTATTCATTATATTAAAACTGGAAGTAGTCCGTTTAAAGCTTCTTGGGCTTCTTCTAAAACATCTTCTGGTATATCCATGTTGTATTGCACTTTAAACACTACTTATTATAAGTAAACAAATATTAGAATAAAACACAGTATCTAAAAGTAACCTCCTTCAAACACATGTTTATTAGTAGCAGGTAAGGTTAGCGCACCAAAAAGATTTTTCGGGCCTAGGCCCGAAAAGTACTATTTTACGGACTCAAACCGAGTATTGAAAACACATGTTTTTTGATGCAGTATAATGAAAAAAAGTTTATAACTAAGATAAGTAACAGATCTATAAATACAGTTCAACTTATTATATACAGTTCAACTTATTGTATTAATAGATCTGTTAATTATCTTAATTATAAACTTTTTTTCTGTATTAATTTCTGTTTTTTTTTTTGTCATTTTACCTGTCGAAGGCTACCAACGAGTAGCCGAAACGTCCTAAATATAGATTATTTTACAAAAATCGTATTGAGGTTTCTTTAGCCGAATCCCAACCATTCCATCTTAGCTTATAACCTCGACGGCTAACTATCTAATCTTCATGATATTTATTATGGTTCTTGGCATAAGCTCTGGCTTGAAAGAAGCTATAAAATAAGAACGCAATCCAGCCACAAGTAATACAACAATGTAGTCTTGTAAATAGGAGCTAAAGTGAAAACATTTTGGACGATGACATTAAATATCCGAACATTTTTAGCGCCCGAGATAACTCATTCGCCGGAATATTTAAACGGAAGCTATACTCGAGATATCTCGGGCGCGTTCATTAAGTACCTAGATTTTTTTTTAAATATTAAATAAAGTGCTTTATTCACGCTGCGATTTAAACAGTGTCTTAAATGGACATAATTGAAAATAATTACAGTTTTGTGGGGTTTAATTATCAGGAAACATAAAAATAAATGTTACCTATGATAGACTGCAATACACTGCGTGTAACCGTAAGAGTGTATGAGAGCACCGCGCAGTTGTGGTTATTCCCTGCGCTCTCATTGGTTCTTGCTCATCTTGAACAGTTGTACCGGTTTAAATGGCAGCGTATATAAAACACTCAATGAATATTAGAAATAAAACAATTTTTTTTTTTTTTTACATGTTATGCCCCTTAAAAGTGTCTGCTTTATTTATTATTCACTGTAAAATTTTCTTAATTTTCCAATAAATATAGTTGGCATCTTAATAATACTCTATTTTTGGGAAGTCTTTTCTTTTTGCACCTTACCCCTATGCGCAGTACCTGTTGTTCCACGACAAGCCTAGCCAACACATATTTGCCTCCTTATCCACCCCAAAGATGCATTATAGCAAAATTTTGAGGTGCATAAAACACTTCATGAAACGTGCGTTATCAGTTCTTGGACTATTAGAGAATTAGTTTACCTATTTACTGACAAGCGGTGAAAGGCTTGACCTTGACCTGGTGCTACAAGGCTGGTACCTATACAACTACCCAGTGCTAAGTTCTTAATGCAGATATAAAAAGGTCTCAAAGCTAATGACATAAAGCTGGCATAGTTTGAAAAGGAGGTGCCTACACTATCTACTAGCAATTCTATGGCGGTCCTGACGCCCAGAAGTATGTGAGAGAAGCAGTTGTTCAGAATCACAGATTTGCGTTAGTAGCACTTCAGGCACGGTGGGCAGTGAGGCCAAACGACATTTCGTGTTTCAAAAAAGGCTACAGACAATAAATCTTAACAGATTTCAATGATTTTTTTTTTAATGAACGCTACTAAAATTTAAAACAACTCTGTCAAGCCAGATTTTTGTTTTTTGTTTCCCCATTTTATTAAATTACGTATAAATAATTCACGAACTTTTACAATTTAACATAAAAGAATATTGTATTTTTCATCTAACTTAATATCACCACTGATATCGTTGAATTTAAACATATAAATCCTGATTAGACTTGGAAAAAATCGAAATCTATTTTCAAATCATTCAAAAATCATATTTTTTCAATTAATCTCATTGTTGACTTATGATAAATTTATGTTTTGAATGTGTCAGTATGATTTTGCAAGTCTAATCAATATTTGATTGTTTAATTTCAACGATATCAGTGATGATATTAAGTTAGATGAAAAATATAATATTATTTTATGTTCAATTGTAACAGTTTGTGAATTATTTACAGGTAATTTAATAAACAGGGGAAACAAAAAACAATAACCTGGTTTGACAGAGTTGTTCTAAATTTTATTAGCGTTCATTTTAAAAAATTGCATTGAAATAGGATAAGATTTAGAGGCCGTAGCCTTTTTTGAAACACGATATGTCGTTTGGTCCCACCGTGCGCTGGCCAATTACACAGATCTTTGTTCGTAACACCAGGGGGATGCCGATGCAGTGCACAGATCTGTGTTAGTAACAGCAAATGCAATTAATCGACCTAGAAATTAGTCAGAGATAAAATAAGTATTAAATTCTTGACCACAAAGTAAACAGCTTGTATACGCACAAGGATTTTTGTAACGACCTAGTGCATCCTTCAATAATATTGGTTACTTACATGAACCCAAGTATACAAGTACGTTTACGCTTTCTGATGGAATGATGACATAAGATCAAGACGCGAACTCCGTGTAAGTGTTGAAGGCAAGTCATGTTTGGTGAAGAGATTGTGGAGCAGCCATCCACTTAGAGTGCTGATAAAATAAATGGAGGTTTATCCGCCGACAAACAAGCCCCGGCTACGAGCGATGTCCGCATCACCGTCTTCCGAATACAAATCACGAAGGTTAGCTGTTCGATCTGTCTGGTCGTGCTCCATCGGGCGGGAGATTCTCATAGCCATCAAGGATAGCCTGATCTACGGAACTACTGTGTCGCTATATATATATATATATATATATATATTCATATAAATAAATAAAGCCTTTATTGCATAAGAGGAACAATACAAACAAAGAAAACTATTTCCAAAAAAAATAACCAAAATAAAAAGTAATAAAAATTTAAATTATTTTCCTTTTAAATTACTATTTACAATATTTACAAATACATGTTTCTCATGCAGGCATATATATATATATATATATATATATATATATATATATGTATGTGTGGACGTGTATATGTGTGCATGTGTGTATATATATATATAAATGTGTGAATATCTAAAGAAATACGATTCATTCAAATAGAAGTTTCTATACTAGTAAAAAAAAAAAAAAAGAAAAAAGAAAAAAAAATAAATAAATAAAAAAATAAAATAAAAATAAAGCAAGAAAATAAATAATAATAACTGTAAACCATAAGTATATGAAAATAAAAACGTGAGTGTGACATAAATGAGATCGGGCAATGATGCTCTGAAAGCTGTTTGCCCTAAAGCCCAATCCATCCATCCATCCATCTCATGCAGGCTTCCCCCTGATGGGGGTAATGGTCTAACTTCCCTGGAGACCAACCCGACTAGGACTTTTATATTCATATAAAATATGATTTTTAATGTTTTGTTATGTTTATGTTAGTGGAAATAATAAAGAAGGCCGATTTGTAGGAACTGCGTTATAGAAGCCCTATTCCATAAAATCTACGAAAAATACAAAACTTTTTAAATCAATCATGGATTCATGGAATTTTTCTTCTTCAGTCGAACATTGTAGAGTTTGATGCCAGAAACAAAAACGGTCAATCGATGCAGGATGAAAAAAAAACGTTCTTGGGCATAGAATAACTCTCTCGTTTTTGCTTCATTTCCAAGAAAAACGCTAAAAACTTTATATGGCATATATAAAAATCATAAATTTTATCCCCAACCTCTCCACATCCACCCCCGCTTCCTTTGATACAGGAGTGACTGAGCCTCTGATTTTGTGTGGAATAATGAAATAATAGGTCCCTGCCACATCAGTAAAATGAGTGTCTGTGCCTCTGTCAGTAAGTCCTGGTACGTCGAGTTGTCTATGTCTAGATGATCTTAGCAGAAAACATGGTACGAAACACGGGACAACAAACTAAGGGGGATTAAAGAAACTGTCCGGGAATGGCCTTCCAGCAGCAGATGTAACAGACGAGAAGAAGTCGTTCTGTGCAGACTAAGGATAGGCCATTCCCGACTCACTCACTCTTACCTTATGACTAGACAGGACAGACCAACTTGTCAGTACTGTAATACACAACTTACTGTTAAACACATCCTCACAGACTGTAGACAAAGACAAAATGATAACATCCCACAAAACATGCAGGAACTACTTACAGATGACAGTCACTACATCGGACAAATATTTGAACACCTCAGACATTTAAACATTTACGACCTCATATAATTTCGCATGAACGAACTATATAAGTATACAAATATAAATACAACTGATTGAGAACTAAAGCCAACCTCTACAAGGAAGGGACTATGTCCTCTTCTTCTATTATTAACATTATTATTATTATTTTTTTTCTAATGTGAATTTTTGGTGTATTTTCATACATATGTAAAACCCACTTGGCTGTTGAGTCGCCATAGTTGCGAAAAAATAAAAAATAAATAAATAAATAATTAATAGGTCCCTATTTTTTGCCTCCTTGACTTAACGGAGACTTTTCACGCATTCGTCGATAATGAGCTGTCGTTGCATTTGAAGGAAGTTTTTTTGGCACAGAGGTTGGGAAGCTGGTTCCAACTGTATGGTTCTCCAGTCCACTACGGGAGGGCCGTCCAAAATTGGTTGAACACTAACTATAAAATATATAGTTTTAAAGATTGTTGTACAGGCCTTAAGAAAGACTATTTTTTTCATAATTGTTTTTTAGATTTGTTACGTCAGATCAGGGTTTTTGGCTTGCTAATGCACAGGGCCAAATCTCCCAATCCATACTGTGTGCTATACATGTATCGTTCTGAAGAACGTTATAAAACGCACTTCAACTTATCCATCTGGGGAAGAAAACGGCTGTGTCATATACTGCCCACAGATTCCTAACCACACACCACACTCATACTGGAAGTGGTGTCCCCTCATACTAAGTGGATTATCTTATTATTTACAACTGGCTCAATGAGGATTTCCCTGGAGGAAGGATTGAGAGATTTGGACCTATGCATTCACCGGCCGAACACTCTGATCTGACGACGCTTTTAACGTATGGGATTGGCTCAAGTCACAAGTGTACCAAGAACTCATTTAGGACATAAACTACCTGATAGGAAGGATTCACAAGCTCTGAATCTAGGTTTGCAAGCTTTGAATCTATGTGCATACAGTTTTGATGGTTGATAAAGAGATATTGACCATGTCTTTCACAGTCATAACTAAGACGATGTGAATAAATTTTTGAGTTGTGTCATTTTAGAAATACTAGTGCGATACGTCGGAGCTAATGTTAAACTTTTAATGTACAATTTAGAAATGGCATCAGCCCCGTCCTGGTTAGAAATGGATGATAAACTGTTAAAATCCCGCCACAATTTAACTCGTAGGCTTCCACGGTTCGAGTCATTGCGAATATTATATGTTATTGGCCGTGTCACAAACTTCTTTGCCGACGTTTCGCTAGTCATACTGCCAGCTTCCTCAGGGCTTAGTCTGAGAAACTGAGATTCTCAGACTATAATATTTGTAATTAAATACACAATGTCTATGGCGCTAATGACCCAGAAGTCGGGACGCCGTAAAAAAAAAAAAAAAAAAAAAAAAAAAAAAAAAAAAAAAAAAAAACATATCTACAAGTAACATAAGTTTGTATATTCAACCCCATATATAGAAGCTAATTTCTCTTCCTAATAGAAGCGCCTTTCCTCCCTTCCCATGCATTGGTAAAACCAATACATTCCGGAGGCTGTGACATTGCTCACACTGATCTCAGATACATTTTGTAATTTCGGAATTTATTGTTGTCAGAGAATTGGTAAACTATTCTTGAATAAACTTTGAAAGAAGGGGCGAACATAAATCTCAGAAAACAATAGAATAAGAAAAAAAAAATACAGACATTCTCGATGGAAAAGAATACCCAAGTCTGTTCAGAATCTATAACAATACATCTAAAGAAGTCCTTTTAAAGAAACATCTAACAACTGATTGAGAAAGTCCAATCTGCTATAAATTTTCTGAGGGGAATTCTTAATATCTTCAAGAACCTAAAAGAATAAATAATCATTTGAACTGTATTATTTGTAAGAGTGTTTTAATTTCGATGCAATTTATTAGGTCAGTCAATAATTTTGAATTTTTCGACACTTACCTTTCTAATGTCAGTTGGTCACCAATATACTAAAACATCGGACGCCCTTTAGTATCCATAGAAAATGAACATCGATAAGCAATACGAACGTGCTGTGTAACATTTTTAGTTTTGTGTGGCGATTCTACCAGATCTGAAGCGATCAAATTTACTTTACGGTGGGTGATGGGGGCTGGTCGACCCTGTAGTACCGTCATCCCTTAACAAGTCCCGGCCTCTGCTACGACGCTATTTCACGTTTAAAAATGTTATTTAAACACGCATTGATAACGCATGTCCTGCGCGAGTCGGAAGTTTTTGTGTTAAAACGTAGATTTATCAATTATTATTACCGAGTGCAGACTATCTCAACAGCTATACAATGGTTTAATACCCACTGCCAACGATATTTTCAGAATGAACAAAATGTAAATGGAATTTTTGCTTCTAGAAATTTCCCTGTAAAATATATTTCTGTATGTGTGAACTTTTTTTCTGAGCTCGGACTGCTGGCTAGTCAATCACCTTACATCTCTACATTTATTTTTCTACTCACATGAACTGTTATCTATTTTCATCGATAATGGTATCTAACTCACATCTATCACAATAATATTTTACGATTGTGTTTCTCTCTAGAGCAAGATAGAGTTGAGAAAAATCTATTTTTATTTCAGCTTTGTTTTATGTTTATGTTAGAGAATATGTGTTCGCATTTGATTCGGAAACGTCTATATTAATTTTCGGAGGGGTCTCCCGTGGTCTAATGACTAGCGCCTTGGATTCATAAGCGGGAGATGGTGGGTTCGATTCCCAACCTCCGGTAGGAATTTTATCAACCCACGGCTCGCTGGTAAAATTCCTCGCTGCACCCTGGATGTCGGCGCTAATGACCTAGATGTAGATGCGCCGTAAAAAAAAAAAAAAAAAAAAAAAAAAAAAAAAAAAAAAAAAAAAAAAAAAAAAAAAAAAAAAAAAATTAATTTTCGGATATATTTTAGGGAGAATGAAATGAAAAATCATATATATATATATATATATATATATATATATATATCAATTAAAGTATACAAAATATTTCAAACGCACATATTATGCCAATGTTAGCACAGGGTGTCTAATCTGGAAATAACATATACATACATACACATTTTGTATATAGTAATAATACCTATATTTAAAAAAAGAAAGAAGCTCAAATGATAATTAGTTGAGGAAAGAAGATAATATACAGGTAACTATTCTTTTTTAATGGTATGCAGTTAAAATTTTCTAATGGAAATATTCTTAAAAACGGAAATATAAATAATTATTAGAATGGTCGGCGTTTTATATGCAAAATACAATCATAGTTAGTAAGCCGTTACGGCCACAAACTTTATTAAGAATTCCTCATCACTAAGAATAAGCCTTATAATTAAGACTATCGTTTAATAAATTAAATAATAATACCTTTTCATTATTTAAATATAATTTCTGAGGTGCTTTTCTTCATTATTTCTTAGACGGAACATTATAGTCAATATTACTTTATAGTAGTCAATATAATTGTATAATTGACTTTAGAATAATTACTTTAGTATAATGGAAACTTTAATGTTTTGATTATTCAGAATAGATTTTGAGATGAATAACTTTTAAGGTTTTTCTCTTTCATCGGCTATTATTGCTCCAATTTATCGTTCAATTCCTTTTTCTGAGAATGGAAATCTTTGAAATGGTTTTCGATAAGCTTCATCAAGGATTTGAATAGATGCCAGTTTAACACTTTCATCAACATCAAGTGGACAAAGCCACCTCTACTGGATTTCATTGCTACTTTACGACAGCAATCACTCCGTTCAGACAATGGTTCCCCTAGAGGGTTTACGACCGCTCTATACAATGCCACGGGGATCCGAAGGAGAATAGATCGCCTTGGTGTCCTCCGGGAAGGTATGTGGAGGTAGTCCGCAAGATGATGGAACAAGTTGAAAATTATGTGTTAGGTAATTAAAGAATGGAAATCAAAGTATTCGGCGATTAGAAACACGTTATTAGACTCGTGCCTTATGAAAATACAAGTCTTTCAAATTTTCATACATATATGATGACCCAAGAAGTCGAGGGGTCTAAGGGTATTCGGTGATTAGAAACACGTTATTAGACTCGTGCCTTATGAAAATACAAGTCTTTCAACTTTTCATACATATATGATGACCCAAGAAGTCGAGGGTTCTAAGGGTATTCGGTGATTAGAAACATGTTATTAGACTCGTGCCTTATGAAAATACAAGTCTTTCAAATTTTCATACATATATGATGACCCAAGAAGTCGAGGGGTCTAAGGGTATTCGGTGATTAGAAAAACGTTATTAGACTCGTGCCTTATGAAAATACAAGTCTTTCAACTTTTCATACATATATGATGACCCAAGAAGTCGAGGGGTCTAAGGGTATTCGGTGATTAGAAACACGTTATTAGACTCGTGCCTTATGAAAATACAAGTCTTTCAACTTTTCATACATATATGATGACCCAAGAAGTCGAGGGGTCTAAGGGTATTCGGTGATTAGAAACACGTTATTAGACTCGTGCCTTATGAAAATACAAGTCTTTCAAATTTTCATACATATATGATGACCCAAGAAGTCGAGGGGTCTAAGGGTATTCGGTGATTAGAAACACGTTATTTTATGAAAATACAAGTCTTTCAACTTTTCATACATATATGATGACCCAAGAAGTCGAGGGGTCTAAGGGTATTCGGTGATTAGAAACACGTGCCTTATTCGGTGATTAGACTCGTGCCTTATGAAAATACAAGTCTTTCAAATTTTCATACAAATATGATGACCCAAGAAGTCGAGGGGTCTAAGGGTATTCGGTGATTAGAAACACGTTATTAGACTCGTGCCTTATGAAAATACAAGTCTTTCAACTTTTCATACATATATGATGACCCAAGAAATCGAGGGGTCTAAGGGTATTCGGTGATTAGAAACACGTTATTAGACTCGTGCCTTATGAAAATACAAGTCTTTCAAATTTTCATACATATATGATGACCCAAGAAGTCGAGGGGTCTAAGGGTATTCGGTGATTAGAAACACGTTATTAGACTCGTGCCTTATGAAAATACAAGCCTTTCAAATTTTCATACATATATGATGACCCAAGAAGTCGAGGGGTCTAAGGGTATTCGGTGATTAGAAACACGTTATTAGACTCGTGCCTTATGAAAATACAAGTCTTTCAACTTTTCATACATATATGATGACCCAAGAAGTCGAGGGGTCTAAGGGTATTCGGTGATTAGAAACACGTTATTAGACTCGTGCCTTATGAAAATACAAGTCTTTCAAATTTTCATACATATATGATGACCCAAGAAGTCGAGGGGTCTAAGGGTATTCGGTGATTAGAAACACGTTATTTTATGAAAATACAAGTCTTTCAACTTTTCATACATATATGATGACCCAAGAAGTCGAGGGGTCTAAGGGTATTCGGTGATTAGAAACACGTGCCTTATTCGGTGATTAGACTCGTGCCTTATGAAAATACAAGTCTTTCAAATTTTCATACAAATATGATGACCCAAGAAGTCGAGGGGTCTAAGGGTATTCGGTGATTAGAAACACGTTATTAGACTCGTGCCTTATGAAAATACAAGTCTTTCAACTTTTCATACATATATGATGACCCAAGAAATCGAGGGGTCTAAGGGTATTCGGTGATTAGAAACACGTTATTAGACTCGTGCCTTATGAAAATACAAGTCTTTCAAATTTTCATACATATATGATGACCCAAGAAGTCGAGGGGTCTAAGGGTATTCGGTGATTAGAAACACGTTATTAGACTCGTGCCTTATGAAAATACAAGCCTTTCAAATTTTCATACATATATGATGACCCAAGAAGTCGAGGGGTCTAAGGGTATTCGGTGATTAGAAACACGTTATTAGACTCGTGCCTTATGAAAATACAAGTCTTTCAACTTTTCATACATATATGATGACCCAAGAAGTCGAGGGGTCTAAGGGTATTCGGTGATTAGAAACACGTTATTAGACTCGTGCCTTATGAAAATACAAGTCTTTCAAATTTTCATACATATATGATGACCCAAGAAGTCGAGGGGTCTAAGGGTATTCGGTGATTAGAAACACGTTATTAGACTCGTGCCTTATGAAAATACAAGTCTTTCAACTTTTCATACATATATGATGACCCAAGAAGTCGAGGGGTCTAAGGGTATTCGGTGATTAGAAACACGTTATTAGACTCGTGCCTTATGAAAATACAAGTCTTTCAACTTTTCATACATATATGATGACCCAAGAAGTCGAGGGGTCTAAGGGTATTCGGTGATTAGAAACACGTTATTAGACTCGTGCCTTATGAAAATACAAGTCTTTCAACTTTTCATACATATATGATGACCCAAGAAGTCGAGGGGTCTAAGGGTATTCGGTGATTAGAAACACGTTATTAGACTCGTGCCTTATGAAAATACAAGTCTTTCAACTTTTCATACATATATGATGACCCAAGAAGTCGAGGGGTCTAAGGGTATTCGGTGATTAGAAACACGTTATTAGACTCGTGCCTTATGAAAATACAAGTCTTTCAAATTTTCATACATATATGATGACCCAAGAAGTCGAGGGGTCTAAGGGTATTCGGTGATTAGAAACACGTTATTAGACTCGTGCCTTATGAAAATACAAGTCTTTCAACTTTTCATACATATATGATGACCCAAGAAGTCGAGGGGTCTAAGGGTATTCGGTGATTAGAAACACGTTATTAGACTCGTGCCTTATGAAAATACAAGTCTTTCAACTTTTCATACATATATGATGACCCAAGAAGTCGAGGGGTCTAAGGGTATTCGGTGATTAGAAACACGTTATTAGACTCGTGCCTTATGAAAATACAAGTCTTTCAAATTTTCATACATATATGATGACCCAAGAAGTCGAGGGGTCTAAGGGTATTCGGTGATTAGAAACACGTTATTAGACTCGTGCCTTATGAAAATACAAGTCTTTCAAATTTTCATACATATATGATGACCCAAGAAGTCGAGGGGTCTAAGGGTATTCGGTGATTAGAAACACGTTATTAGACTCGTGCCTTATGAAAATACAAGTCTTTCAAATTTTCATACATATATGATGACCCAAGAAGTCGAGGGGTCTAAGTGACATTTTGAAAAAATGAATTAGATTCCAATTGGTTTTCTTGAAACTTGCTACGATCTAGCTTCTGTTCTCCTGAGTATTGTCAATTTTGTAATATTAAGCCCAGAAGGAAATTAAGGGGTCTACATGCGGATTCTCCAATTCTTTTGCATATTAATCATAAACCGGATGATGTACCTATTATGTATCATCGATAATAAACAGCTAAGGACCTGAGGATTTTTCTAGGATGATCGGAACTGTAAAAATCTAGTGTTTCCTATAACCAAATATCGTCCCTACCATGTCAATCTATCGAATATGCAAAATCTTGTTTTTCAGATTCGAGACTTTCCTCATAGATTGTGGACGATACGGCTTGTCGCAAAAACTCTAAACCCTTTAGAATAGCCTTTAATTCCTTAAATAAAGTGTCGAATGAGACCATTTTTCAATGGATTACTTCGTCAATGGATAGAATATGTTCAACTTTGACTCCATTTTCCCCAAAACATTGAGTTTGTTACTTACAAGGGGAGTATACAGCGATGGGGTCACCGATTTGGACCAATTTTTTTCTGGTGATTCTTCATCGAAAAATAGTCAACACGGGTCCGAGCGTTCCGTCCAATGCGCCTTAGTAGCCGAGAAATAAAATAAAATAGCTTGAAAGTGCTTTTTTTTTTATATCGAATTGAGAAAATGATATCGACATAATTCTTTCACCAATTCATTTCTTTTATAGAGTAGATTAAGAGAAAACTATAATCCTTAAGCAATAATTTATATTTCATCAAATATATTCAAAAATATACTTACGTTTTCAAATAAACTAGTATTATACATTTTTTTACACCAAAAATAATAGCAGATTTAAAATCAGCACCCCAAGAAACCCTAATATAGTGAACATCATTGAAAACAAAAAATAATGATTTTTCCCAGTCTGGAAGAGACTAAAAATTTATAAGCGAAAAAGTAATGTGACGTTTTGGAATTCAATATCTCCCCTTGAGATAATCCGATTTTTACGTCATTGAAATCTTTCGAAAGACGAAAGACTCCTTTTTCTCACCATATAAATGACTATTATATTATCTCATAAGGTACTTGCGAAAAATGGTTCTCAAAATAAAAATAAAATGTAAACTTTTTTGTATATAACGTCGATTCCAGAACACATAAAAACACCCCAATTGGAGGGAAATGTGTTATATTCGGTCCTCTATTGCCCATCCAAGTTTGGTTTGAATCGGGTAAATATTCTTTGAAATATGGCCGGATTAATGAATCTTTAACAAAATTTTAGGGGTCCCCCCTTAGCGAAATTTAAAATACATTTTTTTTAATTATTGTAATGTTCCCTAAATTTGAATTTAGGGGTTTTTTAATGTGCTAAAAACGAATCTGACATCCGTTTTTAAATCAAAAATTGTTTTTCCATACTCGACTCTATAGAAGTCATTATTCTGCCAAAATATTCCATATACCTACATTTAAAAAGTTATCGATTATAAAAAAAAATTTGATTTAAAAACGGATGTCAGATTCGTTTCTAGCACATTAAAAAATCCCTAAATTCAAATTTTGGGAATATTAAAAAAATTTAAAAAAATGTATTTTAAATTTCGCTAAGGGGGGACCCTTAAAATTTTGTTAAAGATTCAGGAATCCGGCCATATTTCAAAGAATATTTACCCGATTCAAACCTAACTTGGAGGGTCGATAAAGGCTATAATGTGACACATTTCCGTCCAAATGGGGTGTTTCTACGTGTTCTGGAATTGACGTTATATACAAAAAAGTTTACATTTTATTTTTATTTTGAGAACCATTTTTCGCAAGTACCTTATGAGATAATATAATAGTCATTTATATGGTTAGAAAAAAAAGTCTTTCTTCTTTCGAAAGATTTCAATGACGTAAAAATCGGATTATCTCAAGGGGAGATATTGAATTCCAAAACGTCACATTACTTTTTCGCTTACAAATTTTTAGTCTCTTCCAGACTGGGAAAAATCATTATTTTTTGTTTTCAATGATGTTCACTATATTAGGGTTTCTTGGGGTGCTGATTTTAAATCTGCTATTATTTTTGGTGTAAAAAAATGTATAATGCTAGTTTACTTGAAAACGTAAGCATATTTTTGAATATATTTGATGAAATATAAATTATTGTTTAACGATTATATTTTTCTTTTAATCTACTCTATAAAACAAATGAATTGGTGAAAGAATCATGTCGATATCATTTTCTCAACTCGATATAAAAAATAAAGCACTTTCAAGCTATTTTATTTTATTTCTCGGCTACTAAGGCGCATTGGACGGAACGCTCGGACACGTGTCGACTATTTTTCGATGTAGAATAACCAGAAAAAAATTGGTCCAAATCGGTGACCCCATCGCTGTATACTCCCCTTGTTAGACCGCTTGACCTCCTTACTGCACCTTGGATGTCGGTGCAAATAGTATAGAAGTCGGTGCGCCGAAAAACAAAGTTGACTGACCTAGACTGAGTGGCTAGTATTTTTTGGAGAGAGAATTCAAGCGACATACGCGTGTTGGGCCACTCAGCTGGGCTAAGTACTTAAGAAATGATGCGACTCTACCCGCCACAAGAAGCCAGCCCTTTTAAACCCTCCACCCCACCTCTACTCTAGTTCGTGGCTTCAAGATACTAATGTATGTATGCATGAAATTATGTATGTATGTATATATATGCCTGTTCATTCTTGACCATCTAATAGGACAGTACAATTCTTAAGAAACTTTATGAAATAATGCTTGCTCTAAAAAATAGTTGAAGACTTCTCAGAAAATTTGTTCTGGAATATACTAACTACTGGAATAGGAGCTCTCTCTTTTTTTGGAATCTATAGATAACTGTTTTGTATGATCTGTAGTCTGTTGATTAAATTTCAGATGGTTACTAAAATATCATGTCCAATAAAATTTCTTGTTTATATAGCATCTGGATGCTCAGAAATTACCTTGAATATTTGTACTATGCTTTAATAAAGGTCCAGCAGGTGTGGCCAACTTTTTTCAATCCTAATAATAACCAAGAATGGAAGATGGGAAATATTCATTAGGTAAATAGGTATATAAAAAAATATCTGCTTTCAAATGAAATAATTTCTAAAATTTCTAAAGCTTTTTTCAATTTCATTTATCTGTTAGTACACTATTTTTCGTTTTTACTGTGATACAATATTTAGGGAAGCGGGTTTAATTAGTTTTCTCTTCATTATTGCGAATGTTTTACATTGTTCTCCAAGGATTAAGACAAAACATTACCTGTGTTTATGAGAGGTAAAAGTACGGATACGCGATAAATGATGCAATTTAAGTTTTTTTTTTTTTTTTTTTTTTTTTTTTTTTTTTTTTTTTTTTTTTTTTTTTTTTTTTTTTTTTTTTTTTTTTTTTTTTACGGCGCATCTACATCTAGGTCATTAGCGCCGACATCCAGGGTGCAGCGAGCCGTGGGATGATAAAATTCCTGCCGGAGGTTGGGAATCGAACCCACCATCTCCCGCTTATGAATCCAAGGCGCTAGCCATTAGACCACGGGAGACCCCCGCAATTTAAGTGAGTCAAACTTTGTTTATTGTAGAAAGAGTCCTAGTATGAATGGTACCTGTTTTTCCAAGGTAGTGACATATCCAATTACTAAATCCGACTTGGCTTCGGTTTCTAAATACCTGGAGGGATTTACAGTCTAGGTAACGAATGCTCAAAAACAGCTATAGAGGGAAATGCTTGTAACTACATTTTTGACTTCTTAACGCTTTTTAGGCTAGTTATAATGCCAACATATCAAATGTCCCCGCCCCTTAGCCTTTGAGCCGGGGGTGAGGTGGGGTTAGAAGGTCCCATATTTCGGGGGTTCGCTTATATCTCGGAAGACTTGTGTCCTAGCGACACGACTATTCTATACCAAATGAAAGCTTACTGCATTTTCTACATGTTCTACTCAATCGTGTTTCTCTAAATATCTTTAGCTTTCGTGGTATCCACTCTTCAAAGTCTGTAATTTTGTGGAAAAAACACTTTTGCCGCAAATTTTTTGCTCTTTTTGACCGGATAGCTCTTCAAAGATGTACCCAAACAACAAATTCCGGTTATAGGGTTGTAGAGCATTAAATTCCCTTCAATAATAAGTACTACTTTACTAGTTTATGTATTTTCCTTCAAAAGTCAAAACAATTACAGTGTTCATCCTGATATCTGAAATATGGCGACAACTGCCTACTAATAATCCAGGCAACGAAGACATATATTGGTAAATGTTTGGAGCAAAATTCTTGACTTAGTAACATTTTTTGAGCTACTTAAGAGGTCAACATATCAAATATCCCTGTCCGTAGCCCTTCAGTTGGGGGAGGGAGGGTGGTTAGAATGTCCCATTTTTCGGGGTTTCCCTTATAACTCGGAAACCTTGCGTCCTAGCAACGTGGCCATTTATAACAAATGAAAGCTGATTAAACTTGATAGAAGTTCTATTCTATCAAGTTTCTTGAGATATTTTAATTTTTATAGATATTCGCTTTTGAAAGTCGGTAATTTTACGAAAAAGCACTTCTGCCACGCATTTTTTGCACCTTTTGACTTGATATCTCGAAGCACCCAAAATATAAATTTTCCTTCAAACGTTAAACAATTTCAGTGTTCGACGACTGTTGACTAATGAATCTTTCAATCTCTCACCATTTCCAGTCTAAGAATTGTCCGAAATGCGCTCTATTTTGGAAACATAGTGAGTACTGGACGATAAATAGCACAGAATATATAAATGTGGGCCCGCTGAGGATGTTACTCGCACTCAATTAAAGAAGATCCATTATATTGGCAATGGTTTTGCTAAGACCATATGTGTGCATACATGAGGGTTTATATAAAGCATTTGGATAGTGTTATAAATCAGACCCATTAAATGAAAACTAAGTTCATTGAAGAGTAAGATAATGCAAATCCTTGAAGGAATATATACAGATTATGTATACAATAGAATGAAGGTAAAGTAGCAGTAAACATTCCCTAACCTCCATGTATAATTCATCCAATCTTCTAGAAGGTATTCCAGTACCTTATCCTGGAACGGCGACCGGTTCTATCTCCGGTGTCGTCAGAACCATTTCAATTCACTCGCTTTTTGTATTAACCCTTCGGTGGTTGCACCGGACCCATGGTTTACTGCGTTTAATATGCTGCCATTGTATTGCCTCTTCTAATTCTAAGATTTCTAGTTTGTTAAGGATTCCTAGATTAAATTAAGAGGAGATCGTTGACTTTTGGTGATGCGAAGGTAGGTTAAGTTCGGCCCTGAAAGCCTAATAAAATACTTTTTTATAAGAAAATGTCATTTATTCATTGCCGACACTTCCTTCAAATTCAAGCCTTTATAAAGGGCGATGAGAAGAATAATACTATCCCTCACGGATGTTAAATCATTTAAGAGAAAAAAATAAATAAAACGGCCGCAAAAAACTCTGACTATAACTACCTTCGCATTCCCAACGATCAACGATTATATAGAAGGACTTATTATATAGAAGGATTTATTAGTTTCATTAATATATATAAATTAGGTTTGTAAGGAGATGGTGGGAAATACCGCAGTCAAATACCAAAATAAGGCTTAAGACCAGGAGGCAAGATGCGTGAAGATGTGCGAAATGAGCTCCGCGTAGAGGCTGCATATTAGGGTGGACCGAAAAAACTCATTTTTTTTATTTCGAAGTCGTATTAGTGCGAAAAAGTTGCAAATTATTAAGAGAAATAAAAGGAAACAAAAATGATCAAAATCGGTTGACATCTTCCATTCGCGCGTAGGCTTTAAAATTTAACAAAATATCAAAAATCTTCCTTTTTGGGACTATTTTTAAAATTTTTGAATCAGATGATTTCGTAATATAATAGCTTTTTAACGCCTTCGATTAGAGCCTAAAAAGATTCTGTTTTAATTTGGTTTATATCAGTTGATATCTTTCAGTCGTGCATAGGGCTCAACAATTGCCAAAATATTGAAAATTTCACATTATTAATAGTTATTTCATGTATCTTTAATATGCTTCTTTGTTTTAACGTAATAGTTACAGTGTTTCTATTTTTGAACATATAAACATTGTGTTTTATTATGCTGTAAATAAATTAATTAAAAAAATTCGGCCGCAGAATGTCGCCAATGCTACAGAAACTCTATTGGAAGACGTTAAAAACTATTATATTAGATTTAGAAAACAAGGTGCCCGGCTAACCGAGGAACCGCACCGAGGCCTACAAGACCTATTGTGCCACAACTATTATATTACGAAATCATCTAATTCTAAAAATAGTCCCAAAAAGGAAGATTTTTGATATTTTGTTAAATTTTAAAGCTTACGCGCGAATGGAAGATGTCAACCGATTTTGATCATTTTTGTTTCCTTTTATTTCTCTTAATAATTTGCAACTTTTCCGCACTATTACGACTTCGAAATAAAAAAAATGAGTTTTTTCGAAGTTGTAATAGTGCGGAAAAGTTGCAAATTATTAAGAGAAATAAAAGGAAACAAAAATGATCAAAATCGGTTGACATCTTCCGTTCGCGTACTGGCTTTAAAATTTAACAAAATATCAAAAATCTTCCTTTTTGGGACTATTTTTAGAATTAGATGATTTCGTAATATAATAGTTTTTAACGTCTTCCAATAGAGTTTCTGTAGCATTGGCGAGATTCTGCGGCCGAAATTTTTTAATTAATTTATTTACAGCATAATAAAACACAATGTTTATATGTTCAAAAATAGAAACACTGTAACTATTACGTTAAAACAAAGAAGCATATTAAAGATACATGAAATAACTATTAATAATGTGAAATTTTCAATATTTTGGCAATTGTTCAGCCCTATGCACGACTGAAAGATATCAACTGATATAAACCAAATTAAAACAGAATCTTTTTAGGTTCTATTCGAAGGCGTTAAAAAGCTATTATATTACGAAATCATCTGATTCAAAAATTTTAAAAATAGTCCCAAAAAGGAAGATTTTTCATATTTTGTCAAATTTCAAAGCCTATGTGCGAACGGAAGATGTCAACCGATTTTGATCATTTTTATTTCTCTGTATAATTCTCAACTTTTCCGCACTATTACAACTTCGAAATACAAAAATTAGTTTTTTGGCCCACCGTAGTACATACATAGAAAAATGAATGATCCACACAGTTCCCTTGTGTTCAATTATGCGGATAATATTTTGCCTCAAGGATTTCTCAGTCCTGATGTGCATCGTGTGCAATATAGTAGCAAAGGCACATATCTTGACATTCGAACTAAGAGGGATGTTAAATCAGGATGTTGGGACTCTTTTTCCTTCAAAACAAACGACTTAAATCACTGCCAATGACAATCTTTGGCAGATAGATGGGTTTATGCAATCTACAAATTGGTAAATTTTATGAGTAAGAATTTTAATGCGTAGATTGTTTCCTGATATTTAAATAGGGTGTATTTTACGCAAACCCCCTATCTAAGAACCAGGTCAATTATGTCTACACCTCTTTCCCCTATTGGAAAAATTAATAGCCATAAGCATATTGACGAGACTAATAAAGTAATTAATAATAATAATAATAATAAAGCCTTTATTTGTTCCATTATAACAAAAAAATATTAAGCAAAACAAAATATAATACTATTAAACAAAACTTTTCCGTTAAATTATGTTACTTCCATAATAATAAATAACAAAGTAAAGGAATTAAATTAATACAATTCTTTAGGTAGTTTCTTTTTAAGGAAAAAAGGTCCATTAGTGAACAAAGGGCTCTCCCAATTCCATCCATTTTTCGTTCCATCCTTTGCCAGCTTGTACCAAGAAGGACCAGCATGTTTCTAATGTTGTCTTCCCATCTTTTGAAAGGTTTTCCTCTCTTCCTAATTCCATGAATAAACAAAGACCTCACAGTTCAACATATACTGACAGACTGTAATTCGAGACAAGACTTGGAAATTCCACGAGACATGAACGAACTACTCCGTGATAGCAGTCACCATATCAACGCTATGACTTACCTTTCTTAAAGACAACAATATTTTTAACAAAATTTAACAAACCCCAGACTAAACTCCTCAAATAGTCAACATGTGGGTGTAGTATGTATTACAACAACCACTTAATTTTCTTAATTCATTGTCTTTGATTATCTAGACGACCCAAACTATGCTTTTAACATCGCCGTTGAAAGTTTTTTTTTTTTTTTTTAATAAACATCACTCATGACGTAATATATTCATTTATTCATCATTATTTTACATAGGATCCTTCCTATTGATTGTACATGGGGCTATTGTTCTTATGTATGTTGTCATATTATGCATAGAACCTATATTGTAAATAGAAACTGTTGCGATTATATATAGTCATATTGTACATAGGACTATCTATAGGTTGCCGCCCTTTTATAATGCCAACAGCACGTGGTCGGTCACCCATTCAGGTACTAACCACGCCCGACGTTGCATAACTTCGGTGATCTACGGGAACCGGTGTATTCAACGTGGCTATGGCCGTTGGCTTTTTTTTTTTTTTACTAGTTAATTTTACTTTTAGCTGTATGTTATTTTCAAACTTAATTGTATAATTAGATTGATACACAACAATAATGTAATTGGATTTGTAATTATGTAATATTGTCAATATTTTGTTGTGTTATGTATTTCTATTTTATATGTGTACCTGGGCGAAACGCTGTCAATGCGGGGTGCTCATAAATAAATTATAAAAAAAAAAAAAAAAAAAAAATCCATGAAGGGGTTTCCAAAGAGTCACCAATTTCGTCCATCTATTGTCTGTTGTCCTCAAGAGGTACCTAGCCCATTTCCATTTTTGTGAGCTGATCCTCTTTACAATATCTGCGCAACCCGTCTCTCCTCTAATAGTTGAACTTCTTATTTTTTGGTGACGTCAAACTCCTTTGATACTTCTTTCCATAGCCTTCTGAGTTCTTTGTAGTTTTTCGAGACAGTTAAAGTTTAAATACCACGTAATAAAGTAAATAAGCCTGTAATATTCCAAACGTTACATCAGGACACTTCTGTAATGATAAAACGGTATTTTCTATATGATTTATTATAACGACTGCAGTTCATTTAGGGTGTTGGATAGCCGACGCTGCCTGCAGTCATTCTGAAAGACAAGATAATCCATCAAGATATTCTTTCTATCTAGGAGTCACTTCATTTTAAACAATGCAGAATAAACTGAGGGAACTCAGAAATCTAGTGGCCCTCGGGCAATTGGCTAAGAAGAATGGAGTCCTTTCTCGCTTAAGATTAGGCCAGAAGTGGTTCAACATTTATTTAACATCATCTAAGCTAAAACATTTAACTTAATCTAATAGGTTCTGCATTATAAACCCATAATTACTGAATAAGGTTCAGTAAATAGCAGCTCGTTCTCTGGATAAGAGTGTATCATCGAAGGGTGTTTAAGAAAATTGGACATAACTGCTTTTACCTTCGGAATCGGAACACACTTCAAATAAACGTTTTTGTTGGAAATTATGTCTTGAAGAACTTTCTAGAGTTTGGCTACATAGACCTGAATCGCCCTGTATATATCGTCGATACAAAAGCAAACTAACGAATATGAAAAAATGCATCTTTCATTGTCCATCTTTAATCATTTCTGCTGGACTTATTTACGGCAAATTCTTCAATCTGACTTCACTCTATTAAAGGGAAAGTATTCCACTATCAAAAGGTCAAATCTACCGAATATTGGACTGTCCAAAAAAAAGTTATGAATGAATACTTTTCCACTCTGAAAAGTGGTGATTTTCATATTCATTAGTTTGCTTTTGTATCGACGATATGTGGGCGAGGTTAGCTCAATAGAAGAGCAGTCGACTAATGAACTGGAGGACTCAGGTTCAAAACCCGATGACACACTGAAGATTTTTATCTTCTTGTGTCTTCGTTCATGGGTTCGATTTCGGGTCCCAGATCGTCCCTTGGCTCACCCAGCCTTTAACTAATTAATTAACTCACTACCTCCCTAGTGTGCCGTATGGTCAAGAATCAGATACCTCTACAGTATCTGCCCCCCACTGGGCCCTTAGTGGCCTTTTACGGGACTGATTTTATATATATATATATATATATATATATATATATATATATATATATATAAATATAGCAGGTTCTACTTTTAATGGTTCCATAACATAGGAAAACGAATAAAACCATTTCAAAAGCGATATCTCTAATCGTTTACGAGAAAAATTGATACAAATAATTTTCCGTTTAGCCATTCTGAAACGATTGATTCAGTTGAAATTTGTTCTAGACGGGTAACATCCATCTAATCTAAGATATTTAAATTTTGGTCCCGTTATAGTTAAGGTTGTAGGTACTAAAAATAAAATATTTCATTAACAGGAATGAAAATTTTTGGGATGTTTGTATACTTTCTAAAATATCTCAAAACAGTTAAAAAAGCGTGGTAAGTAAAAAGTGACCATTCAAAAGATAACTAAATTCTCTACTAATCTAAAAAGTTCTGATGTAATTTCCGATAGGGCAATGTCAATCGGTGAAATAAGGACTTAAAAATTCGAAATTGTTAGTTTTGCTCATTTGAACGGGGATTGTATCTATTTACCTAACGTTTTAATTGGTAGTTTCTTATTTTAATTGCATTTAACAGTACAATTATTATTTCATGAAAACAAGGTAAGAAAATGTGAAACGTATTTATAGTGTTTCCAAGAGCAGATGTTGGGGGGAGTCACTTATGGTACTCTTAGTTTCCTGTTGTGAAGCCTCAAATATATTTTCCCTTCGAGATTTTATTTTATATTTTTCACGAAAGATCAAACCCCACCAATAACTGCTACTATCCCATTACTAACAGCACTAGAGATATGAACGGAACCGCACTAAGATGACGCAGTTCCTGTGAGTCGGAATTTTTTTATTATTATTAGTGATGACGTAAAATTAAACTATTCTTCATTATTTAACGCCGAATTATTTAGTAGTTTGATGTCGCTATTGGAACTAGAGGCAACTACTAACTTAGGAACTAAGCCTGCTGGAACTGGAACTGGTTGTTCCATTAGCAGCTTAAGGCTCTCAGTATTCGGCTTAAACAGCTTCATCCTAAATACTCCTCTTGTCAGCAAATGATTAGTCTTTTTTTCCCTTGACATCTTCTACTATAGATAAAAATAATATATAACAGTAAGGATTTAGAATAAATAAATAAAAACTACAAAACGTACAATAAAACAACATTGGAACAACATAAACACACAAATAGCTGACAATAAACTCCGATCAATAAAAAACGCAGTTGACAAATGGCCTTTTAGTCATCGAGATAACAGACGTGAAAAAATAATTCTTGCTAGACTAGGGATTGGACTTACTCACGAATACCTTATGACAATAAGAGATAAACCTATATGCAGTATATGTAACACAGAACTTACGTTCAATACTTACTGACAGACTGCCAAAGACGATGCAATTTTAACATCCCGAATGATAAGCAGGAACTCCTAGGCAATGGTAGCCAGTACATCAACACTATACTGACCTACCTCAAGAACACGTCATCTTCATTTAACGCCAGGAGGACGCTCAGATGACGTTGAAAGGGGCCTACCCAAGCTTCCTTCTTCTCCGACCAGTGCACTGCAGTGGCTGGAGTCAAAGAGAGATCGGTGAGCCACAGGCATTGACGCACTTGAAGAGAGAGAAAGCCATTGCAAACACTTTACTTGGTCAGTGGAACAGATCTCTGGACCACTGCCTACCGAGTCGCCTTGGTGGAGAGAAAGGATTAGGGTAGAATCGCCTGTAAATAGATGCGCTTCCTATTCTCTTGCACATGCCGCATTTTTTTTTTTAATACTTGTCACTAAGCACATTGTTTCAACGAGGGTACTAGTGGTTTCACTAGGTCTAAACACAATTACTAAGCTGATGTTACTAGCTCTATGGCAAGACGTGAAGTAAAGTAGGGATAGAGACAGCTGGCACAGATTTTACTCTGGTGATTCTCTTATGGCAGCTACATGATGTAAGGAGCTCAAGTAAATATTTCAAACAACCTAAAATCAATTCAACAATAGCAAAATTCTTCAAATTGTTTGGCATTTCAGCCTGAATGCTAAAATCCATCAGGGGATTACAAAAGATATAAAGTTTTCTCTTTTTGTTCTGTTTACCATCTTCTCTATATCTGTAGAACAATAGAGATTTGATTAAAAGAACCGAACGGAGCTTTATTGTGTTTTGGAATGCATAGAATTTTAAGAAGGGGGGGGGGGCGACCGGGAATAGTTGAGATGAGTAGGCGAGACCGCTCGATTCCTTCGGGGTCCTCTAACTCCTTCAAAGCTATCATGGAGAAAACAATTTCAGTTTAGAACTCAAATCAGTCAGCTAATGCTCAAGAATTCATCCTCGATTTTTTAAAAATTAAATTCTTAGGAATTTTAGACGATGACACACAAAATAATCTTATATCTTCAAGCAAAGGTAGATTTTGTCAGGGATCGGTCTTGGTATTTTGATAAAACTACATTTTTTATAAGTAAACGTTTTATGTTTTTTTCCCCCCCGACGTTATGGCTTCAAATTGAAGCCGTCATCCGGGCGATGAGATGAAGGAGAGCTATGCCTCACAGATGTGTAATAATTTCCGTCGGCATAAAATAAAACACATTTTCTTATAAAAATATTTTGTCATTCATATACCTGGACCGAATGACAATATATTTTTAATTAATCGTTAAATGACCCTTAGCTCAAATATATAGAATTAGTAAATAAGGCGGAAGGTTAATAAAACTACGCCACACACTTTCACACTTTTTATTTCTCTTCCCTACATGTTTCCCACCATTTTGGCGCCTCTTCAGGGGAACATACTTGAAACATAAATTCAGCCTCAACCTGAGGAGGAGAACCTTCCACTAGCAGGGCCTCGTCTAGACTGCTTTAATATATTTTTATATATTGTCATTATTAAACCTAACTGTAAGGAGACCATCGCCAAAAGTTGCGGGACTCTAAAGACAAATAAATAAATAAATACCTGGACTAGCTAAATATAATTTCGGTTGAAAACGATTGAATATCCGTGAGCCAAAGTTCTCCTTCTTCTCATATCCGTGATGAAGGCATGAATTTCAGGCCGAATCACGTGCCATCTGGCACGTTAAATTAGTAGCAACCTGTAAATTGTATGGTGTAAATTCCTTATAAATTGATATGGCACGCACAAGGTCCATAACTTATAACTTAATAACACAGTTTTACTATCTTTATTTTCTGTCTTTCTAATACTATAGGGCGTTTTTCTATAATTTCTCCTGATGTTCCATACCTTTGAGGTGCCTCTTCAGGAGAAGTGATAGAAAAAGGCCATACCTGTTTTGGTTTTGAAACAAAACGTTTTATTTTTACCATTTTTCTCTGAAGAGGCACCACAAATGTTTAAAACATGTAACAAAGAGAGAAAATAAATTTAGCAAAAGTGCTTATTGACGTTGACTTGATGATCAGAGCAGAGTCATTTAATAATGAAAAACTAATAGAATTTCATTAAATATTAAACTATTTATCCTCAAAGCTGGAAATACCACCAATATTTAGAGCGTGAGTTCCTAAGTCCACGTACGACAGCATTCTTTACGACTACAAGGTTAGAATGACCAAAGTATACCAAAAAGTACGTACAGTGACAGTATATTGTTGATAAAACAAAAGTGGTTTCGTACACGGAGAAAAAAAACAGGCTGCTCGCATCTACTTTCAGGCTGCCCGCAGCCTGAAAACTGTGACTCAGTGCCAGTATTTTGAAATAGGACATTTTAGTTTAAAATAGGATTCCACATATTTTAGCCTAAATTAGGATTCAACTAGTTAGAGTGCCCGCATTTTATAATAGAGTGCTGGAATGCTAATTCTGCATCCTATAGTAGAGTTCTCACACCCAAAGCTAGCATCCAACAATAGAGTGCCCAGCACTCTACTTTCAAGTGCGTACCCCTAGACTTTAGATTGCTGGCACTCTGTTACTGGCTTCTAGCAGCCTACCCATATAGGCTGCGAGCATCCTGATGTTTGCTTCCTGTATCCTACCCCTATAGGCTGTTAGCATCCTATATGGATGGGTTACATTAACCCCATCCATATAGGATGCTAGCAGCCTACAGAGAGATGACTTTATTATGTGGATAAAAAAGAACAAAGGTAAATTCAGAGTAATAATAATGAGACTTTATTTGGGTGTAATTTACATATACACTTCTTAACAAGTAGATATTTACAAGTAGGTAAGAGGTATACACTTTTTAACAAATATAGATACTTACAAGTATTAGGTATTAGGTACAATGTACTTATGAACAATATTGAACAAGTAGGTCTAGAAATAAAATATTTTTTTTTGTTTTCATGACACTTATAGCCGCATTCATAAAGCCGAAGACAGTTGATTTGAGCATCTGTTCAAACAGAAACAAAAATAAATTTTTATTAATAACAAAAGAAATGTTGTTGTTGTTGTGTTTTATATAATTAAAAAGAAACATAAATAGACATTTTTTCTAGTTTAAAATGTCGCAGTAAATTCAAAGCTGCCAGGGAATTACAAAATAAATATAAAATAAGGGTTTTTTCTATGGATATGATCATAAATGAAGGAAAAAAGACTTCCATCAGTTCTCAGCTTACCAGGCTTATTGAACTCCATCTTCAGTTGGTTCTATACCCGCAGCTCCATGTTATATTAAGGGAATATATTCTTGAAAAACAAACACAACTTTCTTCATTCTATTGTATATAACATCTGTTTTTAATTTTAATAGTAAAAACAAGAGCCTGAACTCTGTTCTGGCGGTACAGTCTGCATTCAGGCATACAGGCTCTTGTTTACTTTGTTACTAGGCTGCTAGCATTCCAGCACCCTATTATAAAGTGCGGGCACTCTAACTAGTGGAATCATATTTTAGGTTGAAATATGTGGAATCCTATTTTAGACTAAAATGTCCTATTTCAAAATACTGGCACTGAGTCACAGTTTTCAGGCTGCCGGCAGGCTGTTTTTTTTCTCAGTGTACCTTGTAGATGACTCTATATAAATTGTATTGCCTTATATATTTTAATTAGACTTAGTGCACATTCGATTTTCTGTAATTGATAGTTATTTTTCTTTATTTTTCGAATGTTTGACAAAACCTACATATAGTCAATCAGTCCAACACTAATCAGCATAGATTGAAAATGAAAAATGCGATTTTTCACCTTCGATACTTTACATTTGTATCGACGATATGTGTAACTTCAGTAGAACAGATTTTTCTATTTGTCGATTGTCTCATTATTCTGTTTGAGCGTTACACAGCTGATGCACATTCCATAATAGTTCTTAAATAAGTATATGTATTTTTGTTTAAACATTTTACTTTATCTCTGTGTAAATAGCCGACAACATGAACGGTAAAGAAAAATTCACATTTTTGAAGAATGTATGTATACTAATATAAGTTGAAATATTGCTGAGAGTATTGTATTTTTCTCCATTAGCGTTGGAAACACCGTGGTGGTATAAATCGTCTTTGCCGAATTCCTTGAGAGTTATGGTAGGAGTAGAGATGGTGTGGTGGTGGTTGTGGTGTACGCCAGCCTTACTACTTAGGCCCTTTCAATATTCTACAACCCTTAGCCTATGGGCTTTCCCTATTAACTTTAATGATCAACATATAAGCTTCCTATTGAGCTTAGAATATCTTACTAACCCCT
The DNA here is from genome assembly GCA_946811695.1 of Gonocerus acuteangulatus. Taxonomy (NCBI): domain Eukaryota; kingdom Metazoa; phylum Arthropoda; class Insecta; order Hemiptera; family Coreidae; genus Gonocerus; species Gonocerus acuteangulatus. The sequence continues at coordinate 100,174,485 of OX328125.1, read as the reverse complement.
CAGATAACCCTCACACTTACCCACCTCATCTCTCTCTCTCTCTCTCTCTCTCTCTCTCTCTCTCTCTCTCTCTCTCTCTCTCTCTCACACACACACACACACACACACACACACACTCTTATTCCGAAGAGTACGGACGGTGCATCATTCCATTCCATACTCCACAATGTGTAAACGAACGCAGAAGGAAACATATTCTGGATCCAACTATAATGTAATTTATTTCGCCCGATTGGTATAAGCTGAAAAAAAATCAGTATTTATTATGTAATGTTTTTAAGGAAAAAAACAATAATTAAATCCAACAATCCCACTCCTATTGGACGCCTAATGCTTTGTAGAAACAATTCATAATGAGAACAGCATATTTATCATGTTTTTATGTCTGCTTTGTAGGAATCCAAGCAGTTGAGACGATGCTCTACACGCTGGACATTATCAACAATCGTGCTAAGTGGTTCAAGATCGGAGCTCACATACTGGACGATTGTGATAAGGATACTTATGGACTAGAGATGGCTGTCGATTTCATCAAAGGTACGGCATTTTTAATTTCTTATATTACATTTGTTCACAGCATTTTTTTCAGAAAAATTGTAAACTGATTCGTATTTTACTCTTTCGTAATAAGATTGTACGCCTAAATACATTTTTCTTTGATTTTCTCAAATAGAAACAATGGTCAGGACCATTTTAGCTGGTTAACTAACTCGTCCAATCGTTTTTTTAGAGAATCGTGGGACAATAAAATCTCATTTTTCTTTAAGAATTTATTTGATTCGGTGTTTAAATTTTTCCCCAAATATAAATTAAATCGGAGATGGAGATAGTTAGCCGTTGCAGAGATACGAAGACAAGGTATAGTTGGGATTCGGCTAGGAGAAAAAAACGTCAGACTTTCAGGAAGAAATCTGTATTTGGACGTTTCGGCTGCACATTGGCAGAGAGAATGCCTAGGGGGGAGGGAGGAAGGCCTCGAAGACACTTAGGTAACCATGGTTGGATGTATATATATATCATATACATCCAACCATGGTTACCTAAGTGTCTTCGAGGCCTTCCTCCCTCCCCCCTAGGCATTCTCTCTGCCAATGTGCAGCCGAAACGTCCAAATACAGATTTCTTCCTGAAATTCTGACGGTTTTTTCTCCTAGCCGAATCCCAACTATACCTTGTCTTCGTATAAATTAAATCTATTCCAAACTTTTTGAGCGACACTATGGATAAACATTTTATGGAAACGCGTTTATTGTTTCAGACTATTTCTAGCGTTCGTCCAGTTTTCTGTTTGAGGAATTAGTAAAAATATTATTAACTATTGATAATAAATTTCCCAGAATTGATGTTTTAATTTTGAAAATCCCTCAAATGTTAATGTCTATCTTACAAAAAGGACCATTGGACAAAACTGGAAATTCTGATACATTTTTTTTTTTTTTTACGGATAGCAATTTCGGTATCTATAATAATTATGTAATTTAAATAAATCAGTTTTTTTTCAGAGGAATTTTCACCTAAATCATTTCCTAATATGATTACCCCGATACGGGAAGTAGCAGGTGGCTGGGCTGGATGTAGAGGGCTAGAGGTAGAGACTGCCTAATCAAGCGAGCATTTCAATCTAAATTATAGAGGGATTCGAGTAGGGTGTCTATATCAGCCTTATCTCTTACACACTCTACAACACCTATCTCAAATCTAACTCAAATCACAACTCTATCAATCTACTCTTCAGTTTCAATGTTATTTAGAAGTATTATTTCCGAAAGAAATATAGAATCGAAAATACATTAAATTATACCGTCTCTCATGCTCTAAATCTACTATATATTTGTCAAATACCACTCACTCACTCACTCACTCACTCACTCACTCACTCACTCACTCACTCATCTATCAACGCCCAGCCCAAACCGCTCGACAGAAAATTTTGAAATTTTGCATGGACACTCCCTACATAACGTAGCCGCTCGCTAAGAAAGGATTTTTTGATATTCGTATTTTTAAGCATTTTTAGGTGGGTTTAAAGTTTGAGTTGGTTAGAGAAGGCAAGCCCAGGCAGCCTGCGTTGCTAGGACGATAAAGAACAGCTGTTACCTTACATTATGTATCTCATAGTTTTATTTCTAATTGAGGTTAATTTCAACTATGATGGCAGACCTTGAATTACTAGAAATTAATTTTCCCTCATAGAGTTTTAATTGCGTTTCTTTTCTGCCTGTCCCCGTCAGATAGGCTTGCCATATTTTTGGAGAGTTAAGCCGAGACACATTAATATGGGATGGGCATACCAGGGGGGGGGGATAAAAAGAGTATAAATTATAAGCAAAATGGTGAGTTTTAAGCCTAGGAAGTAACGGGAAGGGGGAATCCTGAACTGTTAGCCTACCCAAACCTTAAAAATAAGAACGGAACTTTTTTTGCTACTTGATTTTCTTAAAACAATCTCTCACTAAGCCAAATAGTAGTGTCTGGCAGCTGGCAGCGCTGTGCAGGTAGTTCCAGCGTTTTACAGTTAGGTTACTTCTCATATCTATGATACTGTGAGCAGTAGTAAAAATGTTGATTGTAGAAAAGTAACCGATTTAAAAAAGATTCTTATAAACATGAATTCATTACTTTTTACATCTTACAGCCTTTTCCGGGACATTGATAAAACTGGGCGGGACACCGAAACAATTGAAAAATACCGGGACAGTCCCGGTCAAACCGTGATGTATGGCATATCCTTAGGTTTTCCAGGCGAGGTAATAATATCCGGAACCCTTGCACAGCCTCCTCGCCTATAACCTTGGTAATACTCGTAAATATATTGGGTGTTACCATATGACTTCTTGGAAACATACACTTTTAAATTTTAACGCCCATTCAATAAAATATAGTATGACGGGAACCGTGCTTTAATAAACTGCACAGAATTGTATAGTAACGTAATTTTAATGAAACATTATTTAACGCAATAAAATAACTACTTACCTGCCGTGACGAAGCACGGGTATTCAGCTAGTCTGCTATGTATTTGTCAAATACCACTCACTCACTCACTGACTGACTCACTGACCTATCATCGCCCAGCCCAAACCACTTGACAGAAAATTTTGAAATTTTGTATGAACACTGCCTATATAACGTATACACTCGCTAAGAAAGGATTTTGTGATATTCGAATTTTTAGGTATTTTTAGAGGGGTTTGAAGTTCTAGTTGGATAGAGCAGGCAAGCCTAGGCAGCATGCGTTGCTAGGACGATAACAGAACAGCTGTTATTGTACTGTATCTGTTTCATAGTATTATTTTGAATTGCGGTTAATTTCAACTACCCAGACCTTGAATTTCTAGAAATGGACTGTGATTTTCTCCCTCATAGAGTTTATGCTTTACCTGCTGATGGTCCATCCGAGGTAATAATATCCCGAACCCTTGCACAGCCTCCTCACCCATCAGCACCCCCAATCGGAAAACGTCTTGATAATGCTCGCAAAGATAATGTGTTTCCAAATGACATCTTGGAAACATCAATTTTAAAATTTTACCGTCCATTTATTATTGACAACGAACTTCTACCGGTACGGGTTAAACTTCTATTGCTGGTAACCTATAGATAACGGGGTATCTCTAGGTCATCTCTTTGTCGATAATAGTGGTCTGGAGCGCCCCCGTGTCAAGAAACAGTATACTTTGATTACTTATCAATTGATGAATAACAAATAGTATGACGGGAACCGTGCAATAATAAACTACACAAAATTAAAGAGTAGCGTTAATTTTGAATAAACATTATTTAACGCAATAAAATAACTACTTATCTGCCGTGACGAAGCACGTGTATTCAGCTAGTTTAATCATAAAGGACGAAATGGCGATAAAAAAAGTTTTAGTCTAAAGAAAAGAGGAGAAATGTGTTTTTTTGTGTGTGTATAGTAAAAGAACTCACTAAATGTCGTATTGATGAGTACAATATGTTTCTCATAATAATTGTACAATTGAGGTATCAGCGAAAAAATTAACGTTATTCAAATTGTTACAAATTCCAAACGAAAGGATTTACTGTACGCATCCTATATCCAAAGCATATTTTCACAAATAAACATTCTACAAAGTAAAAACAAACTTATGAGGCGTCTAGAATCAAAATAAGACCCATCACAATTTTTACGATTTTTAGATAACAGTTAATTTTACAAGTTCAAAATGTCCTCTATATACTGTTTAGTAAGTAGGTGTAAATAACTCGCAAGGATTACATAGTAAATAGCATCTCTTTGTTATATGGCTGTATATCATTTATTTATTTATTTTATTTCAGAGCCCGCAACAGGGCGATTTGTTCTATAAACACCTAGGGTGCAAACAAATTAAAAGATTTAAAAATCCAAATTTTGAAACATTAAAAAGAAAGGCAAAAAGAATATATATATATATGTGTGTGTGTGTGTGTGTGTAAAACATAAAACGTCAGCTATAAATTTATAAACAAAAAGGTGGTAAATTTAATAAATTATTTTCAATAAACTAAAATTCGATCTTTTCAGTCTATTTTGTACAAATAAAATTTAATAAATAGTGAAACATATTAGAATAAGGTTTTCTAAATTTGCTCGTACATGTTTATCTGTTTTAAAAAATGTAAAATAATGGATATGTGTGGGCTACCATCTGTCAAAAGTTCGTACATATCATGTGGCATGTTGATGTTTTCACGTTTCCTGCAGTCTGTTAGTAAGTGTTGGCTGCAGGAAACGTGAAAACATCAACATGCCACATGATATGTACGAACTTTTGACATTATGTACGAACTTTATATATATATATATATATATATACAAATTTAAAATTACTTAAATACAAAACTTAAATGCCAAAACAGAAAAACAGAAAAAGAAATGAAAAGAAATATTTTAAGATAAAAATGGGAACATAAAAATACAAAACACATGGTCTTAGAGCTCCTACGATTTTATCCTGAACAAACTAAAAAACATTAAACAAAAACATTTTTCTTATGTGAAATTATACGACTCCTTGAACACTCTAATATGAACTGATGCTCTCCTGTAGACAGCGCCGGTTTCATCGTCTCTGATTGTGTAAGATCGCAGTTCCGGGCAGTATTACTTCAGGCACCGTGACGACATCTGTAAATGGGAAGATAATTGGTTTAAGAGTGAATGTAAATTAAGAGAAATTAAGCAATTAAGTTAATTAAGAAGCCTGGGTAACAGGATCATTCACTCGACAAGACGAAAAGAAGAAGAAGAAAATTGGACATGGCTCCTTTTCCATTGAGAATCGGACCATACTTTAAATGAACTTTTTTGTTGACAATGATGTCTAGAAATACCTCCTGAAGTTTGGCTAGTTAGACCTGAATAACCCTGTATATATATAATGAAACCTCCTGTAACGGACACCTCTATGAACGGACAGAATATCCATGGTCCCGGCGAAAACCCCTTTAAATCAATGCATTAGCACCTCTCAATAGCGGACCCTCTACTTACGGACAACGGACACCTAAAATCGGACCCATATAGCTGATTTCAACTCCCAATAGCGGACAGCAGGGTAAAATATTTAATTGGATTCTGAGAATCTCAAGAAAAAGCACACCCTGGCGGGCATTGCTAGTAAAATTCATACGAAATGTCAAGAGTAAATCTTACCCCACTGTTCCAAGAACCACATCTTGTTTTGTTATACCACTTTTCAGCAGGTTTTATTCAGTTTGTATCTACTCATGAACTCGGAAAAGAACACGTGTAACTCTAAAAAATAAAGTGGAAGTTTTAAAAGTGTATGATAGTTTAAAGCTTTGTGATAGAGACCTGGGCGCGAAGTTTGACGTCGGCAAAACGTAGACGTCAAACTTCGCATAGTTTTTAGAACGATATGTGGTGAAAGTGCATCGGTTAATGTTGATTTAGTTCATCATTAGAAAAACAAATAGGTTTACATTTGCCATGACTATGAGGCTAAAAATATATTTTTGATGAAACGGCTTTATTTTTTCGGGCTCTGCCAAACAAGACAATGATTCTAAAAGGGGAAACGTGCACAGAAGACAAACAAAGCAAAGATCGTTTAACTATTATGTTGTGCGTAAATATGGAAGGCAATTTTGAACAGCCGTTAATAATCGGTAAATCATTAAAACCACGTTGTTTTAAGAACATTAACGTCAATACAAGAATATCTTGGTAAGATAACAAAGAAGCATGGATGACAACGCCTATAGTGAGTAATGTCTAAAAACTTTCGATCAGAGAATGGGACGTCAAAAACGGCGTGTAATTGTGTTTATGGACAACGCGACTTGCCACCCACTGATGCGTCTAATAAATGTTAAAATTCAGTTTTTTTCCACCGGAAATGACATTTTACTCCCAGTCCCTCGATCTCGGCATTATTAAAAATTTCAAAACACATTACAGAAAACGATTTCTTCGAGAAGCCATTACAAAATGGACTCAAGAGATTATGTTACTAATGTACTGGACGCGGTATCGTGGATAATGACAGCTGTAAAAGAAATAAAAAAGGAGTCTGTTGTGCACTGCTTTTTAAAGGTGGATTTCATTAACCTCCCAATAAAGGAAACCTCCCAATAACGGACATTTTTTATAGACCTAATGGTGTCCGCTATAAAGAGGTTTCACTGTATATATATACAGGGTGATTCAGGTCTAAGTAGCCAAACTCTAGGAGGTGATTGTAGACATAATTTCCAACAAAAAAGTTCATTTCAAGTATGGTCCGATTCCGAAAGGAAAGGGAGCTATGCCCAATTGTCTGTTTTTTTTTAACGTAGTCATGGTTTTTAATGAATAAGAAATGATTTCTCAAAAACTATTCAGGATAATTAAATTCTAATTATTCTATCATAAAATAGACAAAATTTCCTTTAAAAAGACTGTAATTTAATTCACTAAAATCATTATTAAAAGTTAGTTACTGGACGTCCAATAACGCAATTCTGTATTTATCAATGAATGAGAGTTTTGTCGCGATTTATTGCCTCAGCCCCCTAATGGACTACAGATTAAATGCTTACACGAAAACTTCTACATTTAATAAGCATTAAATCCGTGCAAATAAAGTGGAGGTTTAATCGGGGATAAATTGAAAGTTTGGCTCCCTTTTGTAAAAAAAAAATGTGGGATGTAGTTTTGTTACTTTCAAATACGTTGTGTGAAAAAATTAAAAATTATTCATTTTTTAATGGCCAAACTGTGGGTATCCATTGGTCTGTCCAGAAGCAATAAAAATTAACTGAAAGAAATGTTTGAAAAAGTTTTTCATTTGGGAGATCTGTTAGATTTTGTGTTTAACAAATTTCCATTGATTTATCTTTTACATGATGTTGCTGGCACTAAAATATTTGCTAATATATTTGAAAATTTGCTAAATTTGCAATTGGACCTTTATGAACTTGGGCAGAGGATGCATCCGCTGTCTAACAGCACTGCTGCTATGTGCAGGACAGCAATCAATCTGGAACCATGGATCTATGTGCTAGCGGGAATGCAATAGGTCGGTCGTATTTAAATCGTGTGGAGGTTTAAAAATATGTTAAATCAAACCTGTTAGGAATCAGGATTGGCTGAAGAAGATATTCGTCATGAATTCTGCACCACATGTTAACTTGGAGCTGACACTGATTGTGTGATCTTCACTCGGCATAAAGATTAACATGAAACCAAGTATGCGAATTGGAACAGTTAAATATTCCATTCCGTGTTAATGTGGCTTTGTCTGTCAACAAAATGTTGCGGCCGAACTGAGGATTAACATTTTTCCTCCCGCAATGTTTTGCACTATTTTTAGTTTTATTTCAAATTTTACTTGAAAACATTTCAAATGATGTGTAAATTCTCGATTACAATTATTCAACTACCCTGAAATCTTTTTGACTTCTCCGCTCAAAATTTCTAGTCAAAACTGGGTGACAAATACATCATGTAAAACATAAATCAATGAAAAATTGAAAAACATGAAATTTAACAAATCTCACAAATGAAAAACTTTCCAATCGTTTCATTCAGTTACGTTTATTGCTTCCGGAATTGATTTCCGGGTTACCCACAGTTTGGCCATTATAAAATGAATAATTTTTAATTTCTTCACACAAGGTATTTGAAAGTGACAAAACTACATTCCACATTTTGTTGACAAAAGGGAGCCAATCGTTCAATTTATTCCCTAATAAACCTCCACTTCATGTTCATAAATTTAATGCTTGCTAAATGTAGAAGTTTTCCTGTAAGTAATGAATCTGTAGTCCTAGAGGGCTGAGGAAAAAAATCGCGAAAATACTCTGATTCACTGATAAAAATAGAAGTGCGTTATTTGACGTCCAGAAAGTATCTTTTAATAATGGTTGTTAATTAGTGAATTATATTAATGTATTTTAAAGGAAATTTTGTCTATTTTATGATGGCATAATTAGAATTTAATTATTTTGAACAGTTTTTGAGAAAACCTTTCTTATTCATTAAAAAACATGACTACGTTAAAAAAACAGAAAATTGGGCATAGCTCCATTACCTTTCGGAATCGGACCATACTTGAAATGAACTTTTTTGTTGGAAATTATGTCTACAATCGCCTCCCAGAGTTTGGCTACTTAGACCTGAATCACCCTGTATATATATGTATATATATATATATATATATATATATATATATCTTCATTGTCCCTTCATGTCCACCACGAGAGAGAGAGAGAGGTAGAGAGAGGGGGGGGGGTGTCATAAGTCTGGGTGAGTATAAATTAAAGCTGGCCTACCACACAAAGCACTTCTTTCCATGAATAATTTTCCCTTTCTGTAGACCTATACGCCTGCTGGTTCTTTTTACGTTCTCGCATTAATATTCCGGCTAGAAATAACAACCATCCTACCGTAAAAACAAGAAATTACAATTCTTGTACAAACATTCATTGACCCTATATAATTATACATCTCAAATTTTTTTATTAAATTATTCTTAATATTTTTTGTCGATCTAAATATCCACCAAAAACAGAAACGTAAATATTAAGGGTCATAAGAGTTATTCGTTCTTCCATTACATATTTTTCTTAAAAAAGAATTCTGGTTTATTGTTCGAGTTTTGGTTGCGTTTGGAGTTAAGGAAGTGCTAGGGACAAAAATCGTTTAACAAAAGTGAATAATTTTCGAAGTTTGTACATTTTCTTAAAAATCTCAGGAAACCGTGGTAAGTAAAAAGTGGCCATTCCCTAGCTTACTAATTCTCTCTCTCTCTATATATATATATATATATATATATATATATATATATATATATAAAAATCACGTGTCTGTCTGTTTGACCGTTTGTCTGTTTGTTCCTTATACAAGTTCACACCGTTTGACCGATTTTGACCAAACTTGGAATACTGCTAGGTCTTGGTCCGGGAAGTCTCGTAGGCTAGGTCAAAAACGTCTACCAGCTGTTTGTCAGTATGTTTGTTCCTTATACAAATCCAGACCCTTGGTCCGCTTTTAATCAAACTTGGCACACTGGTAGGTATTGACACGGGAAGAGTCGTAGGCTAAAATCGTCTATGACTCACAGTTCGGAGATCACGAGTTCGAAACAATGAACCCAAATAGTTACAGATTTGCGTTATTAGATTTCAATATTAATTATTTCGGTTCTAATTTAGTTTTGCTTTTATAGATGCAGAAAGTAGGTGTAGCATAGCACGCAGGGTAACAGCTATTTCTCTATAAAAATGGTTCCTATAGATATTGTATCGCAAGTAGATGACAATATTTAAGAGGGGGGGAGGACTAGACCGTAAATGTAGTTAAATGCTGTCAACCGCACGTCTCTATATTTTCTTGTTTCAGACAGTTCCAAAGGTAATTGCTTTTAGTTTTAAAATTAATTTGGCAGTAAAACATGATAACACAAAATGAAAAACACGTTTTGTGTTGTTGCATTTGCTAGAAGACGAGTGGGTAATTTAATAATGGTAAACTTCAACATGCCATTGCATTAGGTGATCATTTTCGCCAATAATTAAAAATAAGGAACCCTTTTCTTATCCAACAGTCCCAATGACCCTAAGGAAAAGAGCTTTATGAAAACTCGCTAATATTCCTACACAAAAAAATACTCATATATCATGACTCATGAACCTCAAAGTCACCTTAGTTACCATCGAGTTGAAATTTCCTGACATATTTTCTGTATGAATTCACTTCTCTTCCATTTCCCCTAACACACTTGTTAATAATTCCAACCCTTTCCACTCTACCTCCTTCAGGGTCTGTTTCCTATTCCAGTATGTTTTGTTTGTTGATTAGTATACAGCAAATACTCCGTCCTGCGTCTTGTACTCATGGACTTGTTTATATAACTCACCATCCCCGTCTCCGTCCATATTTTGTTGTGTTATGTTAATGTCGGAATAATTTAGTTAGTTTTCTTTGGGTTTTTTTCCACTCTGGCTCATAAAATGTCACTTTATTTGAAGATCTCATAAATAATAACTAAATATATGTATATTCCAAGCGTCCAACTATCACTAGAAATAAGAACGTTATAGAGGGTTTCGGATCCTCGTGTGGGACTGCGGGTTCAAGTCCTGCCTGCAGCAGGTTATAGAGGGTTTTGGATCCTCGTGTGGGACTCCGGGATTATGTCCTGCCTGCAGCAGGTTATAGAGGGTTTTGGATCCTCGTGTGGGACTCCGGGATTATGTCCTGCCTGCAGCAGGTTATAGAGGGTTTTGGATCCTCGTGTGGGACTGCGGGTTTATGTCCTGCCTGCAGCAGGTTATAGAGGGTTTTGGATCCTCGTGTGGGACTGCGGGTTTATGTCCTGCCTGCAGCAGGTTATAGACGGTTTTGGATCCTCGTGTGGGACTGCGGCTTTATGTCCTGCCTGCAGCAGGTTATTTTATTTTATTACAGGGCCCATTAAAAAAATTTAGGAAGGGCGAAAACCAGAAAATAGTCCAGCGCGCAGGACGATGCGGCGTATAAAAATAAAACTTTTTCATGTTTGGTAATTGATACAATTTTTTTTTCTATAACTTGTCCATCAAAAAATACTTCAGAAAATACTTTTTAGAGAATTTAGTAAGCTTTCGAATGGTCGCCTTCCACTTACCACGATTTCCCAACTTTTTTCGAGATATTAACGAAAATATATGAAGATCCCAAAACTTTTCATGTCTATTAATAACAATGTTTTTTTTCGAATACTTCCCTAAGTTCAAATGTAACTAATATTTAAATAATCTTAGTTTATATCAATTTAAAATGTCTGGGACAATTTGCAACTAAGTCAATAGTTCCTGAAAATACAAACTGAAACGTAGTTGGAAAAATTAGTAGTATCAAATTTTCCCGTAAACAGATACAGATACTTCTTTAAAAATGGTTTCATTTGTTTTTCTACGCAAGAAAACTTAAAAAGAGAATACCTGCAAGCATATTAACTGAAGAACTTAAGAGTTACAATTTTTTTAGCGCAAATTTCGCTCCAAAGATTATGTTCCAGTGGACGTTGATTGTGGGAAGCGCAAACACCAAAAAACCGACAAAAAGATAATTTTTTCCTCCATTTAACGATTTCGTTTGTTTTTGGAACTTGTGTAATTGGAAATTCTGGTTAATTTCCTTCATAAACATGGTTTTTTTTTACCATGGCGTATTGTGTATGTAATAACGTATTACAGTTGTGTTGTGCGGGCCTCCATCCGCACCACTACGAAGAGTATATTTGATGAGTTCATTTAAATTTTTAACGTCCATTATTACGAGTATTAACTAGTAATTTTAGGACGGGTTATCTATAGGTTACCACCCTTTTCTAGCCAAGATAGGGCTGATGCCTTTTCTTTTTTCTAAAGAAAAGCCACCACCCCATAGTGGGAATCATTATATTGTTGTAGGCCACCGGGCCTTAATAAGTTACCTCCTTATGTAATTTATTCCTAAGCTAATTTGTCTTGAAAAAATGAAAATATTATTTATTATAAATTATTTATCATATGTAATTTTGACCTTTCAAACTAGACGAAAGCTTTATGTACCAAATTTCATAAAATCATAGAATGAGTATTGTAAATATTATTCATGGAGTGATGAGAACTTAATTACAAAATATAATGTCAGCTTTAAGCAAATTTTTTTGTAATTCGGAAAATGACAAATTTCAAGTGTATTATTAGATTTCAGTTTATTAGGCGCCCTTTTGTTAAGGGATAATTATATTATTTATCCCTTCCCCCACCATCTTCTCATCCCTTCCCCCACCATCTTCTCATCCCTTCCCCCACCATCGCCTTATCCCTTCCCCCTCCACTTCTAACAGTATTTACCGCTTCTCAAGTGGTTCTACGGCTTTAATTATCAGTATTTTTAATTAATTAAAACCCAAGTCCTTACTAATTATGCAAATCCCGACATTGAAGAATACTCGTTATTTATGGCCGTCAAAGTTATTTTTCGAGAACTATAAGACGACAATTAATTAACGGATTGAAAAAAAAGTCAGTTATAATTTCCAACGACATTGTTTATTTCAAAAAATTAATGACCATTCATTTTTATTCAACTTTTGGATTTATGTGGCGTTGGTAAACAAATAATACTTCCTTTCTCCTTTTGTATGATTTTATTCGTCGTTTTCCGTACATGTTTCGTGGCCTTAGTGCCACTTCCTCAGGAGCCATTACATCCCCGCATGTGGTCAGCTCGACATCAGTCTTAATATGGGTGGTGATATACTTTATTGGACAGAAACACGTGGAATATGGCTGGTGAAATACTTTATTGGTCAGAAACACGTGGAATATGGCTGGTGATATACTTTATTGGTCAGAAACACGTGGAATATGGTTGGTGAAATACTTTATTGGTCAGAAACACGTGGAATATGGCTGGTGATATACTTTATTGGACAGAAACACGTGGAATATGGCTGGTGATATACTTTATTGGTCAGAAACACGTGGTATATGGCTGGTGATATACTTTATTGGTCAGAAACACGTGGAATATGGCTGGTGAAATACTTTATTGGTCAGAAACACGTGGAATATGGCTGGTGATATACTTTATTGGTCAGAAACACGTGGAATATGGCTGGTGATATACTTTATTGGTCAGAAACACGTGGAATATGGCTGGTGATATACTTTATTGGCCAGAAACACGTGGAATATGGGTGGTGATATACTTTATTGGTCAGAAACACGTGGAATATGGCTGGTGATATACTTTATTGGTCAGAAACACGTGGAATATGGGTGGTGATATACTTTATTGGTCAGAAACACGTGGAATATGGCTGGTGATATACTTTATTGGTCAGAAACACGTGGAATATGGCTGGTGATATACTTTATTGGTCAGAAACACGTGGAATATGGTTGGTGATATACTTTATTGGTCAGAAACACGTGGAATATGGCTGGTGATATACTTTATTGGTCAGAAACACGTGGAATATGGCTGGTGATATACTTTATTGGTCAGAAACACGTGGAATATGGCTGGTGATATACTTTATTGGTCAGAAACACGTGGAATATGGCTGGTGAAATACTTTATTGGTCAGAAACACGTGGAATATGGCTGGTGATATACTTTATTGGTCAGAAACACGTGGAATATGGCTGGTGATATACTTTATTGGTCAGAAACACGTGGAATATGGCTGGTGATATACTTTATTGGTCAGAAACACGTGGAATATGGCTGGTGATATACTTTATTGGTCAGAAACACGTGGAATATGGCTGGTGATATACTTTATTGGTCAGAAACACGTGGAAAATGGTTGGTGATATACTTTATTGGTCAGAAACACGTGGAATAGAATTTATTTTTATTTATTTATTTTAAGAACTCCACAAGATTTGGCGATTTGCTCTAATTTAAACAAAAAACAAAAGCAATTCAAATGTTCACATTTATCAGGTAAATAGAAACTGCTAATATGAAACTCAACAAACATTTGAACAAAACATATTTATTTATTTAATGTTTGAGCGCCATAATTGAGATGACTCTCTCGTTAATTACAAATATTTTCTTATTAGCAAACAGTTATTATTCTTATTAAAATGTCATATAAAATAAAACGTATTAACATAATAATAATATAAAACTTATAATACATGTACACTATTTTATATATTGACACATCACTATACAATTACATTATAAATGTATATGCTGTGCACAAAAACATATAAATATACATTACTTTATATAAACTATGTGTAACTCATATTATATACATACATACATTGACTATCAGTCAATTTGTACTTAACTGTTAGAGGTACGTTACACAGTACGCAGATTTTTCCTAATAAAACATAAAAGAACATAAAAATAATTCAACAAATGTGTCTGAAATATTCAGAATTATGTAATTTATATTGATAGTATTGATAAAACATTTTTTCATTTTTTTGTTTTTTAACGATAGTGACCACAAATAAAAAAAACCATTTACTTTTTCTTAACTGTTACTGTTTCTTCTTTGCATGGCGCATTTTTTCTAGAAGATCTCTGAACACTGCTTTCCACAAATTTCCTGCTTATCTGTTCCTTGGTGGATTCTTTTCTGATGAGCCACTAGTGTCTCAGCCTCGAGTACAACATTATCTCTTGTCACTACCGTGGTTTTTCATAGGCTGGAGGGGGGGGGGGCTTTACCTCGATCAAGGAGGAGTTCAGATGCACTGTGAATGTTGGTGGTATTGGCAAATTTTAGCAAAGCAAGCTTTTCTACGTTTTCAATCCTATTGATCATTATTTCAATCATTCAATATATATATATATATATATATATATATATATATATATATATATATATATATATATATATACATACATCAAATCAGTCCTGTAACAGGCCACGAGAGCCCTGAGGGGCGATACTATAGAGGTATCTGATTCATGACCATACGACACACTAGGGAGACAGTGTGGTCAGTACTATGCTCTGTACTACTGATTTTTCCCTTGCTGCTTCGACTGCTAGGGTCATTAGCACCAAAGCCCATTAATAAATTAATTAAAGGCTGGGTTGGCCTAGGGACGGTCAGGGAGGCCGAATTCAACCCATGAACAAAGGCTCTAGAAGAAAAAATCTTTAGTGCTTGCTCGGGATTTGAATTCGGGCCTCCAGCTTATTAGTCCAGTGCTCTACCACTGAGCTAACCTCGCCCCGTATATATATATATATATATATATATATATATATATATATATATATATATATATATATGTACATATATATATACATACACACACACACTCACCCCCGTTACTTATTACGAAGGAAATGTTCCACGAAATCGATCACAATGTTGATCCTCGTTGGATTGAGAAAAGCGCGGGAGAGAGGTTGTTTTTCCATGGAGACTATAAAGCAGAGACGAGGAATCATTCTATATTTCCTGAAATCCGAAAACAAACTCCTTTTTTATCCTTCTCTTCCCGCCCTTTCCCCGGGTTTGGCGCGCTTCCAACTAGTTTCCCGCTTCGGAGACACCGGAGTTTTTTTTTCCTTTTCTTTTCTGTTTGAACTGTTTTCATATTTCCATTGATGTGTTTTTACAGCCAATATAAAGCCCATAAAAGAAGGCCCTTTTATTCTACGCTACCATTGTTTCTTTCCGCTTTGAAATTGTCTGAGAAGAATATGTAATTCGTCAAAACTATAAAATTTATCAAAGAAAATAAATTTCGTTGATTTGTTAAGTACTTTTAGGTCATTCGATAGGAGTGTTGCTATAGGAGTCAAAGAACATAATATATATATATATATATATATATATATATATATATATATATATATTACATATATATATATAATAATATAATATATATATATTACATAATATATATGTAATATATATATATATATATATATATATATATATATATATATATATATATAAATCACGTGTCTCTCTGTTTGTTCCTTATACAAATCTACACCGTTTGACTGATTTTGACGAAACTTGGCACACAGGTAGTTCTTCATACAGGAAATCTCCTAGGCTAGGCCAATATAGTCACATTTCAAAATTTAGTCAAAAGGTCAAAAGTTTCGTTCAAGAAAAATTGGCTACACTGAACCATTCAAATTTTGACGGCCATTTTGAATAATGTCTCAAATTTATTTGTTGATGTTCCTGATAATTAGACTTACTGGAACTCATTGATGACTTTACATCATTATACAGGGTTCCCACATTGAGATGTCATAACTTTAGGGGTTTATTTTGCATATCATTTGTAGTTCAGGGGCGCAAAAATGAGTGTTCTATCTGAAAATGTAGAGGAGCTACTCAAAATTTTGTCTTTTTTAAAAAGTATTTTTTTTTTTTTAAAGAAAAACTGTGATTTCGGAATTTGTGATCAATGTATCGTAAATATTGACATTTTTAGAATCTACATTAAATTTCCAATAAGAAACACCCATTATTGAAATATTACCATGTAAATTAAGAGCTACATTAAAAGCCATATAAATTAGAATGTTTAATATTAGTGTTTTATTAAATTATTCAATATTTTCTTAATCAGCTATTTTTTGACTTAGAGGTTTGCCTCCGCCTCAAAAGTTGCATTATTTAATAAGCTTCAAAATGGTACCTCATAGTTTAAGAAAATATCTATTTCAATCTATTTCTTTTTGATTCCTAAGTCAAAACCAATAAATATGCTTTAGACTGAAGGAGCTGTTCTGAACGAATTCTTTAATTTCACACGATGATGGTGATATCCCATCCTTCCCAAACCACTTGATGTTTATTACACAAGCCCTTCTACCAAATATTAACTCACTCTGGTTTCAAATGGTTGGTTGCCCAGCTCAAGCCCCAAGTTGCCCTGTATAATCATGTAATGCAGTTTATTTCAATTTTATTTCAACAGTCACTGTCTAACTAAGGAGTGCTGGCCTTTCGTTGATAAGAGCTATCTATTCGCAGGCTCTGGTGCTGGCCTCTGTTGTTTTTTTTTTCAGAACTGCTGTGGTGCTGGCCACTGTTGGCTGTCTCGCGAACTACATCTAGTTATAAACAAATTCACACCGTTTGACCGATTTTAATGTAACTGGGTATAAAGGTAGATTTTGATACGGGGATAGTCAAAGGCAGAAAGTAGGTGTAGCATGCACGCCGGGCAACAGCTATATAATATATATATATATATATATATATATATATATATATATATATGCGTATTTATTTGTGTGCACACATGTACCTCACAACCGAAATATATCACACGTTTAGAGGACAATGTTATATTGACGCACTACTGAACTGAAAGCATACCGCACGTTCCAAAAGCAAGATTACATTGTTGCTCTACGGATTACATTGGTGCTCTAGGGATTACATTGGTCCTCTAGGGATTACATTGGTGCTCTAGGGATTACATTGGTGCTCTAGGGATTACATTGGTGCTCTAGGGATTACATTGGTGCTCTAGGGATTACATTGGTGCTCTAGGGATTACATTGGTGCTCTAGGGATTACATTGGTGCTCTAGGGATTACATTGGTGCTCTAGGGATTACATTGGTGCTTTAGGGATTACATTGGTGCTCTAGGGATTACATTGGTGCTTTTACACGTTTGATAGGTGTCATGCTTACAATGTATTACAACGATACTACATCACACATTTAAGTATTTACAGAACTGAAGCTGAACCGAACGTTAGACGGCCAATTGCACATTCATCTGCAAAACTAATGTACACGTTTGACATTCAACATTATACACACAGAGCTGTAGGGGCATCGCACTCGTGATGGACGTTTGATCAAGTGTATGTAGTACATACACTGAATGCAGTAATGCAGCACAGCATGTTTTAGCCCTTTAACGGGCACATTTCGCTAGCTATGTTGGAATTTTTTTAATTTATATTTAGGAGTATGGGGGCATCCATTTACTGAATATGAACCCAGGATGCTAAAAAAAAACTGTATGCATAAACACGGGATAGGTCGCTTAAGCGGCCCTTGCCCATTCCGGGCATCGGGAATCCCCGATATGAAATGCCCCGATGCGTCGTAAAGCCAATAGCCCCGTTTACACATACAGGTTTTCCGACAGTTTTGGAGCGGACGCTCCAAACCGGCGCTCCAATCCTGTGTGTGTGAATACTAGCCGCCGAGATGCCAGGAGTGCGGACCTGGAGCGACGTTCTGGGAGTGCAAGTTCCGACCTGCAGCGGCATGTTCACACACTTGCTCCAATCAAACGCTCCAGATCTTGCCAGTCAGTCATTGCTAGACATCAGTACAGTAAATGTGGCCAAAAAATTAGAAAAGATGAACAATGTTCAAGCAATTTATGCTGAGCGTCTTATAAATACAATTTTAAGCAAGGGTTTATTGAATGAAATCACACCAAACACAGACATTATTGAAAGAGACCCGATGGTATTAACCCTATCAAACCAATCTTCAACTTCATCTCATACATCTTATTTTGAACACGAATTAGCAAACTTGTAAAATTAACATGTTTTTAGAATATTTTTACTCAAAATGTTATTTAAATATAATGTATATAATTATTTTTTGCCTCATAAAAAATTACAGAATTTATTAAAAAGTAGTTATTCCTTTTTGTAAAATGTACCTCAGATACAAGATGAAAATTTTAGATCTTGAAGTGACCGTCCAGTGGCTAAATAACGGAGAGTAACAGCCAAACGTTCTTCCGCACTAATGCTATCTCTCATAATTGTATCTTTTTTCGTTATATATGGGCGAATTAAATTTAAAATTACTTAAAACGTAATGTCGTCCAATCTTAAATAATTTCTGTAATCTTCTGGGTTATTTTCTCTCAGCTCCCGCAAAAGAGGCATATGACCGAAGCGTTCTCTATTTCTTCTCCACTCCTTAACCCATATTTGTCGCGGATTTCTCTGTTTCTTTTGACACATTAAATACAGTGTTACACAAGCAATAGCACTCTTTTTTCTTGAACTCATTTAAAAAAAGTGGTCTTCTCACAGCAAAGTGTTCAATTCGACTGACTAGTTACCTAGGAATGTTAGAGCGGCGCGTGGAGTTTCCACCCTGGCGGAAACTCCACGCGCCGCTCCAAAACCTTCGTATATTTTATTTACACGAAGAGTACTGGACCGTACGCTCCAAACTCACACTTCTGGCGCGCGGTCTAGGAGTGTTACTCTTTTTGTCTACCACACTCCAACCTCACGCTCCTGATGCGCCACTCCAAACCGACGCTCCGGAGCGGCGCGCCAGGAGTGTCGTTTTGGAGCGTACATATAAACGGGGCTAATTCCAAGTCGCAAAGATCCTGAAAATGAATATGTTTCATTCGATGGCTTTACCCTAAGATTGGCAGGCTTTAAAAAAAAAAAAAGAAAAAAAAAAAAAAAAAAAAAAAAAAAAAAAAAAAAAAATGCATCATTTCAGACAGAATTAGAAAAACATTTCATTAGGAATGCCAAAAAAAGTATTTTTTTACGAGAGTAAGGTACTTATGAGACGAATCAATGAATAACATGTAAGCGATATACTCATTTCAATTAAAATCAATTAATTCCTAATCTAGAATGGATTACACAATTATTACATACTTCGAAACAATTTCAGGATAAGATGAGTGATCCAGAGAGCCAATAATGCACGGCCAACACTGACACAAGACGAGTGCGGGAATGGGCAAGGACCGCTTTATCGGTCAACTTCGTCATATCTTGGCTCTTTGGGCCCAAGACCTCCAAGTACTATTTTTTGGCATACCCCGGCATCTAGCAGGAAGTATTAGAACCAATTCCGACTCACTCGCGTCATTTTTTAATTTCAGCGAGCAGCGGCCGCTTAAGCGGCCCTTGCCCGTTAAGGTGTTAATGCAAGATATGTTACTCGTTATTTTTTTTATCTTATTATTTTTTTTTTACAGCCCTCCAACGTCTTGGCCTTTATTCGTTATTCAAAATAAATAAATCAGCTCTTGAATAAATATTCTTGAAATTATAAATAACAAATAAATGAATATGTTTCAATTCTTTATATCAAACGTTTTATATGGGATGTTAAAGTATCCAAAGTATGTTGTTTCAATTATTTGAAAAAAATTATGTTGGCGCTGCGTCTGACAAACGGAGACCCTTTTTTTCACGGGCGATAGTCTGCAGGCGACAATTTTTAATCTAGTACGAAAAACTAAAATTATCTTAAAAGAAGAAGGTTAAATCTAGTGATTTACGTAGAATTTTTAAGAAATATAAATTTTTTTCGAAAATGGTGAACAATTATTCATTTTCTATTACAAAATCCGTTGAAAATCGTTATAATTCAATGAATCGAAAAATCCTACGTACGTTTGTAGAAAATATCATAAGGAAGCTGCAGGTAAAATTGGAAGTCGGTTGGGAACAAATAAAAGACGCCAGAGTATCCCCCGATTTGAAAAACATTGTTTAGAGAAAACGACTTTAAAGTTTAATGTTCTGAAATGTTCATGTCTTTCCTATTTAATTTTTTTTTTCATACTTTCTTGTAATAAAGATAAAATAATTTGTGTTTTAATTTTGAAATGCAATAAAGGAGGACCAAAAAGAAATTTACAATTAAAAAGGGACCAATGGAAGCTCGCTAAAAAAATTATTTTCAAATCAGCACTACGTTCGGAAAATCGTATTTTTTGCCTATTTAATTGTTTTTTCTTCACATAAACAAAAAATATTAGCGTACATAGGAGAAATGTACGCTAATTTTTTTTTGTCATTTTAGCTGACGAAGGCTACCAATGAGTAGCCGAAACGTCCGAAATATAGATTTTTTAAAACAAAATCATATTGAGGTTTATTTAGCCGAATCCCAACCATTCCATCTTTACACAAGATTATTGAATTAGAGATAAAACACAGAACAGCCCTAAAGGAATTGTAATTCATAGAGAAAAGTTGCGGCCTTTTCTTTCTTGTTGGCCTAACTTTTACAATCTACCAACATCTACGGCGGATCCTACATATTGCCTGCCAGCCGAGATAAGCAGTCTGCATAGCAATGAATCTACAACACGTTTCCATACTTTAGTCTCAAAACTTTTTTCTTATTATATGAAGAAGCTAAGAGTTGAGAATTTTCAATTTCAGTAAACATGATTTAATATTTATAATAACATACGTTATAGTCTCTTTAAAGCAGAAGGTTATATGACAGTGAAAGATAGGCCGCACCATTAACATACCTTTTTATTAAGAGGCCCTCTCACTGGCAAACATTTTACTCAAAATTTTGATGTTGGTTTTGTGCGAAAATATTGCAAGTGCGAGGAGAAATATTCTGCAAAAAATATTGGGGCATTCAATATTTTGTGGAGCGTTCTGTAAGTTTAGAAAATTTTTGTGGACCTGTCAATGTTCTGTAGCACGACAGAGTGCAGTGTGAAGACGCTGACAATATATTAGGCATTTGTGTGCGTGCTTGTTTGTCATTCAGCGGGTATACGTTTACAATACATTTTTAGGTATTTTATGTAGATTTTTCATCTTTATTTTATCCTGTCTATCAAAAATACATTGATTTTATTAAATATTTCGTTTCAAATAATTCATTCTTCTACAATTTTACGCCAATGCATTTTCAATTGCACAAATTGAACTCCCTTTAAAATATCTATATATATATATATATATATATATATATATATATATATATATATATATATACATATATATATATATATATGTATACATATATATGTAACATCTATTATACAAGTTTGTGCAATATTTTTGTGCAGTGCGAGGGGTCCACGACCATTCAATACTTTGTACAAAAATAAGCTCAATATTTGTGCTCAAAATTTCGAGCAACATTTTGGCCAGTGTGAGAACCCCTTTAGATAAATTTTACAATGAAAGCAATTGGTTAAAATTTATTGAAAGTTGACTCGCTTTAAGCCCAACCAAAAACAAAGCAATGGTAATCTTACGTTTCGCAAGATTCTCAACCTTTTTCGAAATATTAAGGAAAGTATACAAAGTTACCAAAACTTTTTATGCCTGTTAATAAAATATTTTATTCTAACCCTTCCTAAACTCCAAACGTAACAAAAATTTCAACATATTAGTTTTAATGAAATTAGAACATGCAGAAAATGTTTAAACTGAATCCCATGATTCTAAGTACCCGAACCAAAAACGGTATTCAAAAACTATTTTTCCAATTTTCTCAAAAACGGTTAAAGCTATCGCCTTGAAAATGGTTTCATTCGTTTTCCTAGCCCAAGAACTTATAAGCTTATAAAACGAGTACTTATAAGCTTATGAACTCAAAAACGTAAGCGTTACGATTTTTTTGCGCGAATTTCGCCCCAAACGCCATCTTCCAGTTGGCGGATTCTGCTGGTTAACGAACTTGACCTTTCAAATTGGACGACAGATTTTTGTACCAAATTTCATCACAATCGAAATGAGCGAACAGACAAATGTATATATATATATATATATATATATATATATATATATATATATATATATATATATATATATATATATATATATATATATATATATATATATATATATATATATATACAAATTTGAACCACCGTTATTTTCGGTCTCTAGGGGTTAGAAACGCGAAATTTTCTAGTCGGCACTTCCGGATTTTTCATTGTATCAACCCTATAAGCGGGGTTCCTCCCTTTGGGGGTGGGAGGAACCGCGCTAAAACGATATTGAAGAAATTAAAATAACAAACATTAACATTTTTCTAAACGTCAAAATCCTTTGAAATTAAAACACAATTTAGCATATATTAGAATGCGACGATCCTGAAATACTTATTCTAATATTACATGTAATAAAATCCCCAACATGTATTTAAAGAAAAATTATCTCTTCCAAGATTATAGACGAACAATTTCGGGTAGTTCGGCTCATTTATGTTTACAATTCATTCATTTATATATTATTATAGGTATAAAATGTAAGTTTCAATACTATAGTACTATAGCAGCATATTTGACTTTTCCAAGTGTGAACACTTCTGGAAATGCATGTTCTAAAATAGGTTTGTTCTATAAAAACACTAGGACACACGCATGTAAATAAATTTGTATTGTCATAAACTGATTCACTTCGATGCATTATTTTGTTGTTTTTTTTGGGGGGGGGGGGGTCGTCTCCTCTTTCCGAGGGATTATTAGCTGTTTTTTTTCTTCAACGGGCTAAGAAATAAAAAAAAATCAATCTGCTTCAGGTGGGTCTCAAACCCTCATCTGCCGCATGAGACTCCAAGGAGCTAGCCACTAGTCCACGGGGAGTCTCCTTAATGCGGAGAATTTAATGAAGAAGTTAAAAAAAATGATCTGAAAATCCAGGATCGGAAAAAGACTTTAATCTGCGAAAAATTTGAAGAGGTTTTTCCCGATTGGGGACAATAGAAGGTTAAGTGCCTCGATTTTCCTAACAGCTTCTTTATCGGACTACGGAATTGCTTTCTCAACCCCCGCACTTAACCAATCATGAACATCCTTTATATTCACAGCCAAATAGAATTTATTCTTTGATATTTCCATCTTTGATAAACACTAAAAGGTACGTGCTCAAGTGCTTAGCACTTAGTGATTAGTGAATTCTATTGCATGTTCAAAGTTATTACTAATCACTCTGACTGGAATAGATAGCTTTTAAATGTTTTTTATAGAAAAATTAAATATTTTTTTGCAAAGTTTTGTCAAAAATGTCAACACCTATTAAAGTAATATCTCGAAGAAAATCCGGGCCAGCAATAGGTCACAACCCTATAATAATGTCAACAGCAAGTGTCACCCAGCTAAGTAATGGACGTTGCGTAACTTTGACGTGGCTATACATTTTGTTAAAATATTTTTAAGTATTGGGTTTCGATCCATCGACGGATCATTGCCCTTGATTTAGCTCTTTCTTTAGATTATGATTTCATTATTTAGGCTTTTTATAGAAAATTAAACAATTGAAATATTGTGGTGTTTAAAATTCTTCTTAAATTATTTTATTTTATTTATTTACTTTTTTTTATTTTAATAATTTTATAGATGTATTTTATTTGTTGTTTTTAATTTGTTTATTTTATTTTAAGTATAAATATTTATTTTTATTTCATAATTTTATTTGAGTCCATTGTTTTCATTATTGTTTTACCCTCCGTCGACCAGGTGGGGTCTAGGCGGACCCCACGCACACTATTCCCCCCTCCTTCCCTTATAGCCACCGTATCTCTCTACCTTCCTGCTCTTTGAGTAGCTTCCTAATCAGTAGTGCTCCGAAGATCGGCAGTTTCAAATCGCTCATAAAGGATAGTCTACCCCTCAAATTGATTATTTTTTGTTGAAAAACGGCTTTGAGGTCTTATTGGACCCCACGTGGGCTTCCATGATACTTTTTTTTTAGTGTGTTGGTCATTCGGCATCTTTCTCCAGCGGTCTTGTTCCTCCTGTCCTCGCAATATTTCGCCGGATTCCTCTCCGCCTTCTTACGGCTTCATCGGGCTTTTTTTTTTTAAATATTTAGGTACATGTCTTTTAGTTTTCATCATAGTAGTATCTGGTATCAAGATAAAACTAAATTCGTCGAATTTTACAATCTGAGGAAAGGATTCCATTTTCCTGTGTTATTGTCTTTCTGTAATGCAATTTCAAATCCTACAACCACAATTTTGAAACCTGAGACCTCATATTTAGAGGGTATCTTCACAGACACATACAAATTGATTGAATATTTTTTTAAGGTAGTCTTGTGGACTATTAGCACGTTGCCACCATAAATGTAAGTGGGGTCCTGGTGGACCCCACGTGGGCGACGGTGTAACTCTCTCTCACATGGTCGACGGAAGGTTAATTTAAATATTTTTAAAATTTATTATGATTATAATATTTTTCTATATTAATAATTTATTTTCTCTATTTTAGTTTATAGAATTTAGTTTATATATATATATAAATTTATTTGAATTATTATACTTTTTTGCCCTATTTTAATTATTTATTTTATTTTATCAATTTTTTGTTTTATTTTATAGATATGATTTTTTTTAAATTATTTGAACTTTATATTTTGTTTGTATTTTATTCATTTATTTTTTTACGGTCCTATATTTCTTCTTCTGAATATTATTGCATCTTTGATGTATATTGTACTTAGCAAATGATTGTTCAGACGACGTTTCTTGAAAAAATGTTCAATGGTTTTGACTACATTTAGAGCATTTTGGAGGCTCCGCTTTTGGCAACAAATATTCTTGAGCTAGCCTTGAGTACCCAATCTGAAGATTCTGGAAATCGTCTTCAAGACAATCAAGAAATGCCTAGGACTTTATTACAATTGACGGAGAAATATTAAGGTTATAGGTTCTAAGATTTCTAAATGACACATATTAAATCATTACTCGAAAACACGCTAAGGTAACGAAATTCTTCCAAGTTGGACTTTTTACAACGGAGATGTGCTTAATTTCCGTATAGTTTGTGTGGCGCACTTTTTGGAAACTTTACTAAGTCTCAGCAACACCATGTCTCCTAACACATACCTCGTTGCACCCATAGACACGCCCCTTGGTGGCGTAGATGGATGCCACCGCTCTAGGTATGGAATGCAGTTCTGTTTGTAATTACCGTCTACGGAGTGAATATGATCGTTAATCAAATTGCAGGGATATCTAGGGGTTAGGATGCACTGACGGGATAATGGACAACCATTCACCTCGCTAAATGGGTGCATAATTCACTTAACATCTGTTGCATTTATCACTCAGCTCTCTCCTCCTTTTACCAAGAACATAGGCTTCCAAGTAGGACAATATCAAACCAATAGTTCCGTTTCATCTCATTAAAGGAAACAAGAAATCATTTATATAGAAAATTCGAAATAAAATATATATTTTAGCTATATTTTATAGTCATAAATTTTAACAAAACAAACTTAATCTTTCCGGCCACACAAAATAATCCTTATATATTATTTATTTATTAAGAGTTTCGCAGTTTTTAGCGATTTACTCTATAACAATAAATGATGATATTACAAAATTACATTTACACATTTCGTATATAGAAACAATATTATTATGTAATATATTATATTATTATGTGTATATTATTACATTTCAGTATGTCTATATCTACATATATATATATATATATATATATATATATATATATATATATATATACATACGCACACCCATACATACATATATTCATATATACACGTACACATACACACACCTATACACATATTTACATATGCATATATTATTGCACTATATCTATATTAATTGTTTTAATTACATTATACATTATTATTATCTATATACTTATATTGTACATTATTATATCTATATACTTATTTTATTAATTAATATTATTATTATTATTATTATTACATTATTCCTTATTATTATCTGTATACTTATATTACACATTATTATTATTGCATTATTCCTTATAATTATCAATATAATTATATTACACATTATTATTATTATTACATTATTCCTTATTTATTATCTATGTACTTATATTACACATTATTATTATTGCATTATTCCTTATTATTATCTGTATACTTATATTACACATTATTATTATTACATTATTCCTTATTTATTATCTATATACTTATATTACACATTATTATCACATTGCTCATTATTATTTTTATTTTATTTTTAATTTTTTTTCGCTACAGAGTATTTTATCAATTAATAATTATTTTATGCTGCAATTTGTTCATAGCAAACAGTTTAGTTTAGTATTGGAAATTTAATGTAGATTCGGAGGAACGGTGGCAGTGAGCGTTAAGGCGTGACCACTTAACACTCCGGTTTGATTCCCCCTAGGGATGGTGGCTTTTCTTTAGAAAAAGGAAAAGGTATCAACCCTATCCTGGCTAGAAAGGGTGGTAACCTATAGATAACCCGTCCTAAAATTCGTAGTTAATAATAAATGGACGTTAAAATTTAATAAATAAATAAATAATGTAGATTCTAAAAATTTGGTCGTTATTTACGATACATTGATTAAAAATCCCTATGTTTTTCTTTAAAAAAGTAAGCAGTAGTTTTTAAAATAGACAAACGTTTGAGTAGCTGCACAAATAAGGTGCAGAATAAACCCCTAATGTTATGACACCTCAATGCGGGACACCCTGTATATGTGCATCATTTATACCCCCCCCCCCCACACACGATCACATATCACTTCAATTTTTATTTAAAATATTATGCAAATGTTTTCCTTCTACGAAAGAAATAACGAAAGTGTTCATGTGCACAGTTCTTTTTTTTTTTCTTTTTTTTTACAGTCAGCATATATTAAAGTAGTTTTATTTTGTTGATAATAAAGAAGTCTGTGTGATTTGACATTGCTTGAAGGTCAAATGGAACGAAAAGTTGTTTTGGAGGTTCTGTCGTGAAATAGCCTAGGTCTTCTAATGCCTTACTCCATTCTACAGATTGCTCTATGGCGGAATATCTCTATTTCTTCAGGAGCTCTACAGGGAAAATAGAGTCTATTGTCCGCTGACATCGCCCCCGGAATACCCTCCATGGCTCTATTAGTCCTCCCACCATGGTGGACATGCAAGTAGGCCAAGGTCTTCATGGATGAAGATCTCACAATTGGGGTTCTTTGTGGGCTTTTATAGGGCTTTTAGTGTTATGTGGAAGTATGTTTTTCTTCATAATATCACAGTCACTGATATAAATACATAACAGATTCTAACAGCGTTGGTCCAATGGTATTTAGTGAAGTACATTTTCATTTGTCTTTAAGGTAGAAGAACCTGGGTTTGCGGTTTCAGGAGTAAAATTGGAATAATCTTGGGTCTAATTTTTCAAACATCGCAGAATTAAACGTTTAGAATTAAATATGAAAATTTAGAATATTTATGTATATACATTTTAAGTGCTTCGTTTCGTGGACAATAATCACACTAAGATAAGTCTTCCAAGAAACCAGGGAGAAAGTGAAAATTGTATTTATTTCAAATTAAAATATTATTAACAATAAAATGATTAAAAGAAATTTCAATTTTAAGCTATAATGAATAATAACTTATTCATGGAATGAAAATGTAACCTGTCTTCGGGATCCTCATATGAGATGGTATAATCCTTTAGTTTGTAGATTTGTCAAGATACTCTCTGTATACTGGCTACCTTCAGCGAGAAGTTCACACATCTTGTATGGTATAATTAAGTCTTTCCGTCGAATGCAATGTGTTTGAATATGTTTCATAGTCAGTTCAGTATTAAAAATGTCACATAATGGTCTTTCTTGTCTTGTCATGAGGTACTCGTGAGTAAGTCTTGAATGACCAATCCTAAGTCGAGCTAATACAACTTCATCTCTTCTATCGGCTCGATAACTGGATGGCCACTCTTTGACGGTATGTTTTATATTCCTTAGTTTCTTGTGAAATTTTAGGATATCTTTTAATTCTAACACCTTATGTTTCATTTGAGTAGGTTAGATGCAAAACTCGTTCGTTCCACATGAACATATTTTTCAGGGAGCTCAAAAAACCTAAACGTCTTTTAGAGTGGCCAGAAGAGGTAGGGGAAGAGAAGGACCCGGAGGCCCGAAAACGTCTTTTAGAGTGGCCAGAAGAGGCAGGGGAAGAGAAGGACCCGGAGGCCCGAAAACGTATTTTAGAGTGGCCAGAAGAGGCAGGGGAAGAGAAGGACCCGGAGGCCCGAAAACGTCTTTTAGAGTGGCCAGAAGAGGCAGGGGAAGAGAAGGACCCGGAGGCCCGAAAACGTCTTTTAGAGTGGCCAGAAGAGGCAGGGGAAGAGAAGGACCCGGAGGCCCGAAAACGTCTTTTAGAGTGGCCAGAAGAGGTAGGGGAAGAGAAGGACCCGGAGGCCCGAAAACGTCTTTTAGACTGGCCAGAAGAGGCAGGGGAAGAGAAGGACCCGGAGGCCCGAAAACGTCTTTTAGAGTGGCCAGAAGAGGCAGGGGAAGAGAAGGACCCGGAGGCCCGAAAACGTCTTTTAGAGTGGCCAGAAGAGGTAGGGGAAGAGAAGGACCCGGAGGCCCGAAAACGTCTAATAGAGTGGCCAGAAGAGGCAGGGGAAGAGAAGGACCCGGAGACCCGAAAATGTGGATTTGAAAGCCTATGAACGCAGGAATTTTACAACAAAATAAAAGTAAAAATAAATAGATAAATAATGTCTTTATTTATGTACTAAATGTATTTTGTACGTACTATGTACTTAAATATGCATTTTTGTAATATTTGTTATAATTAATAAGGACTACTATATAAAATATTAGATAAATAAAATAAACTGTTTTTGCTGCTTAACGCAATATTTTTTTCGCTTAATACAAAATCTTTTTTTACCTAATTGCATATTAATGGGACAATGTTTGTTGACGGTAGGGCTTCAATTGATAAGTCGCATTGAGAAATTTAATCGAATAGTTCTTTCGTGGATTGTGTCATCTGGTCGACGTCATAAGTGGGTTTCCTATCTGTAAGAAAGGAGGAGACACGCTAAAATACAGAAAAACCTTTATATATACGGGCCAAATATCCGAAGCCTGACGATTATTGGGTTTATCTCCCCCTTCGGGTTATAAATTGTACCTAATCGTCCCATTAAATGCGATTGAGAGATGTACCAATAGAAATAAACAAACCGGCGGCGAATGGAAGTGGTACTGCTGTATTTATGTCGCAGCCCCTAGAGACAGCGGGGTGGAAGAGAGAGAACTAGAGTGAGGGGTGGGGTGAAACTAGAGTGTGAGAGCGAGGAGGTCTGGATGAAACTAGTGTGAGAGATTGGAGAGAACGTAGTCCTCAGATCGAAGATAAACTCGGCCTCAGTGTTAACAACCCTAGGCGCCATTATTTCTACAGAGGATTCTGCCAAGGACTTGTCTGCAGCTTTATAAGCCTCCTTCTATTCCCACGCCAAGGACGAAAAACAAAAAAAATAACCCGAAAAATTTTATATCTACTTTCCATAAATTAATCAGACATAGTCGTCTTCTTAGGAAAACCTTCTTATCCTAGTAATCAAAGAATAAAGGAAGATTCACGGAAATTAAAAACAGGGTCAATCCATATCAAGTGCTCCAAAGGTGGTTCCTTGACCATTTTAGAAAAAATTAATAATTTTACAATCAATTACATAAGGAATCAGTAGTTCAAACAATTTTTTTAGAGTCAACAGTTTGTAAATGGCCATCTTTGTTTCGCCGCGCATGGTGATTTTTGAGTTTATAAGCTCTTACGGAAAACGTATTTTCTTAAGATTGGTAGACCAAATACTATACACTTCTCTTTGTCTTTATGATATTAGGTATTTTTTTCAGAAAACAAAAAAATAAAAAGTTAAAAAGACTAGGCCTAGTTTAATTATACGTAGAACTACAATATTTTGTGTTGTACTAGACATTAATAAAGAGTCATTAAAACTAAAAAGTTTACAAATAATAAAATTTTAATGAATTACCTATTCAAGTTTACGCAATAATGAATAGACTCATATATACATGTTGAAAATATTATGGTAATTTTATGTTAGAAGTAAGTATCACATAATATAAAAGTAGTAGTTTTTATCATGTCACCCACCAGAGATATTAATGCCTAAAGCTATCAAAAGTTGCAAACATTTAAGTTAAAAAATTTATAAAAAAAAATAAGGTGACCAATATGAGGGTACTTTTAATAAAAGCTACATAGTTAGGTTTATTATCACGTCAAAAATACACTTTGGTATACATCTCCTTATACTAAAAAATTACCCTCGAAATCGGCCTTTTAGCACTTTCCTCCGAAGGAAAGTAGCTATTGAGGTTGGACTCATGACGGAATTTTTGAAAAATGTCTTCAAATCTTTATCGATCCTACCTAGTAGACACCGAAAATGACCCCCGTTAAAATTTATATATATATCTATATATGTATGCATATATATATATATATATATATATATATATATATATATATATATATATATATATGTCTGTTAACACGATAGTGGCCAGAGTTTTTGTTTTTTCGTCACGAAACTTGGTCATCTTGGCGTGTTTCTTTAATTCTTATTCCCTGTTTCATTTTGAAAGCCAGCAATAGATATCTTGGAAGGAAGTGAGCTTTAAAGCGTCACTATGCACAGAAAACATACATTACCGGAAATTATTCACTCGACCTCTTTGACCCCAGTCGGAAAGCTAGGGCCGATTAATAAAATTCAAAATTAACATAGTCTTAAATTTAATAAAATTGGCTCTACGTGTTTCGCATCCTCAGACGCCTCTTCAGGAGCCTAAAAAGTTGGAACAGCCAAAATTTGAACGACTGGAATATTTAGCCAATGGCCTTAACCACGTTGAATACACCGGTTCCAATAGATCACCGAAGTTAAGCAACGTCGGCCGTGGTCAGTACCTGAATGGGTGACCGACGACGTGCTGTTGGCATTATAAAAGGGTGGTAACCTGTAGATAGCCCGGCGCTAATAGCCAAACAGTTGATGCGCCGTTAAAAACGAAAAAAAAAACTGGAGTATTTAGTGATTGACTCCGGTCTCAGAACTTCCGGATTTCTTCATCGGAACAACGCCAAATGTAAAAACATGGGCGTATGGAATTTCGGGGGGGGGGGGGGAGTCAATTTCAGGGGAGGGACTATGAATAGTGAATTAAAATGCTATTTGACTAAAACAATTTTTTTTCTTAACTAGGTAAGTGATCTTGTTTCATTTATCTTTAAGGTTTTTATGACACATTTTTACTTATTAAATAAAAATTTCGGGGGGCAGCAGCCCCTGAGTAATAGCGTTATAATTCACTATTCAACAATTCATATCTGTAGATATTTATTATTCCATACCTCCTAAATCCTCTCAGCACCCCCCTCACCGAAATTCTCCTCCTTCACGCAATTCTACTAGCCCCCCCCCCCCATATTATGCCCTATTTACTCCCATGTTTAAATAGGAAACGCTATAAGCAAAACCCAAGTGCATGCTAGCAAAAGCCTGCTACAAGAACCAGAGAGTGATAACGCCGAAGATTTGCTGTGATAAATGCCTTTTCCCGCCATTTCGGTTTGATAAGGCGCGCAGAATGGTCTCGTCTAGGCGAGAATGACATGATCTGAGCTTTACATCATTCTCCGACGAATCTAGATTCCCAAAGCAGTTAGAGTTAAATGCTTGTCTTGTTTGCTTTAGGGCATTGTAAACACAATTGTACTAGACGGACCATTAATCTCCTCTTAATCTTTGTATTTGAGCGTGGTTGAGTGGATTAATTGTGATATAAGATTCTCCAGGAATTAATCCAGGGTTTAGTTATTTCCATGGCGTGAGGAAGTAATAGTAGCAAGACTACGTATCGGCCACAGCCGTCTGACTCACGAGTACCTAATGACCAATAAGGACAAACCTAGACATAGATCATGCAATACAGACCTCACAATCAAACATACACTCAATCAAACATACATCAAACATACTCACAATCAAACATACACTCGAAGGACAAAAATGGGGTTGGATCCGCCATTAATTCAGAAGATAGAGGATACATGTTCACTTTAACACCTAACTTCAGTATCTACACGGCCGAATTATTAGCTATCAACAAGGCTCTTAATACAGTAACTCCAAAAGATGGCAATATTAATATTTTTACAGACTCCCTATCAGCACTACTAGCCTTGAATAATCCATTTACCAAACATCCACTGACAATAGACATCTTAGAATCACTTAATCAGCTAAACCACCAAAACCAAAATGTTACATTTGTCTGGATCCCCAGTCATTGCGACATAAAGGGCAATGAAGCAGTTGACGAGTTGGCTAAAAAGGCCATAGGAGAAGGAATTGAATACCCCAGGATACCTCAGGGTGATGTTCTGAACTATGTGAAGCATACAATTCTAGAAAAGTGGCAACAAACCTGGGACTCTGTAACTGATAATAAATTACGAATTATAAAAAAACAAGTAACACCTTGGCAAACATCAACTCGGCCAACTAAAAAAGAAGAACGCATCCTGACTCGCCTTAGGATCGGCCATACAAGATTATCCCACTCATATCTAATGTCCCGAGGCGCCCCTCCAATTTGTGAAAAATGTAACCAAATCATCACCGTTCACCACCTGTTGATTAATTGTAAAATCTATGAGAAACACAGAAGAGAAGCCCAGCTATCTGATAGAATTGATGAAATATTAGCGGATCATCACAAACAGATCAATAAGCTATTCGAATTTTTAACATCAAGTGAACTAATAAATAATATCTAAAAATATAAATTAAATATAAATACATAATCAAATATGTGACACCATAACTAATATCATAATCTAAATATTTAAATCACCTCAAAAATATCGTAAACAAGGAAACATTAAAATTAAAATCATCCGAAATAATAACCTTCAAATAAAATTATAATTCCATTCCCCCACTCTTTCTGGTTAATTTCGCGGACCGCCAATAGAATCAATTAAACAAATAAACATCTATAATATTGTGTTTAATGACCCCATAGTGGTCGACGACACATTAAACAAATAAATAAAAAAAAACAAAAAAAAAAAAAAAACATACACTCACTGAGTGCAGCTTTACATCGCCCTCTACCAAACCTCGTGAAGAAGATGCAAACCTCTACCAAAGTGTTGCATAAAATCAATGAATAGTAATTGTATTTACGTCAAACGACTTATATTAGAAACTGATTCAAAAATCATCCCAAAAAGTGATATTTTTTAAATTACTCATAACACAATAGATTTTTTAAATATTCTGCTTGCCTAAGAAAGGATTCGCAACACAAGTAAGCCGCCGAATTTCAAACGAGGATATATTCAATTCGTACAACTTTCCAGGGGACAAAGAAAACGTCTAAGCTAGTATAATTTCTTTAGGAAATTAACATTTACGAATTCATCTCGTTTTGTTTGGTGAGATTTAATGATTTTGGGAAAAAAATGTTGTTTTTTTTATAAAAAGAAATTATTTTGATAAAAAAGAGGATTTAACACATTTTGAAAGTCTTCGCCTCAAGCAATAGCTTCCTCAAACATTAAGCCATTACTAAATAAATCACCTTTTGGTTTTTTCTGGTGGAATTTTCGAAATTATTTTTATCGTTACAAATTTCGATCTGGCCGTTCCCTTGTTATTTCTGCGCTTCAATTGATCCAAAGATAATCTGAAAAGAGTATGGGATTTGAATCAATGTTACACACGCTTAGTTATTAAAACGAAATGTTGAAAGGTGGAACGCCAGTAAAAAGTACGCATATAGCTCGGGCAGGTGGACAATCGGCTCTGAAATGTAGCAGCGTCGTCACTTTTTGCAGTAAGTGGGAAATATGCACTGGCCAAAGGATTGCTTTTCAATTTCCAAGATTTTAATTGTACAAAGGTAAGGCTTCTGTCCACTGTGACCGAAAAGCTGCGAACTGCGAAGCAACGAATTCGGGCGAACGCCGATCGTACGAAATCGTGCGAATGCCCGTCGTCCATTGCTTCCGGATTCGCAGGAAACTTGATGGGTCATCGAAAAGGTTTTTCTCATTCTGATGAAAAATGTTTCGCTTTGATTAATCGACGACATCAACAAAGACGGGAAATGTGGGCGAATCACATTAATGCCAAAAGAAAGGAGTTCGGTGAATTTTCTTATTGAATGGAATATTTAATGAGAAAACATTTGAAGATATTTCCACAAATTTTGTGGAATGATCTTCAAACCACCACATTTCCTATTTTCGAATATGAAAATTAGGAAATGTGGATACGTAGCCAGACTACGTATCGGCCACAGTCGTGTGACTGACGAGTACCTAATGACTAACAAGGACAAACCGACGTGCCGAACATGTAACTCAGAACTGACAATCAAGCATATACTGACTGACTGCTATTTAAGAAAGTCCGTCACGCAGGAGCTGCATAACTAAGCACTTTCCTCAGAATTTGGGTAGTGTAGACTGCTTTCCAGAACAATTTGCTTAAAATATCCTACATAAATAAAATAAAAACATGAATAGTTCTCTTTTAATTTCGTAATGAGTAACTGATAAATTATTAATTTGCTTCCAGAGTTATGTTTACACATGGTACCTACTACACTACGTAATAAATACAAAAAACCTCGTATTATCGTATTTTGATCTAACGCAGGAACCGGATACAGACCCTCTAGCGCTCCTTGCGGCGCCTTTACCACTACGAATACCGATTTTCGTCGAAATATACCAAAAATCGCGGTTGGTAGTGGCGAATTGGTATTGTGGGTCTGGAGTAAACCCCCCCCCCTCCTAATGAACCGATTTAGTTTATTTTTACAACACATATTTACCTGTATATTACCACTATGAATACCGAGTTTCGTCGAAATATACCTAAAATCACGGCTGGTAGTGGCGAATTGGTATTGTCGGTCCGGAGTAAACCCCCCCTCCTCATGAACCGATTTAGTTCATTTTTATATCTCACTTTTCTCTCTATATTACCACTACGAATACCAAGTTTTGTTGAAATATAACAAATATTACGGCTGAAATGGTCAAATTAGTGTTTTGGGTTCGGGGTAAACCCCCCCTTCCGGTAGACCGATTTTGGTGGTTAACGAACTCGTTCAATCGTTTGCTAATTGAATGCTATATACCAAGTTTCGTGACGAAAAAACAAAAACTCTGGCCGCTATCGTGTTAACAGACACATGTATATATATATATATATATATATATATATAAATTTTAACGGGGGTCATTTTCGGTGTCTACTAGGTAGGATCGATAAAGATTTGAAGACATTTTTCAAAAATTCCGTCATGAGTCCAACCTCAATAGCTACTTTCCTTCGGAGGAAAGTGCTAACAGAACCTTGATGTACCTATAGACTTGACAGAACTCCTTGGAGATGACAGCCACCACATTGATACAATACTCAAACATTTAAAGGACAAACATTTACAACAACATCAAAGTAAATACCAAGTCAAAATATCTGGTTAAAATATTTTAAAATTATTATATAAGAACATCAACTGTTTGAGGAATATGCTCGACTAAACCTACTTTACATCGCCCTCTACTGAAAATACCAAAATAATTCGCCATAGATGCGGTGCGATAAATAAATAAATATATAAAAATCGAATAAGGTAGGATAAATTTCGATACATTACTGACAACATTTATTGTAAAATATTTTGTTTCTCGTTGATCAACGCAATCTGTGAATTTTCATACACACAAAGAGGTTGAAAACAAGCTTTAATAGAAATCAAATGTTAATAAACATGGTTGTATCATATTCTAGCGAAACACAGAAATATGAAATACCGAAAAATAATATTTTATGATAAAAAGTAAATGAGAAAAGGTATTTGAAGCTATGAACACATTCTTTATGGCATTCAATTATTTCCTTTTTATTCTTCCTTTTCTTTCACGATTATTCTTTTATTAAAAAAGAAAATGAAAAATTTTCCTGAACATTAATTTTTCTCGGTAGACTGTAAAGGTCATCTCTTATTACATTCCGCTTTTAATATATCCTTCATTATAAATGTATATATATATATATATTATAAAGGACAGTTTGCACACCGCTATAACTCAGAAATAAGTCCTGGTACGACCATTAAAGACATTTTTTTTTTTTTTTCTTTTCCCCCGCTGTACCTTCGGTTGCCCTATACCAGCGGTTCTTCCAATTTCTATTCATTTAAATTTAGAATTGTGCCATCAGGGTATCCAGTAGCTGTAACAACCCGCTAGAGAGCCGTTACAGCTACCTTTGATTTCCCTCCCAGCCTGTTTGCTGTTTCGCACTTGCCAAATCAATCAACGGGCGACTGCAATTGGGACCCCACTGCCTCTGTTCAGTGAGGTCCAAATGACTTCCTACTTGATAATACTCCCATTATAGACATCAAATGGTCTAGATGTTGGACGGACACACTTTCTATACCGCGTAGTTTACATGACCTTAGTACTTGGCATACTCACTAAACTAACTTAATGACAAGTGACGAGTACTCGTTCACGCGTTGATGTGTATGTAAGCTCATCAGAAGCAAGAAACTCGATCAGGAATAAGACATCGTCGCCGTGTTGTGTTGCCAATAGAGATAAAACATTACTCAAACGTTATTTCATTGACAGTTATCCAAGCAAGATTACAGAAAGAGAAGCGGTTGTGGGCCAGACAGTGGTTGCTACAAAGAGACACTATTAGCAATTTCAACTGCTATCAGAGACTGAGCAGTAGAAGATCAAAAGAATACAAAAGTTTCATGAGAAAAACATCAGACCAGTTGAACGTTTTCTTAGGACGACTGCTTAGCAGAATCGTGGGAGGGGGAGATTTCTTGCCGCTTAGTAAATATAACCACTTGCACGTTCCGCTTTTACTAATACTGATTATATGTACAAGGGCTTAGATGGCAAGTGTTAATGCTACGTACTACACTCCTGTAAACTAGACATACTCCATTCATATAAAGAAATATAGCGGACTTAGACCATCACCTGGTTTAACGCCTTGAAGTTTCCACTTTACTGTTGTAATGTCGCATGTAGGATGAGTGTTATTGCTCAAAACTTGCGATTATGGTTTGATGAATTATTGGGTTTAAGGAAGATTAAATTAGATTAGAATAAACAGGTGCCCGGATAACCGGATAACCGGGGGGGAGGAACCGCAACGAGGCCTGCAAGACCGATTGTGCCACCCGTTTAAGGGAAGATTGATGGATTTCAAAAATCAGACGCGAATTTGTTTGTTCTTTAAAATGAAAGGAACATT
This sequence comes from Gonocerus acuteangulatus, assembly GCA_946811695.1. NCBI lineage: Eukaryota > Metazoa > Arthropoda > Insecta > Hemiptera > Coreidae > Gonocerus > Gonocerus acuteangulatus. The sequence goes on along the minus strand of OX328125.1, from coordinate 100,136,654 downwards.
TTTTTATTATTTTTTCATCAAGCCATCCTGAAGTTATGAATTCTTTGTTGTTTAAAGTCAATTGCTTTCAAAGTTTAATATTTCGAAACATAAACGTCTGTATCACTTGCGATTTAACCAAATAATCATGATGATTAGATAGTTAGCCGTCGAGGTGATAAGTAAAAATGGAATGGTTGGGATTCGGCTAAATAAACCTCAATATGATTTTGTTTTTAAAAAAATCTATATTTCGGACGTTTCGGCTACTCATTGGTAGCCTTCGTCAGCTAAAATGACAAAAAAAAGGAAATTAATACAAAAACAAAAAAAATTATGATTGTGATAGGTAACAGAGCTATAGATACAATTAACTTATAAAAGAACATATCGTCTTAAATTCTTAGAATGAAAAAGTGAATAGGTACAATAATTGATTTTAATAGTAATTAGTAACGTTAATTGATTTTACAAAGAAATAAGAGGCTACATACCAATGACAAATATAGTAGCTAATAGTAACATTAATTAATTTTACAAAGAAATAAGATACTACATACCAATGGAAATGCCGAGCGGCAGAGGAAGACCAAGGTTGGCAATTAAGTAACCATTGTAGAATGTCTAAGGAGAAAACATATTATACCCCAGTAGATTTCTTTTTCTCTTTAGACACTTTCACAATGGTTACTTAATTGCCAACCTTGGTCTTCCTCTGCCCCTCGGCATTTCTATTGGTATGTAGCCTCTTATTTCTTTGTAAAATCAATTAACGTTACTAAGTACTATTAAAATCAATTATTGTACCTATTCACTTTTTCATTCTAAGAATTTAAGACGATATGTTCTTTTATAAGTTAATTGTATCTATAGCTCTGTTACCTATCACAATCATAATTTTTTTTGTTTTTGTATTAATTTCCTTTTTTTTTGGTCATTTTAGCTGACGAAGGCTACCATTGAGTAGCCGAAACGTCCGAAATATAGATTTTTTTAAAACAAAATCATATTGAGGTTTATTTAGCCGAATCCCAACCATTCCATCTTTACTTAACCAAATAATTTGTCTACAACCGGCGGTCTATAATACAAATCTATAAAATAAAAGATTTATGACATTTTATTTATTTTTATAATTCCCCGTCGCAACACCTGCGGAACACATGGCCAATCCATGTTTTATTTTGTGTCTATCACTAGAATTAGTCTCATGAGAAACATTAGAGATTATTCCTATCATTGTTACTCACTATTTGTCAAAAAAATGAAGGATTAAACATTTGTTTGATTGATTTTAATCCATCTTTTTGTCTGTTTTTACCTTTTGTTGGCCCGTACATCAATTTCTTGCTAAATTTTGTTGTTTGTTGTAATAATTGTTTAAGTCGCAATAATTCACTAAGAATAATTACTCTTCAGGAAGAAGGAAAATGTTTGCGTTATATCGCTAATCGCCTTAATTTGGCTATTAGCCAAACCACTCAAGGTGGCCAAATTGAGGTGGTACAAAAGTCAATGATCCCATTGACGACCGTTCCATTAAATTGTAAGGGCTCAGGAATCGCCATTCTACTGCTTCAAAACTTTGTTGATGGAATTCGTGAGATATCAATTTCAGAGTCAAACGTTAGGAGAAGGAGTGAGAGAGACAGGCCTTAGCTGAAGAAGGCCTGTGAAAGGGCTGCTTCTTACTGCAGAACATTGTAGACAGAGGCTAAGAATTGGAAGTGAACGCCAATCTTGGACTCATGGAATGGAAAACTATCCTCTTCATTGATGAGACGAGAATGGGCCTTGACAGTCCAGATGGTCACGAAAGAGTCTTGCGAAGATCTGGATAATATTACCAATCTTCTGTATGAGAAACTGGGTCATTTGGAGGTGGCTCTATCCTGTTCTGGTGAGGCATTTCTTGGGAACCACGTACCGAATTGGTGCGGACGGGGCTCTGAATGCTTCAAGAAAAAAAAAAAAAAAAAAAAAAAAAAAAAAAAAAAAAAAATCAGTCCCGTAACAGGCCACAAGGGCCCAGAGGGGCAGATACTGTAGAGGTATCTGATTCTTGACCATACGGCACACTAGGGAGATAGTGTGGTCAATACTATGCTCCGGCCGCCTGATTTTCCCCTTGGCTGCTTCGACTGCTAGAGTCATTAGCACCCAAGGTACCCATTATTAATTAAATTAATTAAAGGCTGGGTGAGCCTAGGGACGATCTGGGACCCCAAATCCAACCCTCGAACGGCAGCACTAGAAGAAAAAATCTTTAGTGCGCGCTCGGGTTTTGAACCTGGTCCTCCAGTTCATTAGTCGAGTGCTCTACCACTGAGCTAACCTCACCTCCGAATGCTTTAAGACTTGTGGGAAATATATAACAAGATCATTTAATGCTTTAAATGCCTGTCATTGGCGCAGAAGCATTGTTTATGCATGATAATACCGGCCGCATGAGGCAGGTTGTGTTTCTCAGAACCTGAAAGGTATCCGTAACCTAGAGTGACCTGCGAGAAGTCCAGACCTTAATCCAATTTAACATGAGTAGTACAAACTTAAAAAAGAAGGTTAGGTCATAGAATTCACCTCCTCCCACCCTTCAAATGCTAAAGAAGGCTGGATACAAGATTTCATTAAAAAGCTATTTATGGATACGCCAAATAAGATGAAAGAAGTTATTAAAGCCAAAGGAGGCATTCCTTCTTATTACGCGCCATTAAAGAAAATAAAATTTAAATTTTATTAAAAATATAAAAAATATGAAATTTTCTTATTCTTTTATTTTTGTAAAGATTTTTTTTTTCATTAAAAACACATTAAATTTTAACATTCTGTTAAATAAAGCTGTTTGATTTGAATTTATGAGGCTTTTTGTAAAATTAAACCTATTGTTCTCATTAAAAAAAGCGGTGTTGCGATTTTTTTTAACGGGGAGTTTATTTTAAGAGCTCCGCAACGCCGGCGATTTACTCTTTTTCAATCAACAAACAAATAAAAAATTTATATATAAAAAATCATCAATATCTTAGAGAACTAAATACAACAAAGACAACATTTTACAGATTTGTTTGTTGCCGAATTTGTTCAGATTACACCGCCCGCTTGGGGCTGATTTGCTAGCAATCTGGAGATGCAAATTGGCCAACTTTGAAATTCTGCATAAAATTATTGGAGCTGCTATAACATAGTCTGGAAACATTTATGAACGAGAGAGAACAGAGAATTCTTCTTGACCTGTGACAATGTGTTCCTTCTTGACCTGTCCTTGATTTCCCGAGGGTTACATCCACCGGTCCGACACTACATATTTCAGCGACTGTCGGAATTCTGAGGACAACCGGTAGCAACTGACGGGAAATTTGATATATGTCCAATAATAATATAATTTCTCACAGGAATTCGTTGAAATCGCTTAATTGTAATTACTCTATTCAATTACTCTTCTTTTAATTGTAATTCTTAAATACTATTTCTTCTTGAAGCTAAGTAATTGAATCATGTTTATCAGAAAGGAAAGCAGCTATAGTATTTTCATAGAAAACTACCCTTTAAATTGTAACAAAACTTATATTTCTAAAATTGATTTTTTCTCAGGTGTTTCCATTCTTATCCTTTCCCTACATCTTGCGCCAGTTACTCCCACGCGCTTAAAATAAAAATGTGCTTTTTTTAATAACTAAAAATACCACTTGAGGGAAGAAATACATTGTAATTTTTAGTACTATTTTTTTCGAAAATACGTTGATAAATGTTTCAGATTTCTAATCTTTTCAACGTACAATTTTTACATTACTAATATTACACTTTTTTCGTTTATTTGAGGAAAAATATTCCAATATTTTTTAATTAAGGCTTCCAAAATAAGTTGATAAATTTATTAGAGGTGATTTATTTTAATTTAAATAAATCTTCTTCTTCTTCTACTAATTATAAAATAATATTTAAATATGTATAGATTTATTTCTATGTAAATTACCTGAAGTGAATCATTTAGAAATTTTTTTTTCTAATGCTTTTGGTAAATTCTTCAATAAATATTTTCCCAAATTATTGCCTATTATCAGAAATACTACATACATACCTTCTCAAGGCAGGGAAATAGACAAAGAAAGAAACACGATGAAACGTAAAATAAAAGAAAACAGGCATAGAGCCCATACAAATGCAAAGTACAGAATGTGAAATTTTTCATTTTCGATCTATACTGATTCCTGTGGGGCTGTTGTCCGCTTTGGCAAATTGCAGAAAATTACAGAAAAATATTTATCAATTACAGAAAATCAAACAAACGAATGTGCATTAAAATATACAACAAGATAAATTTTATGTACAGTCATCTTTAAGGTTCTAAACCACTTTTCACATTCGATACACTGCAACGAGCTACTGACCGTAAGACATTTACTAACGGAATGCAGAGGACGAGAACATTTACACAAACCTACCGACCTTACAGTACTTCTGACTGATGGTAGCCATTACTTGGACACAATATTTAAACACTTACATAACACTGGTACATATCGTCGATACAAATCCAAAGTATCGAATGTGAAAAAACGCATTTTACATTTTAAATCTTTACTGATTGCTGTTCGGCTGATGGATGGCAAACTCTCAAATCTAAGTTCACACAGTGAAAGGAGGATGTAACCACTGTCAAACGGTCAAATCTTCCTACTATTTTACTGTTTAAAAGCAAAGTAATAAAAAGAAGTATTTTCACTCTTGAAAGCGGTGATTTCCACATTCGTTAGTTTGCATTTGTATCCACGATATTACAAGATTTAACTAAAATACACTTAAATTATTATTTCTTTCTCTATTTATTTATTATTTTTTAAAGTTTTCTTTTTACCTAAATTCATTTCGTTTTATACTTTCTCAAAAATTTTATTTATGATTATTATAATTTATTCATTATTTAGATATTATTTCTAAAACTCTCAACGTTTAAAAGCTGAAGTTTCCATACACATCTTCATATTTGCTAATCGTCTCCGTTACGGTCAAGCAATAAATAAATAAACATTAGATACTGTAAATCGAGATAAAATATTTGGATTATTATGTATAAATAATACATTCTTTACTTTATTCTACAATGAATAATATAGTTTATTGTACTGATAATAATAATAAAATCGTTTTTATTAGATCTACTTCTCTTTTGAACAATAGTGACGAGTTTCCAATATAAACATTTCAACTACGACAGTTTATCTTACATATTTTATTTAGTTACTAATCTTTCTTTAAATAATTTTTGTTTTTGTTTTATCTTTGGCGTTTAGTGACATTTTAAATAAATAACTACAATTTACCTACGTTATATTAGGCTGTATTAATGTTTTAGAATACTGATTATATTTAAGCAAGCAAAACAATTTTAATAAATCTACGAACTTCCTATTTATTTTTACATTTACCCTTATAAATAAAAAGTGTTGTTACGTCGAAATTTCTAGTCGGCACTATAATTATGCTTAATGTGATTCTCTTCCATGCTGATAGGGGAAAATGCACTAATGTTTAGGACATGATAAATATGATATTCCAACGCTTCTTCTATTTGGTTTGTTCCAGGTTCGATAAGTAACTTGGATGACGCCGAGCCCACTTGCAACAAGAGCCAAATACGGAAGGTAATTTCTGGAGTTGTCGGAGCTGCATCTAGCGTCACTTCTGTTCAAGTGGCGAACCTTTTAAGGCTGTTCAAGATCCCACAGGTAGGAAAATGTAGAATATCTATTTATTTGCACAATTTGTTTGTATTGCATTCCCCTACAAAATGCGATGTGTGCTTACAAACTATTTCTGACTATACAATCATCGCAGTCACATTCATTACGACTCCAGAAGATATGTGAACTTAGTGAGTGTGGCTTTTTCCAAAGACATTTAGCAATGGGGGTTGCTTTTATGAAAGAATGTTTGAATTTTCGTTTTTCGGCACAAAACATGATATATAGTATACCCACAACAACCAATGGACGAATTCGTTAACCAGCAAAATAGGATCGTCCTTAGGGACTATTTACTCTGAACACAAATTATTTATATACACCTAAACATCGAAAATGTTCTTATATTGCTACGATATTCATTGTGGTTATCAACAAATTAATATGCTTTGCAAAATTAAACTAAATGGGTCCATTTAAAATGTGGATTTAGTCCAAAACCAAAGTATAAATTTGAATCTATTGCCCATAATTTTGATTTTTTTTTCCAACGATCCTCCCAGATATCATACACAACTATTGAGGTAATATGTTAAAAAAAAAACAGTCTGTAAGAAGTTTGGGTTACTCACGAACGAAAATAACCGAAAAATGAACAATGATCATTTAAAAATGTAAAAAAGTCCGTCACGCAGGAGCTGCATAACTAAGCACTTTCTTCAGAATTGGGTAGCGTCTAGTGCATTCGTGAATAATTTGCTTGACAGGTATGAGCAAATTAGTGATTTGGGTCTGGAGTAAACCCCCCCCCCCTCCTAATGAACCGATTTAGGTTAATTTTACAACACATTTTTCTCTTTAGTTGACCAGAACGAATATCGAGTTTCGTTAAAATATAACAAATATTATGGCTGGTATTGACAAATAATTACTTTGGCTCCGGTGTAAACCCCATCTCCAGATGGACCGATTTTGTTGGTTAACGAACTCGTTCAATCGTTTGATTGGGGAATACTATATACCAAGTTTCGTGTGGAAGAAACAAAAACTCTGGCCGGAATCGTGTTAACGGACACATATATAACTATATAAATATATATATGCATATATATATATATATATATATATATATATATATGCATATATATATATATATATATATATATATATACATAAATTTTAACTGGGATCATTTTCGGTGTCTACTAGGTAGGATTGATAAAGAGTCGAAGAAATTTTTCAAAAATTCCGTCATGAGTGCAACCTCAATAGTTACTTTCCTTCGGAGGAAAGTGCTAAAACGAAAACGTGTTGATATTTATCTTTTATTTATATAGTTTACTAACTGAATATCCGTGCTTCGTCACGGAAGATAAGTATTTATTTTTTTGCGTTAAATAATCTGTCATCAAAATTAACGCTACTACATAATTTCGTGCAGTTTATTAGAGCTCGGTTCCAGCCATACTATAAGTTATTCTTCAATTGAAAAGTAAATTATAATATTACCAGTATCAGGAGTTATACCAATACAGGTTAAAAATCGGGAGGCCCTGTGGCCGTGAGCGTTAAGGCTTGAGCACTTAACACTCCGTGCCAAAGGGTCGTGGGTTCGATTCCCACTAGGGGTGTGGTGGCTTTTCTTTAGAAAAAATAAAAGGTTTCAGCCGTATCCTGGCTAGAGAGGGTGGTAGCCTATAGATAACCCGTCCTAAAATTCGTTGTAATAAATGGAAGTTAAAATGTAATTTTAATCGCATTTATTATTATCCTCACAATCCCACCTTGGAGAGTAAACAATCTGAGAATTGACTTGACAATGACTAAATTTAAAAAAGCTGACGTGTCATCTCTAAATTATTACAGAGCAACATTTAACAACTTGACAGGAAGTAATCAAAATACACCAATAATATACACAGATGGGTCCAAAACTGAGAGCGGAGTGGGCGCAGCTGCTGTTTTAGGAGAGAACATATTTCATATCAGCCTGCCATTAGGCACAAGCATATATACAGCAGAGCTGCACGGCATACTTTTGGGCCTATCCAACGTACGGACTACAATACCACATATAATACTATGTACAGATTCATTAAGTTGTTTACTCTCCCTATGAAACATCTACAACACCAACCCAATCATCATTAAATTGTACAAGAACTACTGAGACTAAAGGACCAACACACAACGGTAACAATGTTATGGGTTCCTGGTCATGAGAACATCGGACAGTCTACATTAGCGGACGAACATGCAAAACTTGCTACTAGAAGACAACCGAATGACCAGCACTTACTTACAGTTCAAGACCTACAAATAACAATAACAGAAGCTGTCCTGAACAGGTGGGATGCAATGTGGTATACCACTCAAGATAACCACCTAAGGGAAATAAAGAGCAATATACGACCTTTCACGTCAAGCGAACAGCTAACAAGGCGTGACGAAGTTGTACTAACAAGACTAAGAATCGGACATACACGCCTCACTCACTCACAACTATTTACGAAACAAGACAAGCCAAGGTGCGAAGCATGCAACGTTCCTTTGACTGTGAAACACCTACTAACAGACTGCATGAAAAGAAACAACCTACAGGCACCTCATGACCTTAGCGAGCTGTTAGCAAATAGGAGCCCATATTTTGATACCATACTGACATACTTAAAGACCACGAATACATACAACGAAATATAACTGTATTACAAGTATCGCACAATTAAAATCAAAGACAAAATTTCTGATCTCAAAATAATTTTAGAGCAATTTGTCTATATTTTTGTGGCTTTGTTTTCTTTAGGTTAGATCCTACTTACTATTTTATAAATTTTTATTATGATTTCAATCATACCATTATTTTATTACTTATTATTTGCTACTTATTTTGTTTTGTATACATAATAAATGTATATATTTCTTTTTTTATAAATCTGAACAATCAATGTTAATTATGAATGTAAATTTGAAAGTATTTCCTTATTATTTTTATTTTTATTATTAATTTTCTTTGAGCAGATCACCCCTGTTGCGAAGCTCTTCAAGCAAATTAAAAAAAAAATAAAATGTAATAAATAAAACTAAAAAATTAAACCCCTCTAATAATACTAAAAAATTTTAATATAAAAAAAACTTTCTTAGCGACTGTTTACATCCCAAAGGAAGTGTCCATGCAAAATTTGAAGCTTTCTGTCAAGTAGTTTGAGCTGGGCGACGATAGTCAGTGAGTGAGTGATTGGTATTTGACAAATATATAGAAGATGTTAAGCAACTTCTTCAGGAACACGACTTAGGAGACATATATTGCTCAGGAATATGAAAGTTATGCAGCTCCTCCGTGACGGATATTAAAATTAAATTCATAAAATAGTTAATAAGGCTTCTATTGCAACTCGTTTCCACTTTATAAGCTCATACATAACTTCTAATGTACAAGTTTTATTAATGTAGTCTTAGAAGTATCTTATTAATTCCAGTCATCGTTTTCAAGATGTCCTGTAGGTATTACTTTATCAGAAGGAAAGTTTTTAAATGACTTTTCTTCTTAGTCTAAGGTTTTCTTTGACTAACTTCCAAAAGCTCAAGTATGACTTCATATAAAATTTATAAATATTCCTTGAGATGGGACATTTAATATTTAATTGGAGATAAAATATTTTCTTTATCCTCCCCAATGGATTTAAAACTTCAATAATTCTTGAATTAACTTCTAATTTTATCATCTTTTCTTAGTGCTATAAGTTTTGAAATCCTCTGAGATAAATCTAAATGCTTCATTTTGTTATAGCCAAAGGGAGATAGCCGGGGTTTGGTCTAATAGCTAATACTAATATAAATCTACTATATATTTGTCAAAAACCACTCATTGACTCATTCGCTCACTCACTGACCTATCATCGCACAGCCCAAACCACTTGACAGAAAAAGCATGGACACTCCCTTTAGGACGTAAACATTCCCTAAGAAAGGATTTTTTGATATTCGAATTTTTAAGTATTTTTACAGGGATATGAATTTTTAGTTGGTTGGAGCAGGCAAGCCTAGGCACCATGCGTTGCTAATACGATAACAGAACAGCTGTTACCGTCTATTTCATAGTATTATTTTTAATTGCGGTTCATTTCAACTATGATGGCAGATCTTGAATTACTAGAAATAAACGATCGGATGTCCGAGGTAATAATATCCCGAACCCTTTTACAGCCTCCTCACCCATCAACATCCCCAGTCAGAACACTTCTTAGTAATAATGGGTGTTTTCAAGTTACATTTTGGTTACATAATTTTTTAAATTGTAACGTACATTTATTATTGACAGCGAATTTTAACCTGTACTGGTTAAACTCCTGTTACCGGTAACCTATAGATAACGGGTTAGCTCTAGGTTATCTGTTTCTTGATACTGGTCAAGAGTGCCTCAATGTCAAGAAACATTATACTTTGATTACTTATCAATTGATGAATAACTTATAGTATGACGGGAACCGTGCTATAATAAATTGCACAAAATTATGTAGTAGCGTTAATTTTGATGAAACATTATTTAACGCAATAAAATAACTACTTATCTGCCGAGAAAAAGCACGGGTATTCAGCTAGTACTAAATAATAATGGACGTTAAAATTTAAATATTAAATACTAAATACACATGACTTCTTTTGTTCCACGGAAGGAAACCCGGAAGTTCCGACTAAAACATTTCACGTTCCAGAACTCATAGATCAGGAAAATAAAACTTTTCCTTTTAGCACTTTCCTCCGAAGGAAAGTAGCTATTGAGGTTGGACTCATGACGGAATTTTTGAAAAATTTCTTCAAATCTTTATCGATCCTACCTAGTAGACACCGAAAATGACCCCCGTTAAAATTTATATATATATATCTATATGTATATATATATATATATATATATATATATATATATATATATATATATATGCATATATATATATATATATATATATATATATATGTGTGTGTCTGTTAACACGATAGCGGCCAGAGTTTTTGTTTTTTCGTCATGAAACTTGGTATATAGCATTCAAATAGCAAACGATTGAACGAGTTCGTTAACCACCAAAGTCGATCCACCGGAAGGGGGGGTTTACCCCGAACCCAAAACACTAATTTGACCATGTCAGCCGTAATATTTGTTATATTTCAACGAAACGTGGTATTCTTAGTGTTAATATAGAGAGAAAAGTGAGATTTAAAAATGAACTAAATCGGTTCATTAGGACGGGGGGTTTACTCCGGACCCACAATACCAATTCGCCACTACCAGCCGTGATTTTTGGTATATTTCGACGAAACTCGGTATTCGTAGTGGTAATCCACAGGTAAATATGTGTTGTAAAAATAAACTAAATCGGTTTATTAGAAGGGGGGGTTTACTCCGGACCCACAATACCAATTCGCCACTACCAGCCGTGATTTTTGGTATATTTCGACGAAACTCGATATTCGGAATGGTAATCTACGGGTAAATATGTGTTGTAAAAATAAACTAAATCGGTTCATTAGAAGGGGGGGTTTACTCCGGACCCAAATTCCTAATATACTCATACCGGTCGTAATTTCTGCTGTATTGTAACGAAACGCGGTATACCTCGTGGGTAACTCATGAGAAAGAAGTGTTGTAAAAATGAGCTGAATCGGTCAATCGGAAAGCGGGGGTTTACTTTGTAATATATTTCAATAGAAAAGCCCGCCAGACGTAGGTTCACAAAGCCGCCGCAAGGAGCGCTTTTTTTCTAGAGGCACTGTATCCTGTTCCTGCGTTAGATCAAAATACGATAATATGAGGTTTTTTGTATTTATTACTTAGTGTAGTAGGTACCATGTGTAAACATAACTCTGGAAGCAAATTAATAATTGATCAGTTACTCATTACAAATTTAAAAGAGAACTATTCATGTTTTTATTTTATTTATGTAGGATATTTTAAGCAAATTGTTCTGGAAAGCAGTCTACACTACCCAAATTCTGAGGAAAGTGCTTAGTTATGCAGCTCCTGCGAGACGGACTTTTTTTATATGAAGATTTCAAAATGACAATAGGAATAAGAACGTTATGGAAATATGCCACGATGATGCAGGCAAAATTAAGATTCAGCCCATCAGAATTGTACAATTAATCCAGTGGATATAATATAATATATATCCACTGTAATTATACAGTGTATAGATAGAAAAATTGTTTGAAATATTATTTGATTTTCTTGAATTATATTATTTTTAGGTAAATGTTAGAATTAGGTTAATATACACTCCTATGCTTCTATAAACAGATGTATTATTCTGCTGTGTGGTAGCAAAGGCTTTAATCCCTGTTGATCGTTCCATTTGCTGTATTTCCATAAACAAACACATTAGTCTCCATACTTACTCTGTTTTCGTCTTCATTCGAGCCTGTATTATAAATGGTAGAGTCTATAATAATATTTATAAGATAAACGAATAAGTCCTACTTTCAGGAATTGCTTCATTTTAGCATATCTCGGTATAATAATATTTGGTGTAATTTGAGAAGCATACAATAAAAAATCTTAATACCTTATCTTCAATGGAACAGAATTAAAACCTCCGGATTTTTTAATGAGTTTTCCTACCACCATTTCCCCATCTCAAAAAATTATATTTTTAAAATACTTAACAGAAAAAATACCAATATTTTTCAGGCTGAAGGTCAATGAAAGAAAATTAACAAAGTCAATTCATTTATCTGTTCTTGCTCTACATGTTTCACACCTCAGGTGCCTCTTCAGGAGCCAAAAAACTCAATAAACTAAAACTTACAGCCTAATTGTATTAAGGCGAACCTTCCTGTACAGTGGCCACGTACAATATTGGACAATACAATTAGGCTGTAAGTTTTAGTTTATTGAGTTTTTTGGCTACTGAAGAGGCACCTAAGGTGCGAAACATGTAGAGCAAGAACAAATAAATGAATTGACTTTGTTCATTCTCTTTCATTGACCTTCCGCCTGAAAAATATTGTATTGAAGAAGATTGGGTCACTATAAAATATAAACAAAAAAAAAAGTACGAAAAATCGAAACCTCGTCTTTCTTAATAAAATTACTCAGCTAAGTAAACTATAGTTATTGTTTGCTTGGGTCATCATTTGAACTAAAAAAAAAAAAAAAACACTTGGAGTGGTATGGTCCTTGTTGGGTTTTTGGGGTTGCTGATTACGATGAGTGGATTGGTTAACCTTGATACCATCAGATTCAAGGTCATTTGAGGGTCAAATAGAAAAAGAAACGTAGGAAAAATCTGAAAACATTCATGCGTATGTTTCTGAGGTCCCTGAGTCCGAATACGTAGTTCTTTTGACCTTTACGCCTTTTTCTTGGGGTCATTTGAGGGTCAAACAGAGAACAAAAGGTAGAAAAAATTCATTCAAAAGTTTTATTTTATGGAAGGTTGTGCGAGTCGATCATACTACGGGTTCGGGCCTCAAAGGAATACGTATGCATTTTTTCACATTTTTTCCAAGTTTTTCATCTATTTTACCTTCAAATTACCTTGAATTTGACGTGATGAAGGTTAGGGTGCGTTTACATCTGACAGTTATTGCAACATATTTATGTCAGACAGAAATTGTGACTAATGTAAACAGCAAACAATTTATGTCTGAGATATATATTTCTGTCACGAGTAATACGATTTTTTTTAACAAAAATCGTATTAAGGTTTCTTTAGCCGAATCCCAACCATTCCATCTTTACTTACAAGTAATAAGGGTGCGTTTACATCTGACACTTCTCGGAGGAATTATATCTCAGGTGTCGGATATAATAATTATCCATCCGACACCTGAGATATATTTCCTCCGAGATGTAAGCGCACCCTTAACCACAGAGAAGTGTCAGATGTAAGCGCACACTTATCCACAGAGATGGGCAAAATTTTATTTATAAATAAAAATACTAATTTATTCGTACCTCTTATATTTGTAAATACGAATATAAATAAATTCGTATTCATAAGTGTGAATACGAATTTATTTGTACTCACATATATTAAATATAAAAATACAAATAAAATTTTATTCGCAAATTTTCCTGCGAATACAAATAAATTTACAGAAAAAATTGTGAGTATTCACAAAAAATGTGAATATTCACAAAAATCAAGTGATTAAAAAAATATTCACATTAAAATATATGAATACAAATTTATTCACATTATAATTTGCGAATAAAACTTTATTCACAAAAACATTCACAAATAAATTATGATTTTTTTCGAATTCATGATAAGATGATATTACGAAAGTTATTTTAAGGTGATTTTTTTTTTTTTTTTTTTTTTTTTTTGTCGCTTAACGCCTAGGTGATTGGAGGTGGTATAAGGAAGAATATTGAAGATGGTATTAGGATGGATGTAAAAAGTAGCCTACCCAATCCTTCCCAATACCACCTTCTACATCCTTCCTAATTCCAACAGGTCTGGCCGCAAGATTCTTCAAACAAAAAAAATATAGAATGAGGTATTGGGAAGGATTGGGTAGGCTACTTTTTACATCCGTCCTAATACCATCTTCAATATTCTTCCTAATACCACCTCCAATCACCTAGACGTTAAGCGAAAAAAAAAATCACCTCAAAATAACTTTTGTAATATCATCTTATCATTAATTCGAACAAAATCATAATTTATTTGCGAATGTTTTTGGGAATAACGTTTTATTCACAAATTATAATGTGAATAAATTTGTATTCATATATTTTAATGTGAATATTTTTTTAATCACTTGATTTTTGTGAATAATCACAATTTTTTCTGTAAATTTATTTGTATTCGCAGAAACATTTGCGAATAAAATTGTATTTGTATTTTTTATATTTAATATACGTGAATACAAATTAATTCGTATTCACACTTATGAATACGAATTTATTTATATTCTTATTTACAAATATATGAAGTACGAATAAATTCGTATTATTATTTATAAATAAAATAATGCCCATCTCTGCTTAACCAACCCACTCATCATAATCAGCGACCCTAAAAACCCCTTAAGGACCATACCACTCCGAGTGTTGTTTTTGTTTTTTTTTAGATGAAATGTTGATCAGTGTAATTGTCATCATCCGGTTGGAATCTTAGCTGAATCCCATGTTTCTCCTATGTGCTGAATCCTAAAATGGCCAGAATCTTATGAAAAAATAGAGGATTTTTTCGTGGAGTATGACTTTTGAAACGCCAGCTTTTCCCATCGAAACGTACAGATTGGCGTCATCGGATTGACGACAAAAACGGGTTTTCCTCCAAGGAAGATGTAAAATGTATAAAACCTTCCTCTTGAGGTCAATATATTTTTTACTATCAGAGATGGGCATAATTTTATTTATAAATAAAAATACGAATTTATTCGTACTTCATATATTTGTAAATAAGAATATAAATAAATTCGTATTCATAAGTGTGAATACGAATTTATTTTTATTCGCATATATTAAACATAAAAATACAAATAAAATTGTATTCGCAAATTTTCCTACGAATACAAATAAATTCACAGAAAAAATTATAAATAATCACAAAAAATGTGAATATTAACAAAACATCAAGTGATTAAAAAAAACACATTAAAATATACGAATAAAAATTTATTCACAATAAAATTTGCAAATAAATAATGAATTTATTCGTATTAAGATGATATTACGAAAGTTATTGAAGGTGGGGGTCTTCCGTGGTCTCGTGGCTAGCGCCTTAGATTCATAAGTGGGAGATGGTGGGTTCGATCCCCACCGGCGGCAGGAATTTTCTCATCTCAGGGCTCGCTGAGAAAATTCCTGGCTACAGCCTGGATGTCGCCGCTAATGGCCAAGATTTGTTGATGCGCCGTTAAAAAAAAGAAGGTTTTTATTTATTTATTTTCGTCTGTAAGTCGTTTAACGTCTGGGTTATTAGCTAGTTAGTTTAAAAAAAAAAAGTTATTGAAGGTTTTTTTTTTTTTTTTTTTTTTTTTTTTTAACTAACTAGCTAATAACCTAGACGTTAAACGACTTACAAACGAAAATAAATAAATCACCTTCTATAACGTTCGTAATATCATCTACGAATAAATTCATAATTTATTTGCGAATTTGATCGTGAATAAATTTTTATTCACAAATTATAATGTGAATAAATTTGTATTTTAATGTGATTTTTTTTTCTAATCACTTGATTTTTTGTAAATAATCACATTTTTTGTGATTATTTACAATTTTTTCTGTGAATTTATTTGTATTCGCAGGAAAATTTGCGAATAAAATTTTATTTGTATTTTTATATTTAATATATGTGAATAAAAATAAATTCGTATTCACACTTATGAATACAAATTTATTTATATTCGTATTCACAAATATATGAACTACGAATAAATTCGTATTTTTATTTATAAATAAAATTTTGCCCATCTCTGTTTACTATGTACATAGCTCATTAGCTTCCTATGTAAGATATTATGTAGCCTGTGTTATGAAAATAATATGTTATTACTGGATAAAGCAGCTCCGTCCTTCTACGAACACCTCCTCATTACTCTGAGGTCATTAAACTACTTGTTCTTTCTCGACAGAGATTATAATCCCGAAGGGGGAAGCTTGGGGTATTTTCTTCCTGCAAAATTTACCTTTAGTTTCCACTGAATCCTAAAATATTTCAATATTTTCCACATTTTCTAATACAAGGTCAAAAGGGGACCCAAAATAATACTCATATCTGTTTCGTCATCACAGCAAATACTGTAATCATCATAAAACAATATTTGCAGTCGATTTTGAAGACGGAAAATTATAACGAGGCTCTGTATTATTTATTTATTTATTAAAAGTTTCGCAGTTTTTAGCGATATACTTTATGACAATAAATGATGATTACATGATTACAAAATTAGTTCCACAATAAATGATGATTACATAAATGATGATAACAAATCTTGGCCATTAGCGCCGTTTTAATATTATTATTATTACATTATTCCATATTATTATATATATGTGTATATATACTTATATTAAACATTATTGTTATTACATTATTCCTTATCATTATCTATATACTTATATTGCACCTTATTACTATTGCTTGTAGTAATATGGCTCTGTATTAAACACAGATTACTGTCTCACTGCTGTTCCAAGGGGAGAAAAAACACTTCCCAAAATGTAATGGGACCCTTGTATGCGGTTTCAGCTGTTCACTACGAATATAAAAGAGCAAAACTATTCATGTTATATATATATATATATATATATATATATATATATATATATGTGTGTGTGTGTGTGTGTGTGTGTGTGTGTGTGTGTGTATATTATATATATATTTATACATATGTATATATATATATATATATATATATATATATATATATATATATGTATATATATTAATTCTTGTGAAAGATGACCCGATATATATTTTCCACTTTTTCTTGTTTGTTTTTCTGGCAGGGGGTCGATAAAGCAGTACACTCTTTGTTCACATTAACTGCTTTATTTGTTATGTTTCGCCCGACATGTTTCGTGCCTTTTCGCACCTCTTCAGGGGCGTAGAGTACTACGCCTGACTCAAGCTAGACAACATGACGAGAGGACTTCTTGATAAGGAAAGCCCCTGAAGAGGTGCGAAAAGGCACGAAACATGTCGCGCGAAACATAACAAATACAGCAGTTAATGTGAACAAAGATTGTACTGCTTTATCAACCCCCTGCCAGAAAAACAAACAAGAAAAAGTGGAATGTATATATATGTATATATATATATATATATATATATATATATATATATATATATATATTTATATATGACATGAATAGTTTTGCTGTTTTATATTTTTAATGAACAGCAAAACCGCAGATTAGGCCTATGTTCAGCGCTCCTAGTGGTAGAAGTAAGAATCTATACCCAAGCCGGTTTGGCGGCTAAATTCAATTTTAACATAAAGCAGAGTAAACCCCAAAATCACATAAATATAACAGTTGATTTAATTTTTTTTTTTTTTTACGCCATCTTGGCCGTGAGATGCCCACTTATACGTTCCAATACAACAGAAATTACGACCGGTATGTGCAAATTAGTAATTTGGGTCGATTCTAAATATATATTTGCAAAAAAATCTCAAAACGAATCCAGTATTGCATTCACTTTCCTCGACTACAGTTATAGATAGGTCCTTGGAAATGGTTTCATTAGATCCTCAGGTCCTATTACGTATAAAACGTGTACCTGGAAGCCCCGTAACGTAAGCATTACAGTTTTCTTTGCGCGAATTTCGCTCAAAAATTAATGTTCTGGTCAAAGGATTCTGCTGGTTAACGTAAATTACCTTTCAAACTACACGAAGTATTTGATTTCCAAATTTTATTAAAATCGGTCTATTTTTAAGCCAGCGAAATGTTTTCAAAAATTTGAGCCTTCTTTATTTTCAAGATTCATGGGAAATGTAACCAGAAATTTTCACTTTGAGGTCAGGTTCATAGGCGGTTTTTTCCATTATGGAGAGAGGGAGGTAACGCCCTAAAAATGGATACTTTCACCGCTTGCAATATCTAAATGAGTGAATACTTCACGATATTAAAGTGAGCACACAGCAACATTAATTTGAGTGCAAAATGGAATTAAAATGGGTAAGAACCTCCACAAAACAGTAAAAGCAACTGTGATTATAAGAGCAAGCGGATTGGTCTGATAAAAATTCCGATAATATCTGCTGAGTTGCCGATGCCTGGCTTTTAAAATCTATTTTTGTTTTCCTCCGTCCTTAGACCGGGGGGGGGGTCCCGGTGAGAAACTTCCACAGGCTTTCCCCTCATTTCTCCCCAGTGTTTGGAAGACTTGAGAAAAACAGTCTCTACTAACTTTAAGAGGAGCTTCTCCTTGCTGGACAGACAAGGCTCCAGCATAACAGCTCACTGGAAATACTTCAGCAATTTATATTCAAAATAAATTGCTTATTTATTTATTTAGGGGGGGGGCGAGGTAATGACTTAGCAGCAGGCAAGGTAGTGACTTATCGGCGTAAATTTTAATAAATTAGTTAGGTTTGAACTTGGTGAAGTATTAGACAAATTATAATTTCCTTTAATGGGAAATAATTGGTATCATGAGTGAGAAGTCATCACAAATTGGCCCGAAAGTGTACTGTAAGTGAAAAGGAGATAGTAAACAGAGACATTCTAACGGATTTTCCATGTTTTTCATATACCTAATTAAAGCAATGAACAAAATTTGAATCTTAGGGTTTTTAATGTGCTAAAATAAAATCTGACATCCATTTTTAAATCAAAAATTGTTTTACATACTTGATTCTATAGAGGTCATTATTTTGCCAAAATATTCCATATACCTACCTTTAAAAATTAATCCATTATAAAATCGACTGGACTCGACGTTATATGCAAAAACGTTTAAATTTGACTTTTATTTTGAGAAACGTAACCTACATTTTTTGCTTACACATTTTTAGAAATCCATTTCCGCTTACAAATTTTGAACATCTTTTTTTCAGCTGAATGCTTGAGAAGTGCGTTTTCTCACATTAACAGGACCTTAATCTAGTTAAGTACTACACTTACGAAAATTCTCGTTTGAATCGGTGAGGGGCACGTCCCCTTGTAATCAAATTAAAAGAAAAAAAATATACATATATATATATATATATATATATATATATATATATATATATATATTTCAAGCTACTTCGCTGGGAATTAAATGTGTTGTTTATTCGGCATCTGTCTCCAGCGGTCTTGCTCCTCCTGTCATCGCAATATTTCGCCGGATTCCTCTCCGGCTTCTTCAAGCAATCATTCATCCTTGCTGGTTGGTAAGGGAATGAGCTCGTCAGTGGTTTGGGCCCTTCTTATCCTTCTTGGTCGGAGACTATGCGAGCCAATGAACTGGGGAGGCTCTGGGGCATTCGGGTTCCGTCTGTCTATGTTAACTTCCTCGGTCGTCCGTTCGGGGCGCTGGTGGTCCTGTATGAGTGGATTGTCTCCAGTCTTCTTCAGGATGGCCCGCCAGGTGTTGGAGAGGATGAGTCCTTCTTCTCTATTGAAGTTGGCTGGATTTTTTTGGATCTCAATCGCCTCTCTGATGAGTCTCCTGTTCAGCGTGTCTTCCTTAGCCAGGGTCTTGGCTTGATCAAACAGGACTTGTCTGGGGCACTCTTCTCCATGTGTTGCCACCGCAGAGGTTTTGGTGCGTCCCAGCCTGTAGTCTGCAGCGTGTTGCGCGATTCGAGTGGCTACCTTCTTTCCTGTCTGTCCTATATACACTTTCCCGCATTCACATGGTAGAAGATATACACCCTGGTCTTGCAACCGCTGCTTGTCCTTGCTTTTGCTCAGCCAATCCCCGATTTTGTTCAGCGGCTTGTAGGCGACCTCCATATCCTGTTTCCTAAATAGTCTGCCTAGCTTCTCGCTGACCCCGCTGACATACGGTAGGGTAATTCTGCTTCTAGTTTGTGTTTCCCTCCGGTTACTCTCATCACGGTGGCGATTTTCCACCATCCTTATCGTTCGGGCCAACTTCTTCCTGTCTTATCCATTCCCGGCTAAGTCGTCCGTCAGTTGACTAAGTTCTGATCTTAGGAGTGATTCGTTACTGCACAGAGTTATAGCTCTGTGTGTCAGTGTCTTAACCACTCGCATTTTTTGTGCCGTGTGGTGGTGAGAATCGGCGTGGAGGTATCTTCCTGTGGCCGTGGGTTTTCTGTATACAGTGTGCTCCAGTTCACCGTTGGTTCCTTTCATGATCAGGAGGTCCAGGAAAGGCAATCTGCCATCCTTCTCTTCTTCGATGGTAAATCTGAATTACTAAGTTTAATGAATTATTAATTTCCTTCCAGAGTTTTGTGTATGCAGGGTACTACACTACTTAATAAGTACACAAAGCTTCACAATTTGATCTATTGATCTTGATGAGTTTCGCGAACCTATGTTTGGCGGAAGAATTCAATTCAAACATAGTACAAAGTAACACCCCCCTTCCAATAGACCGATTAAGTTCTAGGCGCACGGTAGTGCGCCAGGCCAAGTTCCGGCCTAAGCATACTGTGTGTATATTACAGGAGGTCTTAGAGCCGATATTTACCCTCTTATAACATTCAACCAGGTAAAGATAAAGTTATGAAATTTTACACAGGTATTATACTATTAGATTTGAGTAAAACTGGAAGTTTTCATAATCCTAACTCGAATAGTTTCTGAGATATAAGCGATCGAAAATCGGGATTTATAGGACTCACTCACTCACTCACTGACTCATCAAAATTATTAGGCACTTCCCATGATGCTAGAGACTTGAAATTTTGCATGATGATAGATATTAAGGTGTTATTAAAGGCAAAAATCGAAAAATCCTAAAAAGTTGTGTTTGACTCCGCTTCCGGGGCGGGGGCGTGCCAGTTTTGTACTTTCTTCAGAAACCCATCATTCCGTCCGAAACCCATGATGTGGGGTATCAAATGAGTCGTCTCGGCATGAAGAACCTATATTTGATGTTTTAAGAAACAATAAGACGCATAAAGGCTTGGTCAAAATCTTATACCAGCTGTCTGTCTGTATGTTTGTTCCTTATACAAATCCGTACCGTTTGACCGATTTTGACCAAATTAGGGCCACAGATGGGTCTTGATACGGGGAGAATCATAGGCTAGGTTAAATGGTCTATCAGCTGTCTGTCTGTCTGTTTGTTCCTTATACAAATACACACCGTTTGACCGATTTTGACAAAATTTCACACACATGCCGGTCTTGATCCGGGGAGCGTCATAGGGTAGTTCAAAATCGTCTATCAGCTCTCTGCCTAACTGTTTATTCCTTACACAAATCCACAGGATTTGATCAATTTTGACCAAACATGGTACATAGGTAGGTCTTTATCCTGGTAGTGTCATAGGCTAGGTCAAAATCGTCTATCAGCTGTCTGCCTGTATTTTTGTTCCTTACACAAATTCACTCCGTTAAAACGACTTTGATCAAACTTGGCACACAGGTAGGTCTTGATACGGGAGTGCCATATTACCTATGACGTTTTGTTCTATCGGAAAGCCATCATTCCTTCTGAAACCCATCATGTGGGGTATCAAATGAATCATCTTGGTAAGGAGAACCTATATTTGATGTTTTAAGAAACATTTCCACGCATCTTAACTACAACAGTTGTGACTTCTTTTTTAAATGTAGTAAATAAAGTCGTAGGGGTTAACTGCATAATATACTTGAAAGCAGATACTAAGTTTTTCATAGTCGAGCCATCTAAATTACGAAGTTTAGGATCACAAACCCAAAATGTATCGTCTTTGTTCTTATATTTTTCTTGAAGGCCTTCTACACCTTCCCTATTGTGATCTTTATCCTCGGGATAAGGTTCCTATGTTTAACAGTGTAATAGTTTAGTTAAGAGAGCAATCAATTTGTCCTCTAGAGTAATGTCATCTGGAAGAGCTTCTAACTTTTCTAGTCTAGTGATTAGATGTATGTTGGTTGATTATTGGTATGAAATATCAAGCAGTAAGGAGAACTTTATGCGGCAACTAAATTTTAAGTAATACTTAGAAAAAATAATGAGATCTCAAAAAAAACATAAATGTGAAATAGAGGCCAAGTTCCTGCCCCCACAAAGAAACACTCCCTTCCTCAAAAATATCCCCTCCTAAACCCCCCCCCCCCAAAACGCCAACCATTCTACACTCCAAAAAAGTAGTATGAGTTGGTGCATTAAATGTACCATATTTTCAACTAAAAATATTTGCCAATACAAGAGATGATACAAGAAAGAAATGTCCAAGTTCATTACTTGGAAGACCTCATAGTTACTTACTAAGAACAGTAAAGACACTTCAACTGACCTTTAAAAACAACAATAAAAATACTTATATCCAGTTAATAAAATATCACTTTCCTCAAACAGGTATATTCTTAAACTTGGCAATGTTTTATTTGTGCCGAAATTATCTTTAGAGAGAAAACTAAACATTGCCAAGTTTAAGAATATACCTTTTTGAGGAAAGTGATATTTTATTAACTGGATATAAGTATTTTTATTGTTGTTTTTAAGGGTCAGCTGAAGTGTCTTTACTGTTCTTAGTAAGTAACTAATAGATCTTCTAAGTAATGAAATTGGACATTTCTTTCTTGTATCATCTCTTGTATTGGCAAATATTTTTGGTTGAAAATATGGTGCACATAATACACTAACTCATACTACTTTTTTGGAGTGTAGGATGGTAAGGCGTTTTTGGGGGGTTTTAGGAGGGGATATTTTTGGGGAAGGGAGTGTTTCTTTGTGGGGGAGGAACTTGGCCTCTATTTCACAATTATGTTTTTTTTTTTGAGATCATTTTTACAACACTTCTTTCTTATTAGATAGCCAGGACGTATTGGCTAACGAACTCGTTCAATCGTTTGATGGGAGAATACTACATTCCAAGTTTCGTGGCGAAAAAACATACACTCTGGCCTGTATCGTGTTAACGGACACATATATAAATATATATATATATATAAATTTAAACGGGGGTCATTATCGGTGTCTACTAGGTAGGATCGATAAAGATTCGAAGAAATTTTTCAAAAATTACGTCATGAGTCCAACCTCAATAGCAACTTTCCTTCGGAGGAAAGTGCTAAAACGGACAAAAAGAACCATTCAAATAAGCAAAATCAATTACTTCAAAGTTTTAAGCACTTTTTTCTTCGATTGTTATCGTCGAATCAAAAATTTCTTTAGAACCTATTTTGAAGAGCATTTAGTAAGCTTTCGAATGGTAACCTTCCACTTACCAAGATTCCTAAACATTTTCGAGATTTTCTCTCGCTTACAGCATTTGGGGGTATGGAATACTAAAACTCTAGAACTTGGCTCAGTTAGACAATTAAAACGCTATTACACTCAAAATAAATAATTTTTTCTGAACTAAATGATCTTATTTAATTTCAGCCACCCCCTCTCATGATTTTAGGTGACGTTCATTTATAAGGGACTCGGTTGCTTACAATCGATATTTGTTGCATCGAGTAGAAAATCTAGATTTTTTTTAAGAACATACTAATTTTTTAAAGAATGGTATAATCCACTTTTACTGTATCTATATACAATCATGAGTATATACTCCACAACTGTGTAATCAAACAAATTAATATAAACACTAGTTTAAGAATAAAGGAAAAAATACAAAAACAAACTAAAGCAATTTACTTGTATATGAAAAAACGTGTTGTTTATAAAGGCAATTAAAATATGTGATAACATAAAGGAAATTCGGTGTAACGGTGGAGAGCATGTGGGCGTTTGGCTTTGCCCTTTTTATGCTTTGTAATTAAAACTATACTCCCCAATAACCCCCCTCCCTCGGACATTCTATATTTTGATAGCTTTCTGACTCCCCCTCCCATACTGTTGCATTTTTATACACTCAAATATTTATTTAATAAATATTTCACGACATTTTGAAATTAAGTTTTTAAAATCATATAATTTTCAATGCATCTATACCAAATGGCCTTAATGATTTTAAATCCTTTTCATTCCTAAAATTTCGAATAAATAATTAAACGCTTCGAATGTTTTAGTACATTATTTATGTTTGGGCTGTTTTCTTGTAGTAATTTCTGTGAAAGTGGTAATTTAATTTCTGTGAGTAGCTATATGTTTAACCTTTCAGATTATTCGGATTATTAAGATATTTACGTTGCACTAAAAAAATAAGTTTTCGAAGACAGGTATAGTTGGGATTCGGCTAGGAGAAAAACGTCAGACTTTCAAAAATAAATCTGTATTTTGGACGTTTCGACTGCAACAATGGCAGCCTTCTTCAGCTAAAAAATATATACAACTTATAAGTAAAGAAAATGTACAAGTAGTAAGTAAAAGACAGGCAGAAATGAGCGGAGTATATATATCAATACAATAAATTTTAACCAATCTTATTTTTAAAAAACAATGAAAATACCGGTAGTTGGAAAGAAAACAGCATGTAGAAGTTGTTAGTAAAAACAGTACAAAAAAAATTTTTATGTAGTGACAAACAAAATCTATTTTATAGGTGAATACTATTTATAACAATTAATATATAGATACATACCACTAGAGAATGCCTAGGGGGGAGGGAGGAAGACCTCGAGGGCAAGTTAGGTAACCATGGTTAGAAGTATGAACGACAGCAACAACACCGGGGTCTTTATAGTTATGAAAAAGGGGTGGGGGGGGCGGTAAAGCGGTGCAGATGAAAGAGATGCAATTGCTGGGTTGTAAAGGCGGTTGTAAAAGGTGTCCTAGCCGAATCCCAACTATACCTGTCTTCGTATCTCTACAGCGGCTAACTATCTCCATCTACAAAATAAGTTTTCATTTTTAACTTCGAATCTATGATGGCTCCAAAATAAGTAGTGGAAAAGGATTATGGTTGTAGTACAGGGGGGCAATGGTATTAAGTTACAACGAAGAACCCCTTTATGGAATCTTAGCTGCGGCTTATAAACTAAATGAGGAGGGGGTTTGTCGGAGGAGAGTAAATATCCTGAATGACAGCCAGGTTGCCGGTAGAACGGCATGAGATTCAGTCGAAAAGTGTTGAAGAATGCCAGATTAAGCTAAACGATTTGTCAAAGAATAGTAACGTTGCCGTCTACTGGGTACCGGGACATCGAGGTATCTTCGGCAACGAGAGAGCACACAAATTGGCAGAATTGGGCTCGAAAATTGATCCCATAGGCACAGTGTTAGTTGTCGAATTGTCAGAAGCCTATGATTATGGGGCAACTGCAAGAGCTAGAAAAAACTTTGGCATACTTTAGGCAAGATAGAAACTTACTCATACAAAGTCCTTCATAGATTTAGGAAAGAAGGAAATCTTCTTATGTACGGCCAGAAGTGATTTGTGAAAGGTTTTGGCGACTGTCTTTGGTCAATGTGCCACGGATAAGCATACAGACACCATGTAAATGATTCAATCAGCAGTCTACAGCAGTGTTGGGCGTTATTCGAATACATTTTTAGTGAATGATGAATAATTCACTGAATTATCTTATTCACACGGTACATCATGAATTATTCACAGAATTATTCGTTATTCATTATTCGTTATTCATCATTCGTTATTATTTATTTCTAGATGGTCTACTGAATAATCCTACTTAAACACTCATATATATAGGTATATATTTCAGGCTGCCAACATCATAATAAATCTATCATTATTCACTAAAATATGTTTATTCTGATTGATCATTCGAATAATTTGTGAATAAAACATAAAATTCACTCACAGAATAACGAATAATGAATAAAAGTAATTATTCTTCATTCACGAATAAAATAATGCATTTATTCATTAATCGTTATTCATCATTCTGAATAATTTTTGCCCAACACTGGTCTACAGATGAGACACAACAGTTACGTTTCAATGGGTAGCATTAAAAAACAGACAATTCCTACATTTGAAACCTCAAAAAAGATGAAATCAATTAAGATACAGGACAAAAGGCTGAGCTGAACCCATTGATGCGGAGGTAAAGGAGTCAGTATCTAATCTTAGCTTAAATCTATATCGTATACCTGATCCTGGGGAGAGTAAATTGTTTTGAACAATGTTTCGTTGGGAACGTTCACTGAAAAAAGAATCGAACTGCTTACGGCTTTGCGTTTATAAACTTCCAGGTGTAGTAATTGTTATAAATACACACACACCCACCCACACACACACACACACACACACACACACACACACACACACACACACGCACACAAACACATACACACACACATATATATATATATATATATATATATATATATATATATATATATATATATATGCGAAGTATACTACGAGTAGGCCAAGAATACTAGACTTCATGTGAGTAGACTTCATACTGTGTGTAGTGCTTATGCTATACAGTGAATAGGCCAATTAGCCTTCACGCTGTTTATATGCGGAGTAAGGCTCATACTGTGAATAGGCCAAGTAGCCTTCACACTGTTTATATGCGGAGTAGGGCTCATACTGTGAATAGGCCAAGTAGCCTTCACACTGTTTATATGCGGAATAGGGCTCATACTGTGGATAGGCCAAGTAGCCTTCACAATGTTTATATGCGGAGTAGGGCTTTTTCTGTGAATAGGCCTAGTACACTTCATACTGTGCATAAGTGGAGCAGTGCTCATACTGTGAATAGGCCAAGGAGCTTCATACTCTGCTTATACGGACTAGGGCTCATATTGTGAATAGGCCAAGTAGCTTCATACTCTGTAGATACAGAGTAGGCTTTTCGTACTGTGAATAGGCCAAGCAGCTTCATACCTTGTATATGCGCAGTAGGGCTCATACTGTGAATAGGCCAAGTAGACTTCAGACTTTGTATATGCGGAGTATTTCTTCTACTTTGAATAGGCCAAGTAGCCTGGGTATATGGAGAATTAAGCCGAGTTCTGGACGGGAGTCTGGGAGGGAATATGGACTCCGTTAAGAGGACTAAATGAGAAATACCTTCGGAGGGGCCACGAACTGCAGATAAATACCTCCACATTCCCAGCACTTCTTCCATCTAATATCTTCCACGGCTAACTCGGCATTTTATCAATGGCCACCGTTCTTATCACCGTAGCTGCATAACTAACCACACATCATTAGCAAGGTGGTTACATTATTCCACTACGCTGAGGAATACCAAGATACACACCAAACATTTGCGGAATAAGAAGCAAGTAAAAAGTAATCCAACGATGTCGAAGATTCAAGCAGTTATTTCTCTGACTGAGGTTGTCCTATCAAGAATTACTTCAGACCCCTTTTGTAATGTACTTAGTAAGCTTTAGCGTAGATACCTTCTACTTACCACGATTTGTTTAAGCCTATTTCTAGATTTTGAAAATATACAAACCCTCAGGTCTGTTTATAAAATATTTTCTATTCTACTTCTTGAACACCCATTTTAAGCAAAATTTAAATATCATAGTTTGGATGAATTTCAAACGTTTGAAATGAGTTTCAAATGAATCAATCGTTTCTGAATAACCAAACCGAACATAAGTTAGGAAAAGTATTTGTATCCACTTTTCTCCGAACATTTTACAGTTAATACCTCACAAATAGTTTGGTTCATTTCCCTGGGCTAGAAGTTTTATAACAAGTGTACCTGGGTCTCCTCATGGTTCAGTGGCTAACGCCACTCATGCGGGCGATGGTGGGTTCGAGTCTCCACTGAGAAATTTTCTCATCTCACAGCTCGTTGAGAAAATTCCTCAAGAAAAAAAAAAAGTGTACCTGAAAGCAAATAAACGCAAAGCCATGTTTGCTCTGATTTTTTTTTTTTTTTTTTTTTTGCGAGCATTTCCCCAAAAATAGTGTTCTGGTGGGCGAATTATACTGGTTATACTCGAGATCTATGAGATGTAAAACATAAAATTTTCTAGTCTTAATTTCCCGCTAACGTTACCGGGTCAACGTCAAAAGCGGGTTTTCTCCTATTGGTGCGGAACCGCGATAAAACCTTTTTTTTTTTTTTTTTAATTCTAGAAAAGTACAAATTTTAAATAAAGATAGAATCCCTTCAATAACTGAAACATTTGTAGCAGAGATATCTCGCGAGTCCACAAGCGGTTAATCATATAGTTGGCTGCCTTCGGAGTACATGGTAACGGATGTAGAAGATAATATTTTATTTAAATAATTTTTGTAAATATGAGGTGAATAAAGGATCATTCTTTTTAAATTTAGACGTTAATATATCGATTTGGACGTTCCGTGCTCTCGACGGTGGATATAAAAGTTATTTTTAAATATTTAAAGGTTTCTACAGGAATATTGGAAGTCTCGGTATAATCTTGAATGCATTCATTTAACAAAATCTTCTGTTAAAATCTATCTTCTGTGGATATCATTTAAACATTTTAAGGTAATAAAATATATCATATTAAAAAATCCCCGAGTTTGTCCTAAAAGTTCCGTTCAATTTATTTCGGTCCCCAAGAGAATATCTTCCTCTCCTAGAAAGAACACATCTTAAAAATAAACCAATTCAGAAATTATAAATAACAAGAGAAAATGTTTAAAAAATAAAAGTCCGTCACGCAGGAGCTGCATAATTAAGCACTTTCCTCAGAATTTGGGTAGTGTAGACTGCTTTCCAGAACAATTTGCTTAAAATATCCTACATAAATAAAATAAAAACATGAATACTTCTCTTTTAAATTTGTAATGAGTAACTGATCAATTATTAATTTGCTTCCAGAGTTATGTTTACACATGGTACCTATTACACTACGTAATAAATACAAAAAACCTCATATTATCGTATTTTGATCTAACGCAGGAACAGGATACAGTCACTCTAGTGGTAGAAAGCGCTCCTTGCGGCGGCTTTGTGAACCTATGTCTCGCGGGCTTTTCTATTGAAATATATTACAAATTAAATCCCCGCTTTCCGATTGACCGATTCAGCTCATTTTTACAACACTTCTTTCTCATGGGTTACCCACTACGTATACCGTGTTTCGTTACAATACAGCAGAAATTACGACGGGTATGAGTATATTAGGAATTTGGGTCCGGAGTAAACCCCCCCCCCTTCTAATGAACCGATTTAGTTTATTTTTAGAACACATATTTACCTGTAGATTACCACTACGAATACCGAGTTTCGTCGAAATATACCAAAAATCACGGCTGGTAGTGGCGAATTGGTATTGTGGGTCCGGAGTAAACCCCCCCTTCTAATGAACCGATTTAGTTCATTTTTATATCTCACTTTTCTCTCTATATTACCACTACGAATACCAAGTTTCGTTGAAATATAACAACAAATATTACGGCTGACATAGTCAACTTAGTGTTTTGGGTTCGGGGTAAACCCCCCCTTCCGGTGGACCGACTTTGGTGGTTAACGAACTCGTTCAATCGTTTGCTAATTGAATGCTATATACCAAGTTTCGTGACGAAAAAACAAAAACTCTGGCCGCTATCGTGTTAACAGACACATATATATATATATATATATATATATATATATATATATATATATATATATATATATATACATATATATATATATATATATATATATATATATATATATAAATTTTAACGGGGGTCATTTTCGGTGTCTACTAGGTAGGATCAAGAAAAGGATTTTCAAAAATTCCGTCATGAGTCCAACCTCAATAGCTACTTTCTTTCGGAGGAAAGTGCTAAAAAGTGCAACTGGCGAGTGTTCCTTCTTATCCCTAGTATCAATTGAAAAGCTTAGAATAGAAATAAATTAATGTTTTGTCTTATTATTTCGTGAAAATGTAAACAAGTGTAAAAATCTACCACAACAGAAAACTGCCAGTAAAGCATAAATTACTTCATTAAAGCACCGATATCTGTAAGAAGAAATTTCATAAGTTTTCAAAAATAGTTTGTTTTTTTTTACATTTACCACGATTTGCCAATTGGATTCAAGATATATTATAACATTTCCGAAAATCCAAAGGAAAATCTTTTTTCCATTTTCCCCGAAAGATGTTGAAGGAAATTTGTTTTTATTTAATTATAATATGGGGAGATTTTGCAAGGGCTGTATTTTGAAATTTTAAGGATTGCATTAGCTCAACAATCACCTCCGAGGCCTTGGCTCAATTTTTGTATAAAAACTCAAAGTATGGATTGGAAAACATATTAAATACTAAAATATACGCAAAAACGCGATTCTTTTAAAAAAAAAATCATATATTTAAAGAACTGTGACTCCAAATGTACCAATCGAGTTCGTTGGGGTCCCAAAAAATTATTATTTTTAAGCGCTAAAAGGCAGTATATAGGAAATAGTTGTTTATTTTGGTTAACGACTTGAATGAAAATATGATGAGTGGAAAATATCCTAAATTATGAGTTTTGAGGATGTGGCTTAAACAAAGGTGCAGGGACCCCTGATTCGGATTCAGCAACCCTGAAAACATATAGTTCACATGGTCTGCTCTCAGGGTCCGCACTTTTTTTTTTATACGTATGGTTGTGTTATGTACTAATTATTTTTATTTAATTCTCCAAGTCAACAAAAAACACAATATGCAAAGTACCTGGAAGACTTTTAATTGCATTGGTGAACCATTAATACTAATTACAGCGGCGCGAAAAAAAAAATTGGTTACAAAAAAAAAAGCCACAATACATATATTCTTACTTATTCCGACACGCTGAATTCGAATCCAGAGTCCGTTTCACCCCATCACGTCAGGTTTAAGAGCATTTGAAGTTCAAATTTCGTATGAACTCGTTTACGAAGAAGTAAATAGAGCTTCCATGGTTTTGAGGGTCGCTGAATGGAAAATACCACTTTTTTGTGTGTGCCTGTGTTATTGATGATTTGTGACTAAATCGGATCGGATTGGGTCGGGACCAATGTAAGCACTGATAACGGCCGCTGTCGGTCAACCGATATCGGATCAGATTGGGAGAAATACCGGCCCAATGAAGGTGCAGACTAATTCTGACATATTGTAATCTCTAGTTTAAAAATATCCCCAAAAAACATAAATGTGAAATAGAGGCCAAGTTCCTGCCCCCACAAAGAAACACTCCCTTCCTCAAAAATATCCCCTCCTAAAACCCCCCAAAAACGCCTTACCATTCTACACTCCAAAAAAGTAGTATGAGTTGGTGTATTAATTCAACCAAAAATATTTGCCAATACAAGAGATGATACAAGAAAGAAATGTCCAAGTTCATTACTTGGAAGACCTCATAGTTACTTACTAAGAACAGCAAAGACACTTCAACTGACCTTTAAAAACAACAATAAAAATACTTATATCCAGTTACTAAAATATCACTTTCCTCAACCAGGTATATTCTTAAACTTGGCAATGTTTAGTTTTTCTCTAAAGATAATTTCGGCACAAAAAAAAACATTGCAGGTAATATGAAACTCCCGTATCAAGACCTACCTGCGTGCCAAGATTGGTCAAAATAGGCCAAACGGTGTGAATTTGTATAAGGAACGAACATACAGACAGACAGCTGAAAGACCTTTTTTACCTAGCCTAGTGCATTCCCCGGACCAAGGCCTACCTGTGTGCCAAGTTTGGTCAAAATCGGTCAATTGGTGTGAATTTGTGTAAGGAATAAACATGCAGACAGGATAGGAGGCTGATAGACGATTTTGATTAGCCTTTGACACTACCCGGAGAAAGACCGACATGTGTGTCAAATTTTGTCAAAATCGGTCAAACGGTGTGTATTTGTATAAGGAACAAACAGACAGACAGACAGCTGATAGACAATTTAACCTAGCCTATGATTCTCCCCGTATCAAGACCCATCTGTGTCCCAAGTTTGGTCAAAATCGGTCAAACGGTACGGATTTGTAAGAGGAACAAACATACAGACAGACAGCTGGTATAAGATTTTTACCGAGCCTATATGCGTCTAATTGTTTCTTAAAACATCAAATATAGGTTCTTCATACCGAGACAATTCATTTGATACCCCACATCATGGGTTTCGGACGGAATGATGGGTTTCCGAAGGAAGTACAAAACTGGCACGCCCCCGCCCCGGAAGCGGAGTCAAACGCGATTTTTCGACTTTTTCCTTTATTAACGTCTTCATATCTATCTTCATGCGAAATTTCAAGTCTCTAGCATCATGGGAAGTACCCAATAATTTTGATGAGTCAGTGAGTGAGTGAGTCCTATAAATCCCGATTTTCGATCGCTTATATCTCAGAAACTATTCGATGTAGAATTATGAAAATTTCCAGTTTTACTCACATCTAGTAGTATATGGTGCTCATGGCCTAAGCAGTCGATGCACCAAAAAAAAAAAAAAAAAAAAAAAAAAAAAAAAAAAAAAAAAAAAAAAAAAAAAAAAAAAAAAAAAAAATCTAGTAGTATAATACCTGTGTATAATTTCATAACTTTATCTTTACCTGGTTGAAAGTTATGAGAGGGTAAAAATCGGCTCTAAGACCGCCTGTAATATACACACAGTATGCTCAGGCCGGAACTACCGTGCGCCTAGATATCATACACAAATATTTATTTATTTAAATTAGAACGTCCACTATTATTAACTAAGAATTTTGGGACGGGTTATTTACAGGATACTACACTTTTCTAGCCAGGATAGGGCTGATGCCTTTAATTTTTTCTAAATAAAAGCCACTACCCCATAGTAAGAATCGAATCCACGACCTTTGGCAAGGAGTGTTAAGTGCTCACGCCTTAACACCCACAGTCACCGGGCCTCCTCATAAACAAATAGTATTCCTTTAAGTTTTCGAATGGTTCTTACAGAAGTGTTAGGAATGGCTCGCCCACTAAACCCAATCTTGCCTACTTAAGGAAGAGCCAGGCAACTGGTGACAAACTCAATAACCCGCTGTACCAACTTCCTGTTCCACCCACTTTACAAACTCCTCTGCATAAAGACACTTGTCCTGTCTTATCAATTTGCAATGGGCCTACTTCCTTTATAAATGGAATTCTTCACTTAGGAGCCTTCTTCCGTGGATGAATTTAAAGTTAAGGCTGAAAACTTTAAGGTAGATATTTCCATATTGCCATTTTTTAGCGCGTTTCTTCCCTCCCTTCATAGGGTGGAAACCCGCTTATGATGTCGACCACTTGACGTAATCCGGAAGTGCCGAGTAGAACATTTTATGTTTCAGAACTCATAGTTGACGAAAATTTGTGTGTGTTTGTATATATATATATATATATATATATATATATATATATATATATATATATACCACTTTTTCTCATTTATTTTTCTACCAGGGGGTCAATTAAGCAGTACACTCTTGGTTTACATTAACTAATTTATGTGATATCTTTTGCCCGACACGTTTCGTGCTTTGTCGCGCCTCTTCAAGGACTTTCCTTATCGGGAAGTCCTCTCGTCATGTTGTCTAGCTTGAGTCAGGCGTATTACAAGATATATATATGTACAGTAGAACTTGGATAATTCGAACCTCTAGGGACTGATGAAAAAGTTCGAATAATCCAAAATTCGAATTACAAAAGTTTTTGAAAACAAAAGGGCTACAAAATCGAACTTCCTACTTTCACACAGTTTTTAATTAAAACAAAAAAAATTACATACATTTTATTTAAAGAACAAAAAATGCACAAATTGATGATTAAGTACATAAGTAATAAATAACTGTAAAACAAAGTAACAATAAAAGTGTATAGTTTTTGAGAAGATTCAAAATATTTTTTTTTTTTTTTTTGCTCTTTGATTGTAAAATCTCCTGTCGGAGATCACAAAATATTCTAAATCATTTAATGATTCAAATATAAACCGTCTTAATTCCTCTATATACACGGGAGATTCGATTGCACTTCTAAAGACGTTTCCTGGGTTACTGTAGACTCATCTTCATCACCTAAATCATCGTCTTCATCAACATGCTTCTGAGAAGTTGCTAATTTCTTTGAGAACATCGGCGATTATTTCGGCTTCAGTTTAGTCACTGTTAAGATCGGCCACCTCTCTGTCCTTTTCCCATTGGACTCATAAAAAATCGAATTATCCAACATTCTGTACGAATTAACCACGATTCTTGACATCGTTTATTCGCTAAATTCTAGAGAACAGAGAGAAATAATCGAATTATGGAAGTCCGAATTATCAATGTTCTACTGTGTATACAGCCTGTGCAACTCGCGGGGCGGATCCAAAAATTGCGAATCCGTAATCGTCTCTGGAAATCAACAGCACATCGAACATTCGCAAAAGAACTGATTATTCAGCACGCCACTTCACAATGTTTTCAAAATTTGAAGTGACGCATCGCACCTCTGGATAATTTAATTTACGTGAGGCCTCCGCCTTCGTATTTCGCCCATGACGAGCCTATGGAATTTACATTCATCTCTTAAAGTAACTTCAGAACCACACATTCTCCAGATGGGAACGGTCTTTTCGCAACCGGAGAACGGACCCCTGAGGAACTCGGAAGAATTGGCAGCATTTTTTTAATAATCAATATCTTGCACAACACTCTATAAGAAATTTACGAGCATCGAAAACCAAATTACATAGAAGAGGAGAAGTGGTTCTTACACGCCTCAGAATTGGCCACACAAGGCTTACACTTAATGACAAACTACCCTACAACTTTGTTCAACACCTGCGGAACTGAATTATGAGTTAAGCATCCATATATTGACGGATTGTAGGAATTATGAACTTCAAAGGGGAACTTAAGTTGTTTCAGGAACATTGGGTGGCGTTTTTGGGGATAACGAAATCTGAATAAAAAATTTAATTTTCATGAAAGATAATTCGTATTATTACTTCCTCCAAAAAGGAGATCAAAAATAACATATACAAGATTAATTGTAGGGACTGCAATAAATTTTATATTGGAGAATCGTCCAAGGAAAATAATTCAACGTTAAGAATGTCGATGAAGAAGATAATAAAACGGCTCTTGCTAACCATGTTATACAAATGAAACATATCGCATTATTATTTATAAAGCGACACAACTGAAAATAAAACTCGACTGAAAATGTGTCACTCTTGCCTATGTAAGGGGCTTAGCAATAAGACAGGAAGGGCGACACAAGTGACCCCTGGTGTACAAGCTCTGAAGCTAGGTACATACAGTTTTGATGGTTGATAAAGATATATTTACCATGTCTTTCACACTATAACTATGTTGGTGTGAATAAAACCAATTTTTGAGTTGTGTCACTTTAGAAATACTAGTGCGATATGTTTGACTTCCCAAATTGAAAGAACATAGATAAAGAAAGAAATTTGATGAAACGAAAAAAAAAAGAAAATTTACACATTCTAAAACATAGGAAAAAAAGTGATGAATAGGAAAACGGAAATTACATATTTCAATATCACATTTTTTAATTTATTGGACAATAAATAAAGATTTGTATCTACAATTAATACAAATAGTTTTTAAATTCAATGACCAAACTTCTTCTGGATAGTCGAATTTTATGGTTTGGACGCTATCAATTTTTTAAACAGCTGGCTAAAAACACAGCTGATTGTTGCTATGTAGATGGTTTTTATCTGAGACTTGGCCTTTGTAGCGAAAGGTTCGCCTACGTTCTATTATGCTGTATTTAGTTTTTAGGCCACTGAAGAGGCTGCAGATAATGCGAAACATGTAGGAATATTTTAATAAATTGACTATTATGTTAATTTCTAATTTTATTCAAATATCTTCTTTGCGACTATTGTAACACAGCACTCCTTCATCTATTCATTGGAAAGCCATACAATTCAATAAATGTCCACGGTAGTTGATTTTTCCCAATAAAGATTTTATGCCCCAAGAATAAATTAAATAATTGGTTTAGCCTTTTTGCGAATACCACATCCTGTTATTTATCCAGTTACTCGTAAAGTATCTGCAGTGATTATAACAGTGATTCAGTGCATGCGCATAACGCATTAGCATTTCTATTGGCCTCTTCCTGTGGGCGACGCTATTCGTTGTTGCTGGTAGTAAAGTAACCTTGCACACTCTAGTCAATCCAACTCGCAAAAATTAATAGAATTCTATTAATTTTAGCGACTTGGATCGACTAAAGTTTTGATATCTTTTGGGCGAGCGAAGCGAAATAAATATAAAATATCGGGAAAGAAATCCGTAATGAGGCCCCTAAACTTCACAATTACTATTGATTTTTATAATATTAACGTTTTTATTAATACATATTGCTCGCTGAAATATATTCTGCTTATTTTCATTGATGCTTTACAAGTCTAAAAGTATTACTTACAAATAAAGGTTATCTAAGGGTTAGTTAGAAACCACATTATATGTATAAATATAGAAGTCAAAAAAAGTTACTTTCAGTATTGATTGCTGCAATTTGAAATACTTTTCATTACTATAATTATATAATATGGATAACCTGTGTAGAAGTAATGGATAACCTGCAAAGAACCTGTAAGCTAATCCGTAAGTGCCAAAATCACTGTATAGTAGCAAGTGACCCAATCGGTTTAGTAATTTTACTTAAACTCCAATCATGAAGTAGTATTGAGCGTACAAAATATGGTCGAATTGAAGTGAGCTGGTAAGCAGGCTGCAAGCAAACGTGAGGTAACTGCTCCTCCTACACGAGAAGCACGGCTCACTGAACCTGTACTCAGTCACTGCACACACCTTCAATATCCTCCAAGCCTTCGGTAGGTAGTGGTGTCCGGGCATCGATTTACTCTCAGCATAGGCTCGGTGTCATTTAAACAGGTTTCCAATATTTTTAGGAATGTGATCCGCCACTTCAGCAGCAATACGTACGCCTCAGTGCTCTGGGAACAACGAAAACAATTAAGTACTTCGAACGGTTAAGCATAAAAAAAATGTAACAAAAATTTAAACATCTTAGTCGAGATGAATGTCCAAGATGTAGAAAATATTTCAATCGAATCCCGCGATTCAAAAAGTACCCACAAAAAAATAATGACTTACAAAAACATTTGTTCCACTTTTCTCAAAAAAGGTTACAGATATCGCCTTAAAAATGGGTTCATTCGTTTTCCTATGTTATGAAACCTATAAAACAAGTATGTACCTACAAGCATATGAACCCAAAAACGTAAGCGTTACGATTTTTTTTCGCGAAGTTCGCCCTAAACACCATCTTCCAGTGGGAGGATTCTCCTGGTTAACGAAATTGACCTTTCAAATTAAATGACAGATTTTTGTACCGAATTTCATCAAAATCGGACCATTTTTGAGCTTTCCAGAGAGCGAACAGACAAACATACACACACACACACAAACACACACATATATATATATATATATATATATATATATATATATATATATATATATAAATTTGAACCGCCTATATTTTCGAGATCTATGGGGTCTGAAACGAGAAAGTTTCTAGTCGGCACTTCTGGATTGTGTCGTGAGGTCAACCTCATAAGCGGGTTCTCCCTATGGAGGTAGGGATGAACCGCGCTAAAATGTTATTAGTGCCAAAATACGTTACAGAGAAGGTATGATGATGCACATCAGACAGAGAGGCGGGTGTATGCAGATGTTGCTGAGTAGAGTTGGTAAAATGTCATGTAATCCTGAGGGATACCGGATATGATCCTATCATATAATTGACATATTCAATTTTCTCAAGCCAGGGTTCTTAGAATAGTCCCGAATGAATTGTTCTATGTTTCCAACAATAAAAAAGTCCGACTCGCAGGAACTGCAGCATCTTAGCGCGGTTCCGTTCATGTCCCTAGTGCCATTTGATAAGCTTAGAAAATAAATAAACTTTTTTTTTTTTATATATCTCGTGAAAATTGTCAAAATCCTCTCGAACATCTCGAATAAAAGTGATATTAAGCCGTCAGGGACACCGACAGTAGCTAACTTATACACAGAAGCGGAAATTACAGAATCTGGCTCTCATTCTAAAGCAAAGCTCTATAAATCAATACAAAATATGCCTAATAAAGCCTTTCTAGAGGATACAGAAGCATGGGCGTATATGAGGGGGGCTGAGGGGGCTGCAGCCCCTCGCGAAATTTTGAATTGATGATAAAAACTTCTCGTAAAACCCTTAAAAATAAATTAAATATGATCATTTAGTTCATAAAACATATTTTATTTTACGTGTAATAGCGTTTTAGTTGCCTAAAACTATTCCAAGCTCTAAATATTTAGTATTCCATACCCTGGAAATGGTCTCAGCCCCCCCCCCGAAATTGTTTTTATATACGCCCATGTACAGAAGGATCAAGAAGAAGTACACAAGATTGAGTAGAATACCCTGCCTAATATAGCCTATATAGAATAATATGCCGAATAAAACCTATCTAGTAAATACACAAGGATAAATAAAAGTCTTGACGAATAACAAGTCAAGAAAAAAAAACTTTATTTAACAAAATAAAACAAAGTTTAGTTGCCCAACTACAATAGAATAATATACCTAATTAAGTCTATGGAGTAGACACAAATGGACCAAAAACAAGTCTTGTGGAATATTGTTTTTTTTTTTCTAATTAAATACTTTTTATCAATATTTAGTATATAACCTTTGTTGAAAACTATTGATTGCTAATTGATGAATCGGTTTACAACTAAGTAGTCTTTATGAATATTTAGTATATAACCTTATGTTTGGATCTGAGTTTTTGGGGTGCTCTCCGCCTAGGCTTTGTATTTGTCTCGGCAGATACCTGGGGTATATTTACAGCTCTTGAGGATTAACTCTTAGCAGGTAAATTTCCTGCGGCCCCCTTGTACGGGCATTGAACTGCCATATTCGCTCATAGTATCTGACCGTTGTGAAGTTTATTTTTTGGATTTAGGACTTAATATACATATGTAGACTAAATCATAGCAAGAAGTAATCCTCCGTCGTCGGTTCTTAACT
The DNA here is from genome assembly GCA_946811695.1 of Gonocerus acuteangulatus. NCBI lineage: Eukaryota > Metazoa > Arthropoda > Insecta > Hemiptera > Coreidae > Gonocerus > Gonocerus acuteangulatus. Next base: position 100,097,617 of record OX328125.1, on the reverse strand, counting down.
ATGTAGACTCGCTAATGTTATCCAATCTTAGATACATCGTATTTAAAATCCACAGCAAAAACACAACATTTCATCAGAATCCCCTGCTGAATAAAACTTATATAGAATAATATGCAAAATAAAGCCTATCTAGTGGATAAAAATAGAGGAAAAAAGCCGTTCGTGGTGGTAGAAAATCTTAAAAGTATTTCGCTCAGAAATCTGCGAAATATGGTCACTAATTTTACATATCCTGTTTTATAGCCAAATAGATTAATATTCTATAATCAATAAGAAAAACCTACTAACAATAAAAAACTATGGGTAACAGATGAAAATAGGAAATACCAAGAATAATTCTAAAGAATGAAATCAACACAACTGTAATCTAGATATTCATACGGCATCTTCGAATTCTAACAAACAAAATATTGATTCTAATTATACGTATCCTGTTTTATTGACAAATACATTAGACTACTATAAGCAATTAAAAACACTAGGGAATATGCCAAAGAACTCGGAGTAGGAGCCTCGACAGTTTCAAGACATTTGAAGGAAATCGACAAATCCAAAACTGACATTTCATACGGTACAGCCTGATATATTTTTAACAATGAATTGTTTTTCTTATTTTAATTAATCTGTTTTATTGTCAAATACATTATCCACCTTTAAGCAATTAAAAAGTAACAAGGAATAAAAACAAACAAAAAGAACCGTTCGAATTAACGAAATCAATTACTTCAAAGTTTAAGCACTTATTTCTCCGATTGACATAGCCTAATCAAAAATTGTTTCAGAATCTTTTTTGTAGAAAATTTAGTAAGCTTTCGCATGGTAACCCTCCGTTTACCAATATTCCTAACCGTCTTCGAGATATTAGGGAATGTATACGAAGTTCCCAAAACATTTCATGTCTGTTAATAAAATATTTTATTCTAATCCTTCCTTAGCTCCAAACGCAACCAAAATTTTAACATATTAGTGTTGATGAAATTCAAACATGCAGAAAATGTTTCAACTGAATCCCATAATTTTAAGTATCAAAATCAAAGACAAAAAGAACAGTTCGAATAAGCGAAATCAATTACTTTAAAGTTTTAAGCACTTATTTCTCCGATTGACATCGCCTAATCAAAACTTTCATTAGAACCTTTTTTGTAGAGCATTTAGTAAGCTTTCTAATGGTATTCTTCCGTTTCCCAAATTCTCAACCTTTTTCGTGATATTAAGGAAAGTATACAAAGTTACCAAAACTTTTCATTATTTCTGACAACAGAAAATTGGTCTCATTTTACCTATCCTGTTTTACACACACATACATTTTCCTTACAAATACAACATCAGAAATTAAAAAAATAAAAAGCAATAAAAAACCAAGGGAAAGAGACAAAAATTACAAAAAGAACGACAAAAACCCGTTCATAAGAACAAAACAGACGTATTTGAAGTTTTAAGCATTTATTTCTCCGTTTGACATAACCTAATCAAAATAGTTTTAGAATCATTTTTGTAGAGAATTTAGTAAGCTTTCAAATAGTTTCAATCCACTTACCACGATTTCCCAACCGTGTTCGAGATATTAATGAAAGTATACGAAGTTTCCAAAACTTTTCATATCTGTTCATAAAATATTTTATTCTAACCCTTCCTTAACTCCAAACGTAACATAACTTTCAACATATTAGTTTTAATGAAAGTAGAACATGCAGATAATGTTTCAACTGAATCCCGTTATTCTAAGTACCCAAACCAAAAACGGTATTCAAAAACTATTTTTCCAATTTTCTCGACAACGGTTAAAGCTATCGCCTTGAAAATGGTTTCATTCGTTTTTCTAGCCCAAGAAGCCTATAAAACGAGTACTTACAAGCTTATGAACTCAAAAATGTAAGCGTTACGATTTTTTCTGCGCGAATTTCGCCCCAAACGCCATCTTCCAGTGGGCGGATTTTGCTGGCTAACGAACTTGACCTTTCAAATTGGACGACAGATTTTTGTACCAAATTTCATCAAAATCGGACCATTCGTCTTCTATTTAGAGAGCGAACAGACAAATATATATATATATATATATATATATATATATATATAAATAAATATATACATATATATATATATATATATATATATACAAATTTGAACCACCGTTATTTTCGGTTTCTAGGGGTTCTGAAACGCAAAATTTTCTAGTCGGCACTTCCGGATTGTTTCATTGTATCAACCTTATAAGCGGGGTTCCTCCCTATGGGGGAGGGAGGAACCGCGCTAACAACCTTATAAGCGGGGTTCCTCCCTATGGGGGAGGGAGGAACCGCGCTAAAAGTCAATAAATATCGCAATATCCTTAATACCAATTGTTTTATCGCAAATCACCAAATTGGGATGTAATCACATTCCCAGTCACAGATCACATAAAGAAATAGGTCCATATGCAGAGTGAGATGCAGAAGTTGCTTTCAATCGCTGGCGCTAGAGATCACTGCTTGCAAACCGCGAATTTTAAATATGGATTCTGGGGGGCTTATTTGAATACCGAACACTAATGATGTAGCAGTATCAAGAATTTTTTCTTCAGCAAGGTGACTACTACAAGAAATATACAAAATTTTCTTCTTTTAAATTTCTTATAACGTCCTGATTCAATTATTCGAGTCGTGAAATGTTCGCTTGAAGAGTTGTTGTCGATTTTCCAGTTGAAGTAATTCCGTTATTCACCCCCCCCCCTTCTTCTCTGTTTTCCATCAAAACAGCCCTCAAGGATTTTTATTTAATTTCTCCTTCAGGGTAAAACGGAATAAATAAATGTGAAATTTAAGATAAGGAGTTCTTATTCCGTTCTTCTTGAATATTGCCTTTGAATTATATTGAAAACGTATATCCAGCCATTTTTGTATTCATGAAACATGTTTCTTAACCCACAAAAAAAAAATAATCCGATCCCCGAAGCTGCTTAAATCGAGCACCACTAACCACTCCTCCCCCCCCCCTTAAAGCTCTGGCAAGCTTAAACTGACAGATACTTTTACAATAAGAATATAAAGTTGTATAAACTCGATTAAAAATAATAATAATAATTAAATGACTCTTTACTCCTAAATTTACCCTCCCGATAATTTCTAAATTCGAGAAAAGGGTAATTAAATTATTAATATCTGTGTTTGATGACCCTCTAGGGTTGTAACACTATAAACAAAGAAAAAAAAATTATTAATTTTTTCCCTACCCTCCAGAATTTATTAATATGTACATAAAGAGCTCCACGGCTTAACGGATTGGAACCTGGAGCTGGACTTAAAAATCAGGGTTGTCTAGGGAGGGGCTAGACTAGGATGTATCTTAAGGCTGACTTAATCTAATATATACACATTTTATTTACATTTATTTACAAATATTTACAGCATAAGTTTGCCGTGGAGGATGTGCGTCTTCGTTCTCCGGAGGCTTCTCCGGTGTGCTACACGGTACGAAGAAGGACCCCGTTCTGGAAACGCTGCAGCCGCCTTAGTGAACTGGGGTACATGTACCTCAGGGCGGGTGCCCCGTGAAGAAGAGTAGGCCTGATAATCGCCTTATAGATCTGCAGCTTCAGCCGAAGCGAAAGCTGGGCTGATCTTAGAAGGCGATTCAGGAGGAACATCTTCTGTCGGGCTTTCTTCAGGCGGCTGTTGACAGGTGCCGGTGTATGTGCACTCCTAGGTAATTTATTTTAGTGGACAGCTTCATCCGCAACCGTTGATCTCGAAGTGCGAGGGCAGGGCTCCTCGGGGTCACCTTCCTTGGTTAACCTGGAAGGAACAGACCACGGCATGTGTCTTCGACGGGTTGACGTCTATTCCTACATCTCCAAGTGCGTTTACGATCGTTTCGAAGGCGGACCGGGCCTTTCTGAGAGCAACTCCGGCATTGAAGCTGGCGGAATAGACGCCAATGTCGTCAGCGTAGGCAGCTAAGGAGACCATTGGGAATATCATCCTAACGATGTGAGCGGTGTAGATGTTGAACAGCACTGGACCCAACACCGGGGGACTCTACACGTTGACGGTCGACTGCTGGATACATCACCACCAATCCTGACGGAGAACGTTCTTCCCGACAAATCACTCTCAAGAATCTTGACGAGCTTTGCCGGGAATGCGTAGCACCGCAGCTGATGCAGAAGTACCTGGTGGGATACGCAGTCGATCGCCTGTGTGCAGTCCAGGGAGATAAAGGCCGTGGCTCTGTTCTTGTTGAGCTCTGCTGACACGGTGTTCTGGAGCTTGGCGACGTGGTGATCACAGGACAGCCCGGGCCGAAAGCCAGTCTGTTCCGGGGGGGGGGATGACGTTCGCAGTGCTTCAACACACGAGTAAGGATCAACTTTTCGAAGATCTTGCTCATGTGGCTCAGCAGGCTGATTGGACGGTAGTGCTCGGGCTTGTCTCCTGGCTTCTTAGGTTTGCGAAGAAGGACCACCACGGCGTGCTTCCATCCCTCGGGAAAGTGTCAAGTAAATTATTAATTATGAAGAGCCTCAAATACATAAATGAAATGAGGAATATAATTAATCATTCATATCAAAAAAATTGTAATTCCTCCTATTTTTTTTTTAATTATTATTGCAACTCTCTGGAACTTAGACGATAATAGTTTTACATATCGCACTAGTCTCTTTATCAAACATCGAAACTGTATGTACCTAGCTCAGAGCTTGTAAGCCAGAAGGTACTTGTGTCACTCTCCCAGTCATAATGCTATTAGACCTACATAGAGTAACACATTTTCAGTTGAGTTACATTTTAAGTTGTTTCACTTTAGAAATACTAATGCGATATGATAGAATTTTACATAGACAGATGATAAAGCTCTTTTTTTTTCTTCTTTTTTTTTAAGGCAGTTCAACCACTCGGGTCATGGATGCCTATGTGTATGTGTGCAATTGAAAATTGATTGACGTAAAGATGTAAAAGAGTGTATTATTTGAATCATATATTTAAATTAATCATATAGGTACTTAATATTTAATCAATCATATATTTAGTCAATGAATATATTTTTATTTAGTAGATTTTAATAGTCAGAATAAAATAAGATAATAAATGGACAAAAATACTTAAAAATGTGGTGTAAATGCATACACGTAGAATGACACACACACACACAGATTAAATTGTTATTTAAATTTTTGAGAACAGATGAATTTTTCATAAATAGATGATAACGCTTTACATAAGATACAATTTTAAATAGGTATATAAATCATAGACTTTCACATACTATTGAGTTTTACAGATGATTGACAGCTCACAAAAGTTACTGTGTTTCAAAAATAATGAAAAACAGGAGGTAGAATTGCTTAATTATTTCACCTGCTGTTTCTCAATATTTGTAAAATATTTTAACATTGTATATCATTATCCAACTGTAAACTTCAACCATATGTGAAGTTCTAGGATTTATATTTACAATGTCAATATTTTTTTAAATAATGCGATACACCAGGTAAAATAAGTAAATAAGTAGTAAGTGATGGGGTCACACAGTTTTCTCAGTACGTCCTTCGAATATACGTCCTTTCATAATTAAATGATGTCATATTTGTATTTATCATAGTATTAAACTATGGAAATGCCAAATTTCAATTCCATCCGAAAATTATGATGTGGGTGAATAATTAGGCCGAGCTTCACTAGTTAGAAAAAATCTCATCATCAGTGCCTGTTGACAACAACATAACAAATATAAAAGTAAATCTACAACTAAAATCAAAATTTTTTAAAATGTACATACAAATTTTAAATTTTAGTTGTAGATTTACTTTTATATTTGTTATGTTGTTGTCAACAGGCACTGATGATGAGATTGAATCTCGAAAGCGCTTTGTGAAATAAAAAATTTTCTAACTAGTGAAGGTCGGCCTAATTATTCACCCACAAGATGATGAACCTTCACCAACCAGCTCCCAACACCTGCGAAAATTATGAGTATAAAATTTATTAATTAACATTTTTTTAACGTTATTATAAAGCAGAATTTTGTGATTATTCACACTCCCTTTCTGTCCTGGAAATTTCTTAACTTTTTCAACTAAAAGCCACCCCTAGTGAATATGATTTGACACCGTGTTATCACCGCCCAGAAACAGAAGGTTGAATTTTAGAAGAGACATCCAGGAGCCCGGGAGGCCTCTGGTTTATGGGTCCGATTGAGTTAGGTACAGCTCTCTCTCTCTCGCCGTCTAACTATACAAGATTAGATCAGTGGTGAGTCTCTTGTCCATGTTCTCTAACAGATGTTCCACTCGTCCATGTTCTCTAACAGATGTTCCACTCGTCCATGTTCTCTAACAGATGTTCCACTCGTCCAGAACATTTCGTTGTAACCACTAAAAATTAACATCTTTATTAACTCTTCTTTAATTACTCTTATAACACAATTCTTATCCAATTCTCTCATAATAATAGTCGTATCTACAATATATACCCCATATATATATATATATATATATATATATATATATATATATATATATAATCAGTCCCATAACAGGCCACTAAGGGCCCGGAGGGGCAGATACTGAGGTATCTGATTCTTGACCATACGGCACACTAGGGAGATAGAATGATCAGTACTGTGCTCCGGCCCCTGATTTTTCCCTTTGTAGGTACCCATTAATTAATTTACTAAAGGCTGGTTGAGCCTAGGGATGATCTGAAACCCTAAATCCAACCGTCGAACGATGGCACTAGAAGAAGTCTTTAGTCCAAGCTCGGGTTTTGAACCTGGGTCATTAGTCGAGTTCATTAGTCGAGTGCTCTATCACTGAGCTAACCTTGCCCCCATATATATATAAAATCAGTCCCGTAACAGGCCACGAGGGCCCTGAGGGGCACATACTTTAGAGGTATCTGATACATGACCATACGGCACACTAGAGAGATAGTGTGGTCAGTACCATGCTCCGACCGCCTGATTTTCCCCTTGGCTGCTTCGACTACTAGCATTCATTAGCACTACAAGGTACCCATTATTAAATTAGGCTGGGTAGGCCTAGGGACGGTCAGGGAGGCCGAATTCAACCCATTAACGAAGAAACTAGAAGAAAAAATCTTTAGTGCTTATTCGGGATTTGAACTCAGGTCGTCCAACTTCCAGTCCAGTGTTCTACCACTGAGCTAACCTCGCCCCCACATATATATATATATATATATATATATATATATATATATATATATATATATACATATAAATACATTTTTCTGTATACTCTCTCACAGGCTTAAAAATGATACGAGTTTAATGAAATTTAGTACAAACGATACCTAAAAATAACTAAGATATTTATATTTTGGTCACATTTGGAGGTAAGGAAGTATTAATACAAAAATTAATTTTATTAATAGAGATGAGTTTTGGGATCTTTGTACATTTTCTGAAAAATATATCGAAAACGATTAGGAAATTGTGGTAAAGTTTCTGAAGCGATTTTTGATGGGAGAATGTCAATCGTAGATATAAGTTCTTAAGAGTTCACAAATGTTAGTATTGTTTTTGAATGGAATTTGTCTCTCTTAACTACTAAAGTTTTAATTGATTGTGTTTTTTTTAATTGCATTTAACAGTAAAATGAGTATTTTAGTAAAACAAGGTATGAAAATAATAAACATATTAGTAATATTCTTTTCCTAGGGCGAACGTTGAGAATGAGGGTAGTTTATCTTAAGTGGCGCCTTAAATCTCTCTTCTCTTTGAGATTTTATTTTATTTGTTTCACGAAAAATCAAAACCTACCAATAACTGCGTCTATTCCTTTACCAATGGCACCAGGGGTATGAACGGAACCGCGCTAAGATTCTTGTCGGATTTTTGTTTATTTCATTTTTTTTTTTTTTTATAAAGTTTGTTTTATTGTCGTTTAAATTTTTTAGTTGTAGACATTTACGTTTTTAAATGAATTTATTCAGAGGAATGATTCACAGCAAGAGAAGTGTTGTTCTATTCAGTATGTTTAAGGGAACAACAAGAAGAGCTCATTAAAAAGTCTATTTTCTCTGATAAGAAACGGTTCTTTGCTTTGAAGCCGATTTGGTATGAATTATTCCATGAGAATAAAATGAATAATTGAAAAGTGGAAGTAGAGGAAAATACTCAAGAAGAAAATAAAGCTGATGACTCGACGACCAATTACTTAACTCAGGAAAAAAACTGGAAAACATGGTGTAATTGCAAGAGTTGTAATGGACATCGGGACTTCTGACAAAGACGGATCTTATTTAATTAATTCTTTTTAGTTTATGGCACTAAATAAATAAATAAATAAATAATTTAGTTTATGGAAGAAAATTATATTAATCTTATCCCTGACGGGGTTCGGAAAGCTTAGAATAGGAACTCTCAATATTTTTCTTTTAGTCCTTGCTTTATTAGCTGAAATCTGAAATTCATAAACACATTGTATTGTTATTTTTTATAGCGTTTACTCACTCCCACCAAAGGAAGAAAACCCGCTAGGGACATTGACCTGGAAGTGCAGACTTAGAACAGGGCGCATCTGTTTTGATCTGTTGGAGATGAAAGGGGACAAGCTAATATTTGCGGGTATATCTTGGGAGCAACTCATAGAACAATAATTATTGTTATATAATATTATTATATATCAATATTATATAACAACAATATTATTATATAATTATTATTATTATATAATATAATATAACAATAACACAATATTATATCATTAAATAATAATAATAATTATTGGAGATGGAGATAGTTAGCCGTTGCAGAGATACGCAGACAAGGTATAGTTGGGATTCGGCTAGGAGAAAAAAACGTCAGACTTTCAGGAAGAAATCTGTATTGGACGTTTCGGCTGCACATTGGCAGCCTTCTTCAGCTAAAAAATACATACAAATTATAAGTAAAAAAAAAACATTCAGAAATGAGCGTATTATATACATCATGACAATGATTAGAACCAATCTTTTTATTAAACAATGAAAATGCGGTAGTTGGAAAGTAAACAGTATATGTTGAAAGTAGTAAGTAAACAGTACAAAAACTAACATTTTTATAAAGAACATTTTTATATTGTGAGAAACTCAATCTATTCTATAGGTGAATACAATTTATAATAATCAATATACAAATACTTACCACTAGAAAATGCCTAGGGGGGAGGGAGGAAGACTTCGAGGACACTTAGGTAACCATGGTTGAATGTATGAGGGACAGCAACTACACAGGGAGATTATTAGCCGTCGCAGAGATACGCAGACAAGGTATAGTTGGGATTCGGCTAGGAGAAAAAAACGTCAGACTTTCAGGAAAAAATCAGTATTTGGACGTACCTGTGTAGTTGCTGTCCCTCATACATCCAACCATGGTTACCTAAGTGTCCTCGAGGTCTTCCTCCCTCCCCCCTAGGCATTTTCTAGTGGTACGTATTTGTATATTGATTATTATAAATTGTACTCACCTATAGAATAGATTGAGTTTCTCACAATATAAAAATGTTAGTTTTTGTACTGTTTACTTACTACTTTCAACATATACTGTTTACTTTCCAACTACCGCATTTTCATTGTTTAATAACAAGATTGGTTCTAATCATTGTCATGATGTATATAATACGCTCATTTCTGAATGTTTTTTTTTTACTTATAATTTGTATGTATTTTTTAGCTGAAGAAGGCTGCCAATGTGCAGCCGAAACGTCCAAATACAGATTTCTTCCTGAAAGTCTGACGTTTTTTTCTCCTAGCCGAATCTCAACATACCTTGTCTGCGAATAATAATTATTATATAATATTGTTATATGAGTTGTCAATTATAATTGATATATGTGTGAATCGAAACATTCCGGGATAATATTTTTTTTTTAAATATAAAACAATTACGTTTGTTTTCTACTTGTTTCGCTCATAACTCTAAAAGTATTCACGCTAGAGATTTTCCCAAGTCGCCAAATGATTTAAATATAATTTTCTATGATATCACCTTATTTATTAGCAACTTTGCAAAATAACAATAAGTATGAAAAAGAGCAAAAAGTATATTTTGCTCTTTTTTTTCTACTTCTTTCGCTCATAACTCTAAAAGTATTCACGCTAGAGATTTTCCCAAGTCGCCAAATGATTTAAATATAATTTTCTATGATATCACCTTATTTATTAGCAACTTTGCAAAATAACAATAAGTATGAAAAAGAGCAAAAAGTATATTTTGCTCTTTTTTTTCTACTTCTTTCGCTCATAACTCTAAAAGTATTCACGCTAGAGATTTTCCCAAGTCGCCAAATGATTTAAATATAATTTTCTATGATATCACCTTATTTATTAGCAACTTTGCAAAATAACAATAAGTATGAAAAAGAGCAAAAAGTATATTTTGCTCTTTTTTTTCTACTTCTTTCGCTCATAACTCTAAAAGTATTCACGCCAGAGATATTCCCAAGTCGCCAAATGATTTAAATATAATTTTCTATGATATCACCTTATTTATTAGCAACTTTGCAAAATAACAATAAGTATGAAAAAGAGCAAAAAGTATATTTTGTACATGCAATTTATTAGCACCTTATAACCTTTAAATTCCAGCACTTTGATCACGATAATATAATAAAACAACCTACCAAAGTTCATTTAAATCGGTTTGATAGTTTTTGCGTACAAAATTTTGCAATTGAAGCATTAGCAAAAAAAAAATTTTTTTTTCGAATTTTGGTAATATCCAAAAGACATGCTTCACTAATACCCCAGTTGGAAAATATATTATGCAAAAACTATGGAACCGATATAAACGAAATTTAATAGGTTGTTGTACTATATAATTGTCAGCATACTTCTGGAATATGAAAGTTCTAAACGTATTTTAAGGTGCCAACAAATTTCTACTTTTTAAGCCCTGGCCTTTTCTCTCCAACTAAACCATCTATTTGAACAGGCAACGCTATGGTTCAAATTGTTTTCAGCCTTAGCTTTGGCTATGTATTGATAAATATTAAACACTCTCAATTAGTCGGAGAGCTGGTAACTCACTTTTCATGAAGTGTTTTATGCACCTTGAAATTTTGCTATAATATACCTCTTAGGTAGATAAGGAGGTATGTATGTGTTTCCTGGACATACCAGGTACTGCGCATAGGGGAAAGGTGCAAAACAATATTTCCGAAAAATAGAGTTTTAATCAGAAGCCTCTTTAATGTAAAATTTTACAATAAATAATAAATATGGCAGGCACTTTTAAGGGGTATAACACGTAAAAAAAAAACTGAATTCTTTTATTCTCATATTAAATGAGAGTTTTATTCGCGTTGCCATTTAAACCGGAACAGCTGTACAAGATCATAAGAGCAAGAACCAATGAGAGCGCGAGAATAACCACAACTGCGCGGTGCTGTCATTCACTCTACGGTTACGCGCAGTGTATTGCACTCTATCATATTCAACAGTTATTTGTAAGTTTCCTGATAATTATACCCCACAAAAGTGTCTGCCCTTTTGTAATTATTTTCAAATATGTTTACTGAAGACACTGTTTAAATCGCAGCGTGAATAAAGCACTTCATTTAATATTAAAAATAAAAACTAGGTACTTGGTTGTTTTTTTTTTATTATTATCATTTTAACCCCCTTAAAAGTGCCTGCCTTATTTATTATTAATTTTAAAATTGCCTTAATTTTCCATTTTTTTCATTAATAATAGTTGGCTTCTGAATAAAACTCTGCTTTTGGGCAATATTGTTTTGCATCTTTCCCCTATGCGCAGTACCTGGTGTTCCAAGATATGTCCAGGAAACACATATTTACCTTCTTATCTACCTAAGAGGTACATTATAGCAAAATTTCAGGGTGCATAAAACACTTCATGAAAAGTGCGTTGCCAGCTCTCGGTCTAAATTATTTGACCTCTTAAAGCCTTCCTTGATCCTAAACGAGACATCAGTTTTTATTAGTTTCACGTAGAGTGTTATTTCTTGAAATGGGAATCTGCTAATGGCGAAATCGTCGGAAATAGTTCTCTCCAAATTCCGCGCATGCGGAATTGAAGTTTTCCATCTTTATGAACAGGTTATAAAACCCATCATTTGCAGAAGAATTGTTTATCATACCTTCAATCTTCTTTTTTTTCAGCATTTATAACACAAATACAACAAAAAATGTTTATTTTTAAGTCTATAATAGGTACTATTACCTTCAATGCAGGTTAAAGATGTAGGTCTGGTTCAGACATCTGGATCATGGATAATGCATTTCTATTGGTCTATTCCTACGAGCAATTCTATTGGCCGTTGTGTTTTTAGAAAACGTCTTGTCCCCTTTCTATTTAGAACGCCATTCTTTGTACATTGGTGTTTCTTTCTTTGTTGCTAAGCGATTTCCTAGTTTGTTGTTTATTTTACCGAAACAAAATACGTGTGCTAAGCAATTGATGGGCTTTAGAGGCAAGAAAAACATGAGTGAAGTTCGTTTTGTGAAAGGATAGAGGTTGGAAAGAGGAAATTTACTTATATGCAATGAAAGCGAGCTATTTGCAGCAAACACAGGCCAGCAATATGTCTGCATGTAGTGAGTGACAGAGATCCCTTCAGGACCACCACTTTGTATTTTACTTGTATGCAATGAAAGCGAGCTATTTGCAGCAAACACAGGCCAGCAATATGTCTGCATGTAGTGAGTGACAGAGATCCCATCAGGACCACCACTTTGTATTTTACTTGTATGCAATGAAAGCGAGCTATTTGCAGCAAACACAGGCCAGCAATATGTCTGCATGTAGTGAGTGACAGAGATCCCTTCAGGACCACCACTTTGTATTTTACTTGTATGCAATGAAAGCGAGCTATTTGCAGCAAACAGGCCAGCAATATGTCTGCATGTAGTGAGTGACAGAGATCCCTTCAGGACCACCACTTTGTATTTTACTTGTATGCAATGAAAGCGAGCTATTTGCAGCAAACACAGGCCAGCAATATGTCTGCATGTAGTGAGTGACAGAGATCCCTTCAGGACCACCACTATGTATGCAATGAAAGCGAGCTATTTGCAACAAACACAGGCCAGCAATATGTCTGCATGTAGTGAGTGACAGAGATCCCTTCAGGACCACCACTTTGTATTTTACTTGTATGCAATGAAAGCGAGCTATTTGCAGCAAACAGGCCAGCAATATGTCTGCATGTAGTGAGTGACAGAGATCCCTTCAGGACCACCACTTTGTATTTTACTTGTATGCAATGAAAGCGAGCTATTTGCAGCAAACACAGGCCAGCAATATGTCTGCATGTAGTGAGTGACAGAGATCCCTTCAGGACCACCACTATGTATGCAATGAAAGCGAGCTATTTGCAACAAACACAGGCCAGCAATATGTCTGCATGTAGTGAGTGACAGAGATCCCTTCAGGACCACCACTTTGTATTTTATTACTATTTAATTCAAAAAATGACTTTTCCGCCACGTTTTATAAATCTTTTACTTATTATTTTTATGTGTTTAAGAGCAATACAAATTATGTTGTTATTTAGGAAGAAAATTGATTTTTTTTTTATTTTGCAGCCAGTTGGATCGTAAAATTTTACAATATCGAGATTTTTGGAAATACATCTGAACATTATCCATTTTGAAATGATTTATTTTTGTTTCCTAGACTACTTAGATATTTTAAAATACATTATAATCATTGTAGGTCTTATCACTTATATTTTATATCAAATTATATGTACCACACCCCAGAGTGTCAGATTAAGTTCACTTTTAGAAGTGTGCCGTTCTAGAGTTAACAGTTCTACGCGTTTTCGCTCACTCAAGATTATATTGAAACTCTAGTCAACCCAAATCGTTGATAATCCCGTCGCCATATTGGCAAAAACTGAATTGACGCCTTGATCCAGATCTCTGACCCGGTGATGACCCAGATCTCTGGGAGCCGATTCTTTAACCTGCGTTGAAGCTAATACGTAAGTACCCTATAATATAAACTGGATTGAACAATCAACACACGAGAAAGATATATTTCTCACATCGTCCCTACCATGTCAAACTATCGAATATGACAAATCTCGTTTTTCAGATTTGAGACTTTTCTCTTGGATTGTGGGCGTTACGGCTTGTCGCAAATAGTCACAAATCTAACCCCTTTATAGAATAGCCTTTAATTAAATAAAGTATCGAATAAGACCATTTTTCTATATATTACTTCGTCAATGGAGTTTGACACGGTAGGGACGACATGTAGTTACATCTCAATGGAGTTTGACACGGTAGGGACGACATGTAGTTACATCACAATGGAGTTTGACACGGTAGGGACGACATGTAGTTACATCACAATGGAGTTTGGCACGGTAGGGACGACATGTAGTTACATCACAATGGAGTTTGACACGGTAGGGACGACATGTAGTTACATCACAATGGAGTTTGACACGGTAGGAACGACATGTAGTTACATCACAATGGAGTTTGACACGGTAGGGACGACATGTAGTTACATCACAATGGAGTTTGACACGGTAGGAACGACATGTAGTTACATCACAATGGAGTTTGACACGGTAGGGACGACATGTAGTTACATCACAATGGAGTTTGACACGGTAGGGACGACATGTAGTTACATCACAATGGAGTTTGACACGGTAGGAACGACATGTAGTTACATCACAATGGAGTTTGACACGCTAGGGACGACATGTAGTTACATCACAATGGAGTTTGACACGGTAGGGACGACATGTAGTTACATCACAATAGAGTTTGACACGGTAGGGACGACATGTAGTTACATCACAATGGAGTTTGACACGGTAGGAACGACATGTAGTTACATCACAATGGAGTTTGACACGGTAGGAACGACATGTAGTTACATCACAATTCTCTAAGCGTTCTACATGACCTTTATCAACATTTAAAGGAGACTGAGAATTAATTTATAAGAAAAATAAATGACTGGTAAAGTTTTACTTAACAAGAAGTAAGGCGAGCCTGTAATCAGGAACTGGAGGTATAGAAGTCTAGACAAGTTGAAGTCCTTAACTAAGTTAAAAACCTAGTCCCTGTTTGTTAGAGCACCACACTCCACCTTCCAAGGATCCAATTTAGCAAACAGAAAGTCTACTCTGGAAGTGTGCATGGGGTCGGATCTCTACGTCAAGCGTATAATCTTACAGAAATACAATTTTGCATCGAAAAATTTGTGTGCGAAGGAGAAAGCTCTGTATAGATTTATTGTTCTCCTTGTGTTGTCCTAATGTGTGGTCCTCATAAGTTGTGTTGACATGCACAAAAGGCCTGATCAGTGTACATAGGTATCGTCGTTTGCTTCTGAAGATTTTGGGTCTTGATAAGCAGCATGCAGTTTATGCTGATATCGTTTGTGATCCTAATCTGGATGGTTGTCAGAAATGACCCATTCATTTCACAAATTAAATTATTATTTATTGAGGATGATGATGCTCTGTGTCAATGGCGAATAGCACTTTTACGTCAATTTTCCTACTTTTATGTTGACGCGATAAGCGATACCACTCCGAAAACACATCTGAGTGAGTATGTAAACTCACTCAGTAAAATATAAAATAAATTAATAAATGTAATAAAAAATGCAAAGTGCAACAAGACAAACAAACAACACTAACAAAGTGCAAATGGCTTCAGAGCCGATGCATAAGAAAAAAAAAAAAAAAAAAAAAAAAACCTAACAAAATAATAATAAAATTATTGTAAAAAGAAGTGAAATTTACTGTTATAATTTGCCCCAGGCTCTTAGTGACGTCAATATTTTTTCGAGAATATTACTTTTTTTTTTTCAATATGTCAATGTGTTGTCTATATAATGGCTTCCTTCACAAAGTAAATCGGTCCATGCAAGGACTACTTCTTCTTTGCGTGAGTTCCTGTACGATGTACACAAGCCAGTAATAGTGGGTTTAATAGTTCTTAGTTTATTGTTAATTGGTATAATCTTCAAAAGATAACCAATAGGAAATATTGAACGCCAATCTGTATCACGGTGACACAGATCTTGAAGAAGATGGTGCTGTCCTATGGAGAAGCTAGGAAGAGAGTCATAAGTTCCCCAACTTCTTACGCAGTCAGGGTGGAGCTGTCCTCAAATTAAATTATGATTGGTTTTGCAGAGCCAAATGATCCATCTCCAGTGGTCTGTAGTTTCATCATATCAATTCATAGGCCACATAATGTTTTAAAAACTTGTTTAAAGTAGGTTTTATTGTTTTTAAAACCATTTCTGGCTCATTATTTCTATTGCCAGAGCATATATACAATTATTTTTTCTTCTTCAAATTGTTTCATTGATGCTAGAACAATGAAAGACCTTCTTCCCAATGAAATACTAACCTTGATTTCCTTCCAGGTGTCTTACTTCTCGACTTCCCCGGAACTGTCCAACAAGCAGAGGTTCGAATATTTCACCCGGACCATTCCTTCAGACCACCACCAAGTCCAGGCGATGGTTGAGCTTGTCAGGAGGTTGGGTTGGGTTTATGTATCCATTGTCTACGAGGAGTCCAATTATGGGATCAAGGTAATATTTTGTCTTTTAATAAATAAATACTGATCACATTTAACCTTCTTCGGATTACTCATTAATATGGAAGTCCTATTTGCAATCAGCTGCGTCCAAACCTAGTACGCTGCGGTAAAAGAAAAATAATTCATCTTTGCCTCAGAAGAATGGCCCATAGATTTGTTTTAATATGTATAAGAGTACTTTATACATATTCTGGGTTATTAACCCATACAGGTAAGTCTAAGGAAGGCGGTAGGAAACGCGCTAAATAATACTTTATTTAAGAAACCTTTTTTTATAGAACCAATGAAATAATTATCAAATAAGAAAGTTGTCATTTTGGATTGAAATTTACTAAAATGTAAAATTACAGTCACATTTAAGCCTCTAGAGGTTTTTCCGCAGAGTTGCAATCTGCCAAAAGCACTGATCAATGAACTCCAGGGTACGTTTTGGCAAGGTGAGTATGCCTCAAAGGAGGACACATTAGAGGGAGTGCCTGGCTTTGGCTGTAGATTAAAATCCTCCTTGTCACTGAAAACATCCTGAACTTTTTAAAAGTAATTTTGCATAAGGAATCAAATGAAACTACTTTTAATCCAATAGTTTTAACCCTTATTAAAATAGAATGGGTAATCTAATGGCTATAAAATGTTCTTGCTTGTTTCATGTTGTTTCAGCCTTTTTGAAGAAAAAAAAAAGCCTCCATCCGAGTAGGAATCGTACCCACAACCCCAGATATAGAGCTAGCAGACTAACATGCACTGATGATCAATGAGAATCGATAATATAGATAAGGAGCCGATATTGTTTCTGGTTCCTATCCCGTAATTTCTCATCCTCCATTGAGCCGGCGTCTTTGGACCAGTGCCCTGGCACAGTCTCATCGGCCTTTTGTAAAGGTTCTTAGAAAATTTCACATTTTTCTTTCCGATCTTTGGAGTAGCATATTTACCCGACGCTAAAAATACAAATATCTTGTTTAGAAATATATTTTCAATTCTAACTTCTTGACCTACAATGACGTCTCCGAGACATCAATCATTTCATGTGTCATTGTTAACTTCGACGAGACGGCTAGAACATTCTTTCGTATTGTTCGGACGCGTTGAATAGTATTTTATTTTTATGTGAAGGGGTTCACTTATGTTTTTAAATTACACAATTTTTTTTAATTATCTTGAAGACACCACACGCTTTTCCGCCCGGGCTAGAAGTGATATAGAGAGGTTCTAACTTCCCCTGTGGCGAGTGCTCCCAACACAGTACATTCGGTGTTCCTTCCCCTTGTTTCTGGTTTCTGCTTCCCTTGGCGTTACGAAGTTGTCCCTCGGTGCATTCTATCCAGCTTTTATTCTGCAGGCTGCTGCCTCGGCGAATGGTGAGATTTTACTATAATTCCCTCAATCCTCTCCTTAAACCTCTTCCTTTCTTCTCACCCTTCAATGCCGTGTACCTGGAGGTGAATGTCCTAAAGGTAAGGCTGATTATTCTAATTACTATATATCTGGGTAGTACCTATAGTACATTATTTTTTCGCCCTCCGCTTTTATCTGAGCCCACCAGGGCATCATATTTTTTTTTATTTTTTGCTATTTCTTTAGTTTAAAAATGTATTAACTCACATGAGCAGTTTTGGGAATTTTGTATAATTTCTTAAATAACTCGAAAACGGTTGGGAAGTCCTGGTAAGTGGACAGTGTGCATTCCAAAGCTTACCACCTCAGTAGGAGAAATAAGTGCTTAGACGTCCAAAGTGTTTAGTTGCTTTGATTGATTCTTTGTTTTTGTTTTACTCAGTTTTTTTTTTTATTGTTCTTTGATTTTGTAATTGATTTTAGCAGTATAATGTATTTTCCAGGAAAATAACATGCGTAAAACGAGAAACAATCTCTGGTATATCACTACAGAAGTTGTTTAAATGTTTCACAAAATATTTAATATATCTATTCCAATTTTTCCAAATGACGCTACGGATACAAAGATAATGGAAACGTGCTAAGATGGCGCAGTTCCTGCAATTCAGATTTTTTTCTTCTTTGGGATGCCAGTGGGTTTTAAATTATTCGCTCAGCCAAAAAATAAAGTGAGATGTTACAATAGTCTGGTATCCGTTCTCCCCAAGAGTCAAGACATCGGATGGAGTAAGAGTGAACTTGGTAGACCCTGGAAGTCCTTGTTCTTCTTGGTCCTCCTTGCGCCTTTCAGCTTGGAACGTACCCCAGTCCATGCCAGCCACGCATCACGGTCCTTGGCCCAGCAACTTCATGGCAATCAGTACGTGTCCTCTTTGCTGCCCCAGCCTG
The DNA here is from genome assembly GCA_946811695.1 of Gonocerus acuteangulatus. Taxonomy (NCBI): domain Eukaryota; kingdom Metazoa; phylum Arthropoda; class Insecta; order Hemiptera; family Coreidae; genus Gonocerus; species Gonocerus acuteangulatus. Next base: position 100,078,811 of record OX328125.1, on the reverse strand, counting down.
GAGATAAGATCTGTCCACGTTAGCCTGGGTCTGCCCCGCGAACGCATTCCAGTTGGCCTAGCTTCGAATAACTTCCTTCGATCTTCCTCCAATCGACAAAACTAGCCAAACCATTTCAGCTGCCTCTTTGGGCCGCTTCTTTTACAGCTGAAACTCCCAGGTCCTCTCTTATTCGCTGATTTCTAACCAGATCAGGTATCTCATTTCTGCGGCTGTTACTCGGCTCAAGTGCTTGTCCAGTTGGACCCAGCTTTCGCTTCCATATAGAAGAGTAGGTAGGTTTATGACCTTGAAAATGTGCAGCTTCACGTTTCCCACTTCCCTCTTTTCAGCGATTGTGGAAGTCCTTTAAACGTAATTCTACGATGGTGTTGGAAGAAGTTGTGCCCCATCACATCAGCAAATCACAAAGTGTGCAGAAAATAATATTCTATAATGAAATTATGAATAGAAAAATAGGTCTTGTAAATATTGCATTATCTACAATATATTCTACAATCTTCCATTTACAAACTGATGTGATCTTACACTAATTTCTGCTGACGTCCAATTTGTTCTAGGCATTTGAAGAACTGGAAGTTCTCCTGGCAAAATATGAAATATGCATAGCTATAAAGGAAAAACTAGTCAAGGATTCAGGAGTTGCAGAACAAACTGTTTATGACAGCATAATACAAAAACTTCAAACGAAACCACGAGCTAAAGGTGAGTAGTTCATTTTATGTTATCAATTTTTCAGTAAACCTGAAAGCAGCCAAGCAATAATGGACGAGGTGTCGATTTGCTTTTAACGAAAATTACTAAAATGTGGCGGACGGCGAATAATAAAAACTAACCGTTATTTCTGCTCCAAATCCTTCGTTCAGTGCTTCACATGTTTCAGGCCCTCTTGGCACCTCATCATCCAACGTGTTGTCTATAATTTTTAGTGATGTGACCAGAAATATTTTTAGCTATAAACTCCTGAAGAGGCACCAGAAGATTCTAAAACATGTAGAGCAGATGGGATTACATTTGGTAATCAACATGGTAATGGATTATGAGGGGAAAACGTTAAAGTTTAATATACTGACATGTTCATTTTTTTTTCCTTTTTAAATGTTTTCATAATTTCTTGTTGTATTGAAGGAGGGCCGCTGGCAATGAGTGTAAAGGCATATAAAAACTTTTACGCCACTTAAACTCTCTTGGATATCTCTTTTGAATAATTAAGGAAACATTTATGCCCATAAAAAAATGGGAAAACAAAATTACAAGGTAGTTATACTCCCTTAACGAAAAAGCCCCCAAAAGCTGTAAAAAACTTGAAGTAAAAGCAATAAAGAATATATTGCTGGTATTTTATTCTAGGATTGGCGGCTGGAGGCATCCCAATAAATTCAGATCCCCATCAAGTTTTTTTTCTATTCCATGGGCCGTGAAAACAGAGAAATAATAAGTTTTGACATTGATTAATTGTTGAGGAGAAAACTGGCGGGAAATGCCACGAGGGCTGACCCCCCCCCCCCCCCCCCCCCCATCGAACTGACGAGAACCTATTCAAATTTGCAGGATGATTTATCGGAGTCCTCTCCAACTAACTTGTAACACTCCCAGCAAAATTAAAACAGCTATAACAAAACTCTTTAACTCTATATGACAAACTCTTCAACTCTATATGACAAACTCTTCAACTCTATATGACAAACTCTTTAACTCTATATGACAAACTACCTCAAAACTGACACTAATTTAATCATTTATTATAATCCATAAAATCATGTGTTTAAACTATGTAACATCTTCGGAATACCATCAGCAAGTAGTGTTAAAGCTCACCAGGATTGTGGCGCGTAAACTAAGCGAATTCTGCAGCAAGGCAACGAGTGAAACAAATATTATATTAAAATATACAATGACTCAAAAGTTCAACAATTTTCTCTTGCGTAGATTTATTAAAACGCCTCTAAATGTTTTGCATCCTCGGATGTCTCGTAAGTAGCCTAAAAGCTACGTACATCCGAATGGGACGTAGGAGAACCTTCCGCAAGATTTATTGTTCTCACATCTCCAATGTTGTGCATACAACATTTTCTCTCGTCTTTATTCACTTACTTTAAATCCAAGGGAATACGGGGCCTTAAATTTTGTTTTTGCCCAGAGGGGCAGAAACTTTACAGGTTTCTGATTCTTGACCATACGGCACACCGTGGAGATAGTGTGGCCAGCTCTGTGTTCCGGTCACCTGATTTTCCCCTTTGCAGGTATCCATAATTATTTATTTAAATTTTAGCGTCCATTTATTATTAACTAAGAATTTTAGGACGGGTTATCTATAGGTTACCACCCTTTTCTAGCCAGGATAGGGGTGATGCCTTTTCTCTTTTCGAAAGAAAAGCCACCACCCCTAGTGGGAATCGAACCCACGACCCTTGGTAGGGAGTGATAAGTGCTCAGGCCTTAACCCTCACGGCCACCGGGTCTCCCGTATTCATAATTAAATAAATTAGAGGATTGATGGACCTAGGGACGATCTGGGACCCCGACTCCAACCCACGAACGACGGCACTAGAAGATAGAAGTTTTACTCCGCGCCCGAGTTTTGTACTCAGATCTTCCAGTACATTGGACGAGAACTATACTAGTGCGCTAATCTCGACCCGTTAAAATATTATTACAGATACTATCTATGTTAGTTACTATTTATTAACAAATACCAGAAGTGCCTCTAACTTAAAACTACTACTAAACCTAAATAAGTCATCTTTTTACATATTTACACAATTCACTAGGAGTAATTCATAAAATCGCATATAACCCATAAATCTGTAATTTCTTACTATTTGGTGGTCTTTTACACAATAAATACATGCACACACAATATACGAACACATTCCATAAATACTTTCACCCTATAGACACTCAAAATGTTAATAATGTGAAACTATATCATGCGATAAGATGACATAATAATTATTTTTGATGTCACTAGGAGACCCGGTAGCAGTGAGTGCTCAGGAATTTGTTTTTCCAGCCTATGGTTTGATTCACACTAGGGGTGATGGCTTTTCTTTCATATTTTCCGTCCAGAAAATATTTATTGGGTATAAGTGGACGTTAAAATTTCAATAAAATAGGTAACAACAATGTCACTCGCGAACTTTTAATGACACCATTACGCTGTATTCCTATAAAATGTCGTTTATAAGATTGGTATATTGTATATTGAGTTTCTTAGCGATAAAACGAAAATTACTATTACTCATATTTTGTTGTTGTTGAATAGTATTTTTATGTTTGTAGGTGTGATAATATTCGGCTCGGATCAAGAAGTAGCTGAGCTGATGAAAGCAGTGCGCCGCTGCAAGGCTGTAGGTAGCTTCTCCTGGATTGGCTCAGACGGCTGGTCTGCCAGGGATCTGGTGTCCAATGGGAATGAAGCCGAGGTGGAAGGAACCCTGTCTGTGCAACCACAGGCCAATCCTGTAGCCGGGTTCGAAGAATACTTCCTCAACCTTACGGTAGAGAACAACAAGAGGAACCCTTGGTTTGTTGGTATGATAAATTTGTTAAGTCTATAGCATCTAAGTCAATAAAGCCCATTTAACATGTTCCAATCTCATGGAACAATAAGATGATAGTGGAACTTGACAATAACTCATAATTGTAAGGGTGTCCATACACGGCGAGAAATATCTCAAGATTACAAGGACTGCCCAGTCTAAATCTTGAGACATTCCTCACCAGAATTGGGAGATCCTTGAGGCCAGGGTTGAACTGTACAATCCACCGAAGTAGAATGATAGATTAGATTAGATTAGATTAGATTATGACTCAATAACCCCCGCCAGCACGGGGTGCACCTCGGCCGTTGTCCTATTGTGCGAGTCCTGTGTGCCTGCTTACGCTTCTCTCAAACTCCTGATGAATCTCAGATAATGCCAGACTTCAGCCGACCTCCTGATCTCATCCTCTCCAAGGCTGCCAAAATGCATGAACCGCCTCCCTTCCAATGCTACACAATCAAATGTAACATGATTGGGTGTCTCCTCCTTGTCCTTGCACCACCTACATACCGGAAGATTTCATCTTCATAACATACATATGCTTATTCATCGTACAATGACCTGAGACCGTTGCGACCGTCTCCCTCAGGTCTTTTCTGGTCATCTCCAGAAAAATGTCCTTTTTACCAAGTTTGTTAAGATCTATAAAGGACTTCATATGGGCTATTTTCCGGCCCTCCCATAATTTTCCAAAGTCCTTTCTGGCTTTTGCCGCTATTGCTTCCTTGGCACAGGCCATTGATAATCCCACAAAAGACATTGGACCCACAGGCGTCACTACCGCTCCTGTCCCAGCCAGCCTGTCTGCCCTCTCATTACCTGGGATGTCTCTATGCCCTGGTACCCAATAAATGACAACCTTATTATTTATTGCCAACCGATTAAGCCTTGACTGACACTCGTCCACCACTCTAGAGTTAATCTCCTGACTCCTCAGTGCTTTGCTTGCAGCCTGACTGTCCGTAAGGATGTTTATCTTCTTCCCACATGCTCCCTTCTCGTTCATGCTGTGGGCCGCCGCTAGGATAGCGTAAAAGTAGAATGATAAAACCAAATAGATTAAGTGTACAGACCAATGAGGCCGGGAGTGATGTGTGGACAAGAGGACATTTCCTTCACATACAGTGGGTCTACTATAAATAGACTGTGCAGACCCTGCCTTGAGGTTTTTTAACTTTTCATATGTGTGATAGTTCCGTTCTGTCAAAACCTTGAGGCCGAACTGTGCAGTCTCTGCCTTGAGATTTGAACTGAACGTTTATGGCCTCCATTAATTACGACAAGAGCATCGTCAGGCTTCACATAATTATTCTAATTTACTGCATGAGCTAAATATAAGTAGCTTAATTAGTAATACACCTGAGCGTAAAAAGGGTGATTCCAGGTTCCAATCCCAGCCTTGTGAGTTAATTTCTCTAACAAATTATGAACCCGTGTATTATATAGTGGTAAAACAAATTCATATTAAATTATCACCCAAAATAGTCGGAGCCCCTATTTCCTTCTTTTATTCATATCTCTGTCCATACAATTTAGAAAAATTAGAGAAAAATCCTCCCTTGGGAAGGGATGTAGTCCTCTAAATACCTTTAAATTTAAATGCTAATTTTGTCCAAAAAAAATGACTTCATTGAACAATAAACTCAAAAACACTGTAATATAAGTACCTAATTTACAATCAAAATTTTATTTGAAATGTCGGAAATCTGAGATATTAAACAAGGCATTTTGGAAAACATAAGTGCTAAAAAGATTCAGACAGGAATTTTTCAATCCCCTCCCCAAAAAAGTCTCGTTTAATTGTGATAAGCACAACATTCCAGAAGCACATAAGAGCCCTCCTCTTTGGGACTGGGTGAGCCTGAAAACACATTTAAAGCAACTATCACTTCTCGAAACTCTCCATTATTGGATACCAAAATGTTTCGGATCAAAGGACGCCACATCCTGTGCAACTTTTACCAGACTGAAACGGTGCAGGCGGACGTGATGGGTTGATATGGGGCAAAAAACTAAAATATTAAGGAAATAGTACAAAAACATATTAAAATGTCTCTACTTTTTTAAATGGTCCCAAAATATAAAACACCCTGTTTCATACTTTTTCTTTGTCTTTTTTACAGAGTGATAAATTTTATGTTTTCATTTTTACAGAATTTTGGGAAGATCACTTCAAATGCAGGTATCCCAATAGTACACCGACCCCATACAACATCGGCCTTGTGAGGGAATGCAGTCCCAACGACAAATTAACAAAAAAGGAAATCGTCTTCGAGAAACAGTTACAATTCGTGAGCGACGCTGTAATGGCGCTGTCTGTCGCTTTGGACAACATGCACAGAGACTTGTGCGGCAGTTACAAAGGAATCTGTTCAAAAATGAATCCTACAAAAGGTCCTGACCTTCTCAAGTACCTGAGGAACGTCAGTTTTGAAGGTACATGTCATTGTGAAGAGGTATCGTAGAAAATGTGAACAAGGTTTGGATGTTTTAAAGAGTTCTTTAAAATTTGGTTGATATTTAGGTCTTTCTGGTGACAAATTTCGGTTCGACAGCAACGGAGACGGACCTGCTCGCTACAACATCATTCATTTCAAGCAGGTTTCCCCGGGAGTGTACCAGTGGCTTACAGTCGGCGAGTACATCGAAGGGGAGCTAAAACTAAACGAATCAGGTGATTTTTGAGCATCTCTGAAAACCTAACTCCCAACTTCCTGGCGACATTAGTAAAAACATACAGGACAAGAACGAATTACATTTAAGAACAGATGGAATGGTTGGGATTCGGCTAAATAAACCTCAATATGATTTTGTTTTAAAAAAATCTATATTTCGGACGTTTCGGCTACTCATTGGTAGCCTTCGTCAGCTAAAATGACAAAAAAAGAAATTAATACAGAAACAAACAAGAAAAATTTATAATTGTGATAGGCAACAGAACTATAGATACAGTTTAACTTATAACAGAACATAACGTCTTAAAATTCTTAGAATGAGTAGAATGAAAAAGAAAATAGGTACAGTAATTGATTTTAATAGTAATTAGTAACATTAATTGATTTTACAAAGAAATAAGAGAACTATATACCAATGACAAATATAGTAGCTAATAGTAACATTAATTAATTTTACAAAGAAATAAGATACTACATACCAATGGAAATGCCGAGCGGCAGAGGAAGACCAAGGTTGGCAATTAAGTAACCATTGTGAAAGTGTCTAAGGAAAAAAGGAATCTGCAAGGGGTATATGTAACTGGAAACAGCAAGAGGTGGGGGAAACGGGCGGTAGGATCAAACAGATGTTTATGACATTTTATGACAGGAAAGGAGAAAAAGGTGTTAATGGAAGGATACCCAAGGGGCAAGGTAAAAATCTAGGTAGGTGGTCGGGCGAGTATTTGGAAAATATTAGCGTACATAGGAGAAATGCCTTGTTGGTCAGTTTTGTAATTTATATTCAACATAAACTTAAACAAAAACAATATAAATTACAAAACTGACCAACAAGGCATTTCTCCTATGTACGCTAATATTTTCCAAAACCTCGCCCGACCACCTACCTAGATTTTTACCTTGCCCCTTGGGTATCCTTCCATTAACACCTTTTTCTCCTTTCCTGTCATAAAATGTCATAAACATCTGTTTGATCCTACCGCCCGTTTCCCCCACCTCTTGCTGTTTCCAGTTACATATACCCCTTGCAGATTCCTTTTTTCCTTAGACACTTTCACAATGGTTACTTAATTGCCAACCTTGGTCTTCCTCTGCCGCTCGGCATTTCCATTGGTATGTAGTATCTTATTTCTTTGTAAAATTAATTAATGTTACTATTAGCTACTATATTTGTCATTGGTATATAGTTCTCTTATTTCTTTGTAAAATCAATTAATGTTACTAATTACTATTAAAATCAATTACTGTACCTATTTTCTTTTTCATTCTACTCATTCTAAGAATTTTAAGACGTTATGTTCTGTTATAAGTTAAACTGTATCTATAGTTCTGTTGCCTATCACAATTATAAATTTTTCTTGTTTGTTACTGTATTAATTTCTTTTTTTGTCATTTTAGCTGACGAAGGCTACCAATGAATAGCCGAAACGTCCGAAATATAGATTTTTTTAAAACAAAATCATATTGAGGTTTATTTAGCCGAATCCCAACCATTCCATCTGTTCTTATCACCTCGACGGCCAACTATCTAATCATCATGATGAATTACATTTAAGTACTGAAAAGAAACTGATTCTTTACAAATCGCTATTGCAACTCATTTGGGCGTACGCGTTAGAAGTCTACGGAACTGCGAAAACATGGAACATCAGACCTATCCAAACATTCCAATCCAAAGTCCTAAGAGCCATAGTCGATGCCCCGTTTTACGTTTCCAACCTTCATAAAGAGCTCATTGGCCCAGTTAAAAATGTTTTATTATCCAGATTCCAAAGTTTCCACGCCATCACAGTCATCAAAACCCTAAAGTCCTTTCCCTATCGAGCGTCCCCTACACACTCTCTCCACCAAGGCGATTCAGAAGACAGTGACCCAGAGATCTGCTGCAGTGATATCAATTTTTAAATTTTAACGTCCATTTATTATTGGCCACTAATTTCTACCTGTACTGTTTAATCTCCTGGTAATGGTAACCTAAAGATACCGGGTTATCTCTAGGTATCTGTTTCTTGACACTGGTCTATAGCGCCTCATTGTCAAGAAACATTATACTTTGATTACTTATCAATTGATGAATAACATATAATATAACGGGAACCGTGCTATTATAAGCTGCACAAAATCGTATAGTAGCGTTCATTTTGATGAAACATTATTTAACGCAATACAATAACTACTTATCTGCCGTGACGAAGCACGGTCATTCTGCTAGTTAATAGTATTTTGTAGAATCACATTTTAGTTGTTATACCATGAACAAAACAATTATTCATATTAATAATTTTTGGAAATCATTGAACAGAAATATTGAATAATAATTTCTTTTTTTACCGGATGAGGGATGACAAAAAAAAATTGAATGAAGCTCTGTGTAAAATAGATAGGGAGAGCGTCGCGGATACGATGAGACGGGGGGGAGATTGGTTTATATCATGCTTATCTATAGGTGCAAGCTCCCTTCAATCCACCAATAGGCAGAAGGCTGTCAGGATGGGGAGGGGCTCTAGGCTTATACATAACAACCAGCGAACAGCTGATTCTCAACATATACTTCATACAGAACATTCTAGCAGGATATCATTTCTACATGGTCTGATAAAAATATTTTAGCAGGAACTATGGGCGTATATAGGAAATAATTTCGGAGAGGCCATTTCCGGGGTATGGAATACTTACAATCAAGAACTGGAATAGTTTTAGCCAACCAAAACACTATTATACCCAAAATACATTTTTTTTTATGAACTAAGTGATCTTATTCCATTTATTTTTAAGGGGTTTATGACACATTTTTACCGAACAAATCAAAATTGCGGGGTGGGACTGTAGCCCCTCCAGCCCTCCCCCTTTGTATACGCCCATGGAGGAGGAACCGCATCATCCTATTTACTTCCGTTCTTATCACTACCAAGGCACCAGGGCGCATCTTGTTTTAGTAGGATGTTTAGAAGGGGAAAGATAATTTTTGCAGGAATATCTTCGGAAGACCTTATATAACAATAATTGAGGAATACGTATATCGTGGGCATATATAAGGGGGAGCTGAGGGGCTGCAGCCCCCCCCCTCGAAAAACGAAATTTTGAGAGATCACTAAGTTAATAAAAAGTATTTTATTTTGGGTGTAATAGAGTTTTAGTTGCCTAAAACTATTCCAAGTTCTAAATTGTTGTTATTCCATACCCCGGGAATGGTACCAGCCCTTAAAATTAGTATTATTTTCTATATACGCCCATAGCAGTGTGCCGTCTCTCGTCCGCGTCCAGATGTTCTTGAGGCTGTTTCTTCATCCCGATCAGCCTCAGCCCCCCCCCACCCTAATCAGACATTTACAGTATGTTCTTATTAACCTTCCGCCTGTCGTAATCAACAACATTTCACAGCCTTGCTGATTAATGATCGATCATTAATCAGCAAGGCTGTGATTTGTCAAGTTTGATATATTTGTCAATGACAAATCATACTTAATTTCAGAAATACTTTTCAATACTGGATCCTCCCAGCCACCAGAGTCTGTCTGCAGTCTGCCATGCTCAATGGGCCAGGCCAAAAAATACGTAGAAGGAGAACGATGCTGTTGGCACTGTTTCAATTGCAGTCAGTATCAGGTAATGGATATATTTAATAATCGATTTACCTGCAATTGCAGTCAGTATCAGGTAAAGGATATATTTAATAATCGATTTACCTGCAATTTACCTAAGTCATATGAAGGGAAATATGTTATGTGCAAATTTATCATCGTAAAAGAATATTTTACCCAAATATTATCTACCTTTAAACATATTTTTGAACATGTACCAAACTGGGCATGGGCAGGACAGCGTTGGATGTAAAACAGTGTTGTATATTGTTTTTGTTTTTGTGCCTGAGTACTTATATATAAGAAAATAAATCATAGTTGAAAGTGAGCCAAAAGAAGTCTTAAAATCTTAGCTATAATCATGTCCTCGTGGACATGTAAGATGTTTTCTCCCTGTGTGAGAGAAATTCCAACTGTGCACCCTCCAACTGCAGGGACTTTTTTGGGGGGAAGAAATGCCAAACTTTTACTGTTATACCTTAAATATGTATGAAGTATTTAATATTTCTTCTTAATATTTGTGAGAATTTGTGCACAAAATGGGCAAATCAATCTCTGTGCGGTCCGTGATCCTAGAGACATGTACTTTTTATCCGATCATGAAAGGATGTATTCTCTCTGGTTGGGATGACAGGGACAACTGTAGTCAATTCTTGGCTAATATACAACCAACTGTCGAGCAATAAATTGAGACTTCTAAAAATCATTGATTAATAGCCTGGTTTCATTTAGTATGAGAGTACATCTTCCTTTCCCAGTAACTGAGAGTATACGGAAAACACAGCACAAACTGTCAACACCTACAAGTCCTGTAAAAAGGAAAAGGCAAGTATATCGAGGCGGTTACCATGATTTACGGAAACTATGTCACGTAGAGAGGCTAAAAAAAAAAAAAAAAAAAAAAAAAAAAAAAAAAAAACTAAGCCCTGACAATCCAGGGTATTGCTTAGATTTTTTTTAATATAATGCCTTATTAAATTCTAGTAAGCTAGTTCCAGTGTTTTGTAATTGATTCGGAAAATAATTTTGATAAAAAAATATTCATAAGTTTTGTAACTTCAAACTGATTTGTCATTAATTTTTGACGCTATGCTTTTCTATGCACTTTAAATTTTATGATATTTATTTGAATTAGTGTTTCAGCAGAAATGTTATTGTTAATGTTAACTAAATTTTTACTTAATGCTTTGTTAGACAATTCATAATTTAAAACAGATATGTGATTTATTAAAAATTAAAAAAAAGTTATGTGTTTGCTGAAGAGTCCTTCTTTGAGGCATTAGATCCGCTTCCTGCTTTGGTGAAAACTTCACCAGTTACTCCATCAATGATCCGCAAAAAATTAAAAATCTTTAGTCTTCCATGCATTGACACAGATTTTCCAACCATTCAAAAGAAGTCCAAAGATGATTGTGGGCCTGCAATGCAATCCAAACATCTTGAATCATGACTACTAATACACAGAGAATGAGTATGGCAGATTGTGGTTCGGAAATTACCTTACAATGTATGTTGATCAGAAATGGGCTTATTACTGCTCCTTGTGGTACAACAGAATGGATGCTTATTCTTCAGCTGACTCTATATTTGACTCGATCTGGAATTTATTTTTGTCAAGGAATTAGGTAAAAATGTAGACATGTGGCCACATTTTTTGTTGAGTTAATACAGAAGACCCACATTGTATATCGAATGCAGTCTTCAAATATATATTAAAAAAAAGCAGTTAAATACCGTTTTGCTTTAATCTCTTGACAATAGATTCAGCTACCTTCTCTATTTAATGGGCAAATGAATGGAGGGGTTGGACTTTTAGTTTGAATTGAATAGTTTATTATCACAGATTTGTCCCAACAAACTTAAACCCTCCACTCCTTTTGGAGGCAATTATTTTCTGTTTTATTATTATTACAGAAGTTAGTGTCTTGAACAAGTAATTATATTTGAATATATCAGAAAATACATTGAATAACTTGCTTATGGCTCGCTGGGAAAATTCCTCGCTGCACCTTGGATGTCGGCGCTAATGACCTAGAAGTAGATGCGCCGTAAAAAAAAAAAAATAAATAAAAAAATAACTTGCTTATATTTCTGAATTCTTGAATAATTTATTTTATTTTTTCATTGCAGGTATTAGATGAAAACGATGAAACACAGTGCATTACTTGTCCTGGAGGAACCCTGCCAGATTCAACCCAGAATCGTTGTGAACCTCTTCCCGAAGTAGGTTGAGGTTAATCAAACTCTACAGTATTATTATAAATTTTCAAAAATTATAAGGATTAAAAAGCTATTTGTAGACAAATCTCTTTCAGTGGTTTATTATTTGTCAATTAATTCATTAGCAATTATTGTTTTTTAAACATCAATATCTCTAGTTCAATCCAGAAGAAAAATGGTTTAAAACTTCCAAAAAAAATTCACCGGTTTATATTTTGAGTTAGGGATGAGTTTAACTGTGTTTGAGAGGAACTCACACTTGATTTCCTCGCTCGTGTTCCTCTCCCCAAATCACAATGTGTCTACCACCATCAATCTCGTCTTGTAACAAACATTAATTATGTTTTTTATTTCAATTATCTTTTCCTTTGTCATATTTTAATGAAAATATTTTTGTTTTAATTCCGATTAGTAAACATTAAATATCTACTGGACAAAAAAATGTCACTAATGGGAAAAGAAGCAGAGCCATAAAATAAAAAACCTTTATTGCTAGTGGGCAAAGGAGCAGATCTATAAAAGTAAAAAAAAAAAAAAAAAAATATTATAAGATGGTGACCATATTTATCACTTTGTATTTTTATGTAGCAGAATGTTAACATTCATTTACTAGGGGTCACCTGTGGTCTAGTGGCTAGCGCACTAGATTCAGAAGCGGGAGATGGCGGGTATGATCCCAACCGGCGACAGGAATTTTCTCATCTCAGGGATCGCTGAGAAAATTCCTGGCTACACCCTGGATGTTGACGCTAATGACCAAGATTTGTCCGCCGTAACAAAAAAAAAAAAATCATTTACTACATACTATTCTTCAACAATCTTTTATTTCTCTACATGTTTCATGTCATTTTTACATATCTTCAAGAGCACATAACATAATAAATTACAGCCTTAACCTTCTCCAGAAAGGGCCACATCTAGGCTAGAAAGATTATTGAAGAATAGGTTGTGTATAGTAAATGAATTTTGATTTTCTGACACGTAATAATTAATAAAAATTAAAAAGTATATTACAAATGGAAGACGCTGTTTCCTAAAAGAAATAATAAAAATTATATTGCTAAAAAAACTTGATGAATAAAAAAAAAAAGAACAGAGAGGAAAAATTTTAGTTCCCCAACTAAATTGGGTTGTTTGAGGCACAATGTATTCTTCAACCTTTAGTTTAAGTATGCGAAAGAAAAAAGACAAAGTTAAAAAAAAAAAAAAAAAAAAAAAAAAAAAAAAAAAAAAAAAATGTTATTTGAAATGATTTATACAAATAGTTTAAAAAAAAACCAACAAAACAAAAAAAAATACTGCTAATAAATATAACAAAAAGTTAAAGAATAAATAAATTAATAAGATAAAATAAAGAACATTTTTCAGCCATATATGTGGCTCTTAATGATGGCGAGTGAGTCAACAAGTATTAATTCAGCTATGCTTCCTATTTTGTATTCATGATTCTTATTTCCTGGAAGAATACTGACACCTACTCGAGAATGGTGCTTCGGAAGCCAAATCCTAGTCCTTTTACAGTGAATCCTCTGGTTCCAATTCATAAAATAAAGTAAAAATCTATATAACAATTCATTTTGTTGTCGTTTGATCTCAAAAATTTGTTGAGGTATACTTTTCTCAGAAATAGAAGTCATTAAATGGAATATACTAATATTTTCATACATTTCCAATACTAAAGTCCTTATATTATAAAGAACTGGTTAAACTGGTGGAGTAACGATTAAAGATAGAAGAGGTTGTGACTGGTGAGATAACGTTTTGCTTCTCCTCATTTTCCTCTTTCTCTTTCTAGCCAACAGCAAACTCATAGACACTGTACCTTTTTTTTTTTTTGGTTTTTTTGTTGTTTTTTTTCGTTTTTAACGGCGCATCAACTATTTTGCTATTAGCGCCGACACTGTAGTTAGTTTAATTTTTTATGTAAATTTCAATTAGCACTTTCCTCCGAAGGAAAGTAGCTATTGAGGTTGCTCTCATGACGGAATTTTTGAAAAATTTCTTCAAATCTTTATCGATCCTACCTAGTAGACACCGAAAATGACCCCCGTTAAAATTTATATATATATATATATATATATATATATATATATATATATATATATATATATATATATATATGTAAATTTCAAATAGCACTTTCCTCCGAAGGAAAGTAGCTATTGAGGTTGCACTCATGAATTTTTGAAAAATTTCTTCAAATCTTTATCGATCCTACCTAGTAGACACCGAAAATGACCCCCGTTAAAATTTATATATATCTATATGTATATATATATATATATATATATATATATATATATATACACATACATACATATATATATATATATATATATATATATATATATATATATATATATGTGTGTGTCTGTTAACACGATAGCGGCCAGAGTTTTTGTTTTTTCTTCACGAAACGTGGTATATAGAGTTCAATTAGCAAACGATTGAACGAGTTCGTTAACCACCAATATCGGTCCACCGGGAGGGGGGGGGGGTTTACCTCGGACCCAAAACACTAATTTGACCATGCCAGCCGTAGTTTTTGTTATATTTCAACGAAACTCGGCATTCGTTATTTTGATCTAAAGAGAGACATACGTTGTAAAAATAAACTAAATCGGTTCATTAGGAGGGGGGGTTTACTCCGGACCCACATTACCAATTTGCCACTACCAGCCGTAATTTTTGTTACATTTCAACGAAACTCGGTATTCGTGGTGGTAATCAACAGAGAAAAATGGGTTGTAAAAATAAACTAAATCGGGTTATTTGGAGGGGGGGTTTACTCCGGACCTAAAGTACTAATATACTCATACCGGTCGTAATTTCCGTAATAGCCGGCCAGACGTAGGTTCCCAAAGGGGCTGCGAGGAGCGCTATCACCCACAAGGGGGACTGTATCCTGTTCCTGCGTCAGATCAAAAGTCGGAAAATGAAGTTTTTGTGTATTTATTAAATAGTACAGTATCATGTATTAACATAACTCTGGAAGCAAATTATTTACAAAATTAATAATTGAACAGTTCTCATGAGAAATGTAAATAAGCATAACTATTCACGTTTTTATTTTATTTATATAGGTTATTTACAGCAAATTATTCAGTAATGTAGTCTACACTACAAAAATTTTGAGGAAAGTGCTTAGTTATGCAGCTCCTGCGTGACGGACTTTTTTTTTCTCTTGCAGGTGTACCTTCGAGTGGAATCAGGCTGGGCAATCGGAGCAATGTCGCTATCTCTCGTTGGCATAATTGCCACACTCTTCGTGGTTACAGTATTTGCACGAAACAACAATACTCCAATAGTAAAAGCTGCCGGTCGTGAGCTCAGTTATGTCTTGCTTTCTGGGATACTTCTGTGCTATTCGGTTACCTTCGCTCTCGTTATTAGGCCTTCGGACATAGTGTGTGGAATCCAGAGGTAACTATTACAGCTTTAATATATAAGTTGAATTATTTTTATAAATTTGGTAAGGAGAAAAAGTTAACACTTTCTTATGGTTCCAGGTTTGGAGCAGGATTTTGTTTTACAGTTGTTTATGCTGCACTTTTTACGAAAACCAATAGAATAGCTCGGATATTCAAAGCTGGGAAACGTACTACAAAAAGGCCAAGCTTCATATCACCAAAGTCTCAAATAATAATATGCACTTTCCTCATCAGTATACAGGTAATTTGATTATTTTTTCAATTAACTCACAGGGAGAAAGTAAAATATTCACTTTATCAAATTGTTTCATTCTCTCACTCTCCATAACTCTCCTCTAGGTCTAATTAAGGTATTATGTGTCTTAACTCACTATACGGCAGTAATATTCCTCTCAACATTTTGATGAGGTCATTTGTATTCTCAAAAGTATGCTTGTTCAAATATATGAGGGTCAATGTTGTAATTGTGTACGCCTGTGTATTTATAAATAGAATATGATAAATTCTGCACTAGTTTAATAGTAAATTTACTTTGTGTATATTTTATACTATAGCATGTTCAGATAGACGGGAAAGATCAACAGAGGTTTTTCCACTTTTCTCAAAAAACAGTTCTAGTAATGGCCTTGAAAATTATTTCATTTGATTCCTCGTATATATTTACCTATTAAATATGTACCAAGAAGCCTATAAAGCAAAAGTCATAAAATCTATGATTTTTACATGAATTTCGCAGAAAAAAATAAGGTTCCAGTAGGCGAATTCGGCAACGAACTTCATACACACACATATATATATATATATATATATATATATATATATATATATATATATATATATATATATACGCACAGACATATGTGAGCCACTGAGAGTTCTGAAATATGAGATTTTCTAGTCTACACTTTTTCCGTCATCATCATAAGCAGGTTTCCTCCCCGGAGGGAAGGAGGAAAAACACTAAAAGTATCTTTGTCAATCAGAGTCACAGACATTTTCAAGGTTTATTGATATTTTGATCATTTTGTAGAAATTTCATTTCTTAAAAATATTTTAAAAGTATATAAATCTATACATATACATATAATAAGCATGTAACAGATCCCCGCCTGTACAAGGAAGATATATAAGAAAAAATATTACTGCGGGCCTTTATCAACACAATAGAACCCAAAACTATGATTGTTATAATTTTTGTCTGTTTTTCTGTGCATGCTAATCTCAGAAACGGCTTATCCAATTTAGATGCGGTTTTCACTAATATATTGTGGTAACCTTCACTTTACATTTAGTGTTTATTTCATAAAAATAAACTTAATCGGTTCATTAGGAAGGGGGTTTCTTCTGGACCCAAATTACCAATTTACCACTATCAGCCGACATTTTGTTATATTTCAACAAAACTCGGCATTTTTTGTGGTCATCTTAATAGAAAAATGTAATGTAAAAATATACTAAATCGGTTATTTAGGAGGGGATTTTTTCATTCCTCGGATTCCTCTCATTGCAAACAATTATGTTTTGTGATGACGATTAATATAAATAATAGCCCAAAATCACTATTCCACATAGATGATTTGATATTTATTTATTAAGAGTTTCGCAACTTTTGGCGACTTGCTCTTTAACATACATCAAGATATTACAAAATACTTTTTGCACATTGTATATATAACAAGTCAGTACATTTTATGAGTATAGCTAGTACATTAGTGAGCTAATTAATAATAACAATAACATGTTTTATATAATATATTTCACAATAACAATACGGTAATATAACAGATATTAAATAGAGTGTGAAGAGGGAAAAAAGTGGGGGGGGGGGGGGTAGAAGACCACATAGATGAAGTTGTGGGCAAAGCTAGTCAGTAATAAGTATAGTTTGTAAATAAAGTGATGCAAAAAAATCAATGATTTTTATTGAGAATAATAATAATCTATAATTAATATAAATATGTACTTTTTTTTTGTTCATTCCTCCTTTTTTTTAGCTATCATAGTGTATTAGCTGATTAATTCATCTTTTTTTTCAGTAATAATAAAATCATTTGTTTTTAGGTAATAATCAATGTTCTCTGGATGCTCGTTTCTCCTCCGAAGGCCATTTATCACTACCCAACGAGGGAAGACAACCTTTTGGTCTGTTCTTCTTATATAGATGCATCTTACATGATAGCATTCGCTTACCCTATACTTCTTATTGTTGTCTGCACGATCTATGCAGTTTTGACACGAAATATTCCAGAAGCCTTCAACGAATCAAAACACATTGGTAAATATGTATCGAATTATTTTTTTATTGCTGAATTTAAAGAAAATTTGTACTCTATTTAAAATAACTACAATTATAACCATAAATATTAAGGAGTAAGTATAATATCCATTTATTATGGTATAAGATAACAAAAGACGGGCCTGAGAAGCTGTAATTTTCATTCTATCAAAAACTGCTTAAAACGGTTTCTGAAGAATATTTAATGAGCTTTCGAATATACGCTAGGCATTTACTACCATTTTCCAACTGGTTTTGTGAGATTTAAAAATATACCTGAAAATCTTAAGAAAAGTTTTAAGTTTACCTCCTGATTATGCACTAAAGGTGCAAAATTAGTAGAGTGGGAATGAAGAAATTATATTTATTAATTCATGCTTTTATATATGTCGATCTTTTATCTAATAAGTGAAAAAGTATATTTCATTCTGCTATCCAATTATTGTAATTTTCATTTTGAATAATGCAATCTTGACAAGAGAGTTGCCATACTTAATATGACAGATCTTTATATTACGATATAAAGACATACTAAGGAACTCCTAAAAAGCTTCAGCACAGGAAAAATGTGGGAAAACCTGAGGTCACATTCCTGACGATCTGAGCAGAAGCAAAGCTGTTGCAAGATTCCGCCTGGGAACTGGACGCGACTACCTGCAGGCCCACCTCTATCTCCTAGGCTTAGCAGACTCAGACATTCGCCTTCTCTGTTCAACCGGAAGCATGGTGGGAAGTCCCCTCCTCATCTGTCCCAAAATCATCCATTTTCCTGGCCTCACTGAGCGATACTGGGAGGCTCGGCGTGAAATGGCTCAACTGCCACTGACGGGCGTTGGATAAAATAAATATATTGCAATAAAAAATTATATTAAACCTTGGTGTTTATTTGAAGAGAAAAAGCCTCAACCCATCTCAGTATCCTGAAATTCCAAAGCACTTGTCCACAATCAACATTTGATTATCTCTTTAAAATTGCTGTTTTAGGTTTTACAATGTACACAACGTGTATAATATGGCTGGCATTTGTCCCATTGTATTTCGCAACAGCGAATCATATGCCTCTCAGGATAACAAGCATGTCTGTAACGATCAGCCTGAGTGCGAGTGTTACAGTCATATGCCTCTTCTCGCCTAAGGTGAGCTTGTATTTGACAAATTCTGAAATACGTTTGTCCTTTGAACTTAATAAAATATTAAACATTTATTTTCAGTTGTACATAATCCTAGTAAAGCCGGAAAGAAATGTTCGCCAAAGTATGATGGCATCGAAGAGGAGTGCCATCAAATCAGGTACTTCAGCCAGTGTTGTAGTAGGAGCACTCCCTGTCGCACATCCTATTGGTAAGGCAAACTTCTTCAAATATGAAACCATAATTTACTTGTATTAATGAACTGACTTATTCAAAGCCTGCTTACTTTCTCAGATCAGATTCTCAAGTTTTTCAGCAGGTGGCTAAAAATTGCAATTAGGCTACCAGGCTTCATATACATCACATATACAAGGGCCGACGCTGAGCCTTATATGATAATGAATTTTTTCACTTCATTTAAGTGTTATTGTTTCCAAAATATGGTATCTTCATAATTTATTTTAATGACTAGTTTTTAACATTATTAAACATCAAGGAAGTATAAAACACTCCTGTCAACTCCAATCGTAAGAACTAATTATATTAACTATAATATAAGTATCAAAATCCTACTTAATTAATCTAGAACATTGTCAATGAGTCCAATTTTTATATTTGTGTAATTTTTTCAAATTACCAATAACTTTTCACATAAAATGTCTAAAAAAACATTTTGTTAGGCTCCGTTCTGTTTATTTGTTTAATGGCGCAATCATTTTCTATAAGGAATATTAAGTATTCCGAATCAATTACAGTTATAAAGCAGATTCTAAATTATTACTTTTTTCTAACAAATATATTTTTTGAAATTACATATTTTTGAAAAATAAAGGTCTGTAATATTATATAACAAAAACCCCATATTTTTCTTTTACATTTAAAACCCTCAGTCCAAAAATATGTAATAAAATTGAAATTTTACCATAAATCAATTTTAAGACATCTCTGTTTTTGAAATAATTGTATTTTTTTTTTTTTTTTTTTTTTTTTTTTTTTTTTTTTTTTTTTTTTTTTTTTTTTTTTTTTTTTTTAATAGATATGACAAAGAAATTATTTAAGGTAAAATTTAAATTTTGAACATAGTAATATTAAGAACTTCCAGCCATTGCCAACTTAAGCAACGCCGGGCGTGGCCAATACCTCAATGGGTTACCGACCAACTGCTGTTGGCATTATAAAAAGGTGGAAACCTGTAGATAGCCAGGCGTCAATAGCACAATTGTTGATTAGATGTTAAAAATTAACAACTCTCAATAACCTATGAAGTACTCCAACTAATCAAATAATTTCCACTGTTTACAAATTAAATAATAATTAATTCCCAGAAACCTATTTTTTATATCCCCTATATATATATATATATATATATATATATATATATATATATATATATATATATATATATATATATATATATTGTAGTCTATATATTATATAGACTAAACAATTCATAAGGAAATATTGAAATATTAACATAGTATACATTTTCCAGTAACCTCAGAGTCGCTAATGAGATTGCACCAAGAACGGAGTTCAATGACAGAAATAACAACACTATCTGGTCGAATCTCCAAGCAGACACAAACATCACCAAAACGGCAAAATGATGGTTTGGTACTGAAAAAAACAAACTGTAATTCAACGTAGCGAAAACAGTTGATCAAAAAACTGCGCCTATATAGGAAGTCTAACAGACGTCCTGTTATTGTATAAATTGTATATTGTATTTATATTACTGATACATTTTATTGGAATATATGTTGAATAGATTTGTTATTAATATTGTTATTGTAAGTTATGGGAGATATTGATATTGTTAAGAATGATTAGATAATCCGAAATTATAAAATGTGGGTTTTTGGCTGTATGTAGAAGGACAATTTTTTATAATGTTAATTGTATGGAAGTAAGCATATATTCCAAAATATTGTTATGTTGTTTAGCTCAAAATATTTTGTTACTTTTTTTACTAAATTTATATCAAAATGATTTTTATATTTGTTAGTATTTACTGTTTTTCGTGTTATTTCTCATTTACAGTTAAAAAATCAGTTGTACAATATTTTTAATGTTTACAAACTGAAACAAAAACTTTAGAAAATTCCAGCAATGTTAATACTCTAATTGTATGTATTTCAGAAAGTCATGTATTATTTTTAAGTATAAAATATCATAAATAAATTTCTTCTCTTTTTTTTTCCTCTTTATCCTTTAACAATTGCCGAAAGGCTTTTTTTAAAAAATAACAATCCTACAGTAGGTAGCTACAATGCAAAACTAAATAACAACATTTCGATTGGGATGGGAGGGCGGCAGCCCCACCCCAGTTGAAAAGTTGATTTAGGCGGTAAAAATGTGACATAAAAACCTTAAAAATAAATTAAATAAGATCACTTAGTTCAGAAAACATTTTTTTTTTTGTTGGTGTAATAGCTTTTTAGTAGGCTAACCATCCCAAGTTCTAGATTGTTAGTATTCCATAACATCCAAATACTACCAGCCCCCCCCCACGAAATTATTTCCTATATGCACCCCTGCTAAAAACACATTATTTCCATCTATAAAAGGTAAAAACTACTTTCCTTGGTGTGCGTAATACAAATCATTACCCTAAATCAGTAAAAATGTTTCAGGACCAAGAGAAAGGGCGAAATCCGGATGTTGGTCAATGTTCTAGAAGTGTTTCAGGATAGCAAATGCAGATGATAACTCTATAGAATGCTGATTGAAAAAAAAAATCAATTGAAATTCAATGTTTTAATTTTGATTTATACGAGAGATTTGTGGGTAACAAAATGCCAGGAGGGGAGTTTCAGACCCGCGATTCACTCTTGAAATCGGAAATTGAATTTTTCATAGATGATGGTGCTGTACACTTCAACTTGAACCCGTGAGAGAAGTAAAGGCAGGGCCGCCAGATGGGGGGACAGCCGGGTACTGTGGTCCCGGGCCGGGCCTCGCTAATTGGAAAAAAGTATAGGTTATGAATTTGTATGTATTGGAATGGGATCTATAAATGTTTTAATGTACATAAACGACAAAACAAGTGCAGTCCCAGAATAGTATATTTCGGGAGGCGGGAATTTTTTTGGGAGTCGTTATAAAACTACAAGTACCAAAAGTGACCTTTGCTGCACCGATAGTTGGCTTTTATTCTCATTTCGTTCAAAACTCAAGCTGAAAATCATTTTAAAATGTCCAAAGTCCTATAGCAAAGTACTAGAATTTTCAGTCTGGCTCTGAGAAGTGGGGGCCCGCGTGATCTGGTCCCGGTCCAGGCTCTGAGATGTGGCGGCCCTGGGTGAAGGTGACACAGAAAAACAAGGTGAAGCG
Organism: Gonocerus acuteangulatus; assembly: GCA_946811695.1. Lineage (NCBI taxonomy): Eukaryota > Metazoa > Arthropoda > Insecta > Hemiptera > Coreidae > Gonocerus > Gonocerus acuteangulatus. The sequence continues at coordinate 100,056,621 of OX328125.1, read as the reverse complement.
TGTTGTTACCTTCATCTTTCTGACTCAGAAAATAAAATAATAATAAAAAAAATCGATTTTTCAGATTCGCCCTTTCTTTTCCAAGGCCTTAAATTAATCAATAGATTTGTAAATAAAAACAGGCAACAAGTAGGTAAAAGTACCATCTAAGGCAGTATTTTTTGATTACTTCAAAAACAATTGTTGTTTTGCTGCAACCAATAGTAAGAAAACACTTCTATTTTTGTATTCACTTGAAATACAATTTCAGCATCTTAATCATCTGATGCAGCCTGAAGATTTCCTCTACGCAAATCTCATTCGCTTTACTTGTCACCTTGACGTAATATTGACTAAGTTTTCATGGAAATGGTTGCAGCAGATGTTAAGTGAATATTACTAACAATTACTGACGAAGGTAATTTCGCCTGATGAGAGCCCATTTAAACTTAGCAGTGAATCTGCAAAACTGAGTTTATCCTGTACCGGAAAACTTGGATGTTTTTGTTTACTTTTGTAGGGATGATGAATTATAAAATCAAAAGAGCAGGGCGCCAAAGTACTGCAACTAACCTGTCAGAGCTTTAGTGTAGGGTTTCTTAACTAAAGTAGTCAGGGGAGCCCCTTATTTAAAAACATCTTTTTTGCGTACCCCTTCTCAATCCCAGTCATTTTGAGACTTAATTTCTGGCTCATGATCACATAGAATTTAAAATTTGCCTCCAGCGTTCTAATGTTACCTAGCCAGAGTAACTCCATTGTTGCCTCTAGGCAAACGTTAACAATATTAAATCTAAACAATGATTGGGGCGCCGCTAAACAGGCTAATGTGATTCCCATCTACACATCCGATGGAGTTGGGAAAGTTCTATTTGTTGTAGAAGTCATTCACCATGGGTTTCCATTCCTCTGTCGAATGTAAATATACACGTCTATCGCAAAATAGCATGGCACGTTTCGTAAACTCTGTTTCGAATAGCACAGTGTGAAATTCTCTACGAGAAGGTTAGTACTCGAGATGATATCCCAGTTGTGGATATTTTTAATACGAAACAATGACTATATAAATAAATTAACATATCCATTAAAACAATAATTCAAAGTATTAAGGCCGATTCACGCTAGACCGTGTCGGGTCCGGGCTGGGCCACGGTGAAGCAATCACACACGCAAAAAACACGGACTCGGCCCGGTGTAGCGTGAACGAGTCCATTGAAAATCCCGGTGTGATTGTTTCACCGTGGCCCGGCCCGGACCCGACACGGTCTAGCGTGAATTGGCCTTTAACCTAGTACTCGGTTTCAATAAAAAAAATATATACATTTTTTTCACTTATTTCAGTTGGAGAAGCCAAAAATAAGAGGTGAGTTTAGAGGGACACGTTTGTCAAGGAATTGAACAAGAATATTAAAAACCGGAGTGGAGACTTAGGAGAAATCATCAAGGGGTCTAAGTGGACTAAAACGATAATTGCAGCGAGACAACATTTGATAAAAACATCCAGAATTCAGCTACTACTTTTTCCCCTGATCCCCTTCAAAATGAACCAGAATCACAAACATTGGAATTACCCAATAACACAAATGAACTAGGCCACTACAAAAGTTTCCTACTACCCAGAAAAAAATTATCAAGATAAATTTATTTATTTAAATTTTAACGTCCATTATTATTAACTAAGAATTTTAGGACGGGTTATCTATAGGTTACCACCCTTTTCTAGCCAGGATAGGGCTGATGCCATTTATTTTTTCCAAAGAAAAGCCACCACCCCTAGTGGGAATCGAACCCACGACCCTTGGCACGGAGTGTTGAGTGTTCACGCCTTAACACTCACGGCCACCGGGCCTCCTATTATACCGTTTAACAACAATAGCTGCATTAGCGGATTTTCAAGAAATAAATACTCATAAAATTCTTCCATCTTTGCAGAGCAGCAGAAATATCAGAAACGCGCAGAGTGTAGCCGTTTTGTTCTGACAAGGATTTTGGACTTACGTTACAATAAAATAATATCGGGCTGCCCTCCTCAAGGCAGCGCACCACGGTCGTACAAACTATTGTGCTGCCCGTTGTTGTCTCTTCAGAGTACTACCTTCCAATAATCCAGGAATCTCCTTATCGATATTTCCCTTGGGTCACGGTTGGTATCCATCGTGTCTCTAAAGTACGTATATCGTTAATGATCCAATCGCTCGTAGTCACGGATGATGTGTGTTGGCCTCTCTTCTTCTGCTCCACACCATCACCAGATGGGGGAGTTGACTATCTTCATCCTATGAAAGTGCTTGTTCAGCTTGCAATGTCCTGTAACTATCCCAATAGCTTCCTGAAGTTCCACTCTGTTCAGCTTCAGCTCCTACTAAGGTTCTCCAGAAGGCTTTGTAATAAATTATTTAGTATGCCTTAGTGTTTGGGATTCCCACAGGCTTTGTTGCTTCCATTCAGCCATTGGTACATTGTCTGTTTGAACAGTGACGGTGGTGTCCCGCAAAAAGGAGCTGGGTCTATTGGCGTTGTAGTATTTTGGACTTACCTGTCAGAACAGATTTATTTCCATATAATGTCCTAACCTTAGCCTTACACCAAGCTGTTAGAAATGTTTTTAGACCCTACGAAGACAGACAAAGCTAGACACGTTTGCATATTTTTGGCTGTTATTGGATCGAGGTCGTATGAGCTATTTCCTTTTTACCCCGGATAAGCCATTTAACATTTTTTTAAAAAATATGTGTATTAATATGAATAGTAAGGTGAATATTTGGATAGGTCTAGTGAATTATTGAGTAAGATCCCGTGAATAATTGGTAAGTTAACGATAAATACTTACCAAAGTGTCGTTTCCCAAGTGAATCTACCGTCATCGCAACAGGAATTCTCATTGAAATTAACAATCCTCTTTGGAACGTCGTGTCATTTGAGTCTGTTTGAAACCTCTTATTTGAGTGGATCTTTCATGAATGTGATATTGTCCTTTCAAATATTTAAAGCAATCTTTTAATGTTTCTTGGCTCGATATAGAGCGAGAATATGTCGTACTTAATACAAAAGGAGTATGTGAAATACGAATGTACTTGTGGATCCTTGAAGCCGGTGTCGAAGCTTTACTTCTGCCGTCATTGTTTGGAACTGAGATGTGGCTACTGTGTTTGCCATGAAGTAAGCTTGTTATTACTATTGTTTTTCAAACTATTAAAATAAAGATGAAATAATTTTAAATAAATGCCACTATTTAGAGTATATTCCCATGCCTAATATTTATATTTTTTACGAAGGTAATTCTTGTGATGTATTCATTAGTGAAAGTTCCACCTAAAATAATGTACTCCTTTTTTTTTTTGGTGCATCTATTTTGTTCTATTTAGAATAATTGCTAAAGCTCAACATGTGAAGCTTCATTGTACTAATAAATAAATAATCTTAAAATACAAATTAATTTGATGCGGTTTATAGTCAACTATTACTTTCTAGTATAGTTACTCAAAATGAACTATAGATATATAGATAATTATCGTGTCATAACTTCGTTTATCATTGCCATAATCGTTAATAAAGTCAATATTTTTCCTTGGTACTTCTGGTTTGTGTTGTATTTGTCTTTTTTCATATTCAGAGTTCCATGTAAGGGCACAAATAATTTTAAGCTAAAAGTTAAGGCTTTTGATTATTAAGTGGAATTATTTTATTTTTAATAGGCATGAAATTTGCATTTAAAGTCATGAAAATTCACAAAAGTAGTAAAAAGAAAAAATATATCAGTCCTGTAACAGGCCACAAGGGTCTTGAGGGGCAGATACTATAGAGGTATCTGATTTGTGACCATACGGCACACTAGGGAAATAGTGTGGTCGGTACTGTGCTCCGGCCGCCTTATTTTCCCCTTGCTGCATCGACTGCTAAGGTCATTAGCACCAAGGTACCCATTAATAAATGAATTAAAGGCTTGGTTGGCCTACGGACAGTCAGGGAGGCCAACAATTCAATTCATGAGCGAAGACACTTGAAGATAAAATCTAGAAAAATTTAGTGCTTACTCAGGATTTGAACTCAGGTCCTCCAGCATATTAGTCCAGTGCCCTACCACTCAGCTAACCTCGCCCCCACAAAAGTAGTAGACACCATGTAAATTTTAACGTCCATTATTATTAACTAAGAATTTTGGGCTGGGTTATTTATAGGTTAACACCCTTTTCTAGCCAGTATAGGACTGATGCATTTTCTTTCTTTAAAAAAAAGCCTCCACCCCCCATAGTGGGAATCAAACCCACAACCTTTGGGACAGAGTGTTAAGTGCTCACGCCTTAACAGTCACGGCCACCGGGCCTCCGCACATATATTAAAATGTACTGTATTCTGTTACCAGTTTTGGTGACTCACTGGATCACCCTCCTTGGACTTTAAATATTAGTAAATCCTCAGATTTCTCCTGAGACTGTTAAAATCACTGTAACCAGTTAGAAGAAGGAGAATTACGCAAATTGTCAATATTGCCTTTAACAACGTTTCCTTTGCCATTATAGCCCAATTGTTGATACACTATTAAACCAAAACACATATTTTTTAATAAGAAATTTCAATTTTTAATTATCAAAAAATCAATTGTTTGATATCTCTAGCTAATAATTCTGGTCATAAGTAAAACATTCACAGGGAAATTGTTTGAAGACTATGTATTTATCAGAACATTTTTGTTTTAAATTATACATGTATATTAATTTTTTTTTAACTCTGGATTTAGCTGCAGCCTTAAAAATCAACAGTGTTGAATTGGGTCATAATCTTTTAACATTTGATTATTTTTTACAATATTCTTGTGCTTCCGAAGGACTTCGATGCCAACAATGATTCCGCCAATACCTGAAAGTACAAAGCTTGTTTATATATAACATGAACTACATAACTAAGTACATTTTCATCGGGAGATGAGTAGTTTACACTCTATTCCTGAATAATTTGGTTAAATTAACGTGTGTGTGTGTGTGTGTGTGTGTGTGTTTGTTTATATATATATATATATATATATATATATATATATATATATATATATAAACAAATATGAATAGTTGTGCTCTTTTATATTTGTAATGAACAGCTGACCCTATGTAGAGCACAAGCCGGATACAGTGTCCATGTTCAGCGCTCCTAGTGGTAGGACTGCAACCAATGCCTGAGCCAGTTTGGCGACATTCGATTTGAACATACTACAGATTAAACCCAAACTTCTAATGAATCGATTTAGTTTATTTTTAAAACACATCTTTCTGTTTAGATACCCACGACATATTCCGAATTTTGTTACAATATATGAGAAAGAACAGTCGGTATGTGAAAATTAGCAATTTGGGCCTGGAGTAAATCCCTCCTCCTAATTAGCCGATTTAGTTTATTCTTACGATGTATTTTTCTCTTTAGAGGACCCCAATGAATACCGAGTTTCGATCCAATATAACAAAAACTGCTCAAATTAGTATTTTGGGTCCGAAGTAAACACTCCCTCCTAGTGGACCGATTTTTGTGGTTAACAAATTTGTTCAATTGTTTGATAAGAGAATGCTATATACCAAGTATTGTGGCAAAAAAAAACCAAAAAAACTGGTGGTTATCATGTTAACAGACACACATGTGCCTATGTACGGGAAGACAGCTATCACATTACACTGATTTTTGGGATTAACACCCTTTTCTAGCCAGGATAGTGCTTACGGCTTTTCTTTTTTCGAAAGAAAGGCCATCCCCCCCTAGTGAGAACCGAATCGCAGGAATAATTTGTGTATTCACAGTACAAAAAGTGTGATGACTGTTGTAATAATAGAAAACTTGTTATTGCAATAATAATCACTAAAACATGTTGTGATTGATGGGTGTAATTTTGTGGCTCCTTGATTTTTTTATTCATTCACTTATTTATATAAATTTACTAGCTGACCCGGCAAACGTTGTTTTGCCATATACATCATTTCTAGTGAATATTTTGGTAGTGAAATAATAATCTCGTACCTTTTGTGGGATCTCGTTGTTTAATATTTATGCAATATTCGTCTTGTCCCTTCCAGACCATTAGCGGATATTGGATAGCGATGTATGAATGGTGTGTATCAGCAAAGTACTAATATCGTCATTATAAAATGGAGATTGGTGGTAGAAGGTTGAAAATTTACGGTTGTATGTATTATTTAATGCTAAATCATAAAACAAAATTAAAAGTAAATGTTTTGTCCAAAAAATATTTTTTGGGATGGCCCCCTCTTATCCTCCTTTTCCCCTCTTATCACTTAGGGGTATAAAAATTAGCTATTCTCAGACCTACTGAATATACATATTAAATTTCACCAAAATCCGTTAAGCCGTTTCGGAGGAATATTAACACAAAATCTGTGACACGTGAATTTTATATATTAGAGTAGTTAATATTTAATCCTTACCTATCAATATTGGTACTGTGTATAGAAGTGCTATTTTCATCACTTTGTCTAGGTTGGCAGGATCCATTTCATTATAGTAGCCTTTCTCTCTTTTTGTCATTGATACCTCATCATTTGGAGGTCTGTCCGTACACATCCCTTCTTGGCAATGCTCGTCTAAAAGAATGATATATGTTTTTAAAACTAATGTTCTGTGAAGTTGTCTTCAAGAGAGAGTATATTATTGCAAAGAATATTTTTCATTCTAAATTTCCATTTCCTTGTAGTATTTTTCCTTGAACCCACTGAGGGAACTATCGTCCCATGGCTCAAATAGCGAGTTCCCCAAAAATGTTATGTTTCTTAGACCATTGATATTGAAAATGAATTTCATTAATAAAGGCAAGTATATATTAAATTTATGATTCCACTAAATACTTTTAACTTTTGACAAATAGATTTGAACTCATGTGCTCCCGTTTTACTAAAATTTTCTATAGTAAGCATTTATAATAAAAAAACGTTTGTATAAATGTCCTGTCCAAAAAGTTCTTTGAAGAATTTTTATTATGAAAATTTTTACAATTAAGTTCTCAAAAGAATTTTTACCACAAAAATTCTGATGTAACATTTCTTAACCCAGACGAGACTGATAGCCACTTTCAAGACAAAGGGCAGTCATGCCGAGTGGCCATATAACCACTTTCATGACAAGACTATTTTTTCACTTCGGGATTAAAAGCCACTGCTGTGACAGCTTTTTGCGATATCTAACGGTATGTTTTTTAAGTTCTAGTCACTCTGTTAGTATCTGCTAGAGTTCATAAAAGTCCAATTTGTGCCTATTACAAAGAGATTCCCTCTGCTACCTGGTCCTTTTGTTTTTCTGATCCCTCTGAAGGGCCTTATTTGAGTTTTACTAGTTAATATGTATATAGAGGTGTGTATCCATAGATATTATACCAATGCCGAAATATATGACTTGATATTATTTTTATAAAAAATAATTTCAAAATTGTTTTAAAATATTGATCTTGATGAGTTTCGCAAACCTACGTTTGGCGGGAGAATTCAATTCAAACATAGTACAAAGTAACACCCCCCCCCTCCTTCCAATAGACCGATTTAGTTCATTTTCACAATACTTCTTTCTTATTAGATAGCCAGGACGTATACAGAGTTTTGTAACAATACAACAGAAATTACGACCGGTATAAGGAAATTAGTCATTTCTGTCCGGAGTAAACCCCCTCTTCTAGTCAACCAATTTAGTTTATTTTTACAAATTTTTCTCTTCAGTTGACCACAACAAATACTGATTTTCGTTGAAATATAACAAAAATTATGGCTGGTATTGACAAATAACTACTTTGGCTCCGGAGTAAACCCCCTCTTCGGATCGACCGATTTTGTCCATGTTTTCACTGTGACACGTGAATTTCGGTGTCTACTAGGTAGGATCGATAAAGATCCGAAGAACTTTTTAAAAAATTCTGTCATGAGTGCAATCTCAATAGCTACTTTCCTTCGGAGGACAGTGCTAATAAAAATGATATGTCAAAATTTAAAAAAAAAGTCTTTAAGCCTACCGTTGTATGGCCCTCAGCCCAGAATGAGAAAATGGTTAAGAACAACTTTTTAAAGAAAGAAATAATGAAAGCGAATTAGGAGAAAGAGAAGAGATGGGTGGTGGAGGCTCAGCTATTTTAATGCCATCGTCTAGAACTAGGCGAGAGAAACGGGCTCCGCTCCAGGTGCATCTAAGGTCTTGTAGATTGCTGTCTCGTAAGGCTTAAAAAAAAAATTATAACAAAAGCTCTAACATTCGTTCTAGCATAAACTGTTTCTATAAAACTCTTAAAAAAATTTCAAGTTAAAAGAACTTTTTGAAAATTGAAGTATACAGTTAGTTCAGATCGTTAATATTATTTATGTGCTTGAACTTACTATTTCTGCATTCCGGATTTCCACAGCAAGCCTCAGCCCCCTGTATTTCATTCTGCTTTTCTACGCCTCCGTCTAAATTATCCAGGCCACTCTGAAATAAAAATATATCTGCTTCTTTAGGTTTGTGGAAGAGCATATCCAGCTTCTGAATAGCATCCTTCTTTTTCATAGTGCTGTTTATAGTTCTGTTCTCTACAATATGCCCTTCTTCTAACTTGCTAATATTTTTGCTGCCTGACATCTTCCTCTGAAATCTATGCTTTAGTATAGGCTCTTCGAATTCCCGGAACGGAAAATCCTTAAAGAAATCTTGGAAGAAATCTAGTTTCTTCGGTGGCCCAAGGCTGTCCATATTTGTCTTACGATTTGTGAAGGGTATAAAAAATTCTGTGAAAGACATTATTACTTTATCCTTAGGTTTCTTTTTCTGCTTGAATATCTTCGAAAAGAGCCTCGGCTCGGCACTTTCCTGAGCTTGTTCTTTTTCTTCCTGTAAAAATTTCAAGTCCTTCACTCTATTTTCGAAGCCTCCCATTGGAAAAATGTCATAGAAAAGTGGGAACGTCATTTCGAATGGTTCATGACTGTTGTTGACTTTGGTGATCTTTGGTGCCTTGTGAGCACTTTTTGTTGCAGCATTTTTGTTATTATTTGAGAAAACAGACAAAAAGTCTTCAAAGTCCGATACTTCTCCAGCCGAAGCTGAATAAAGAAATCCTGAAAATAAAAATAACTAAATAATTCAGTAAGTTTGAAGGTTAGGGTGGGGAAGGATCAATGGATTCTCGAAGTAACTAGCACGAGTTGCTCCCCTGCTCAAATTTCAAAATTATGGATTTGACAACATTATTTATTTATTTTAATTTTAACGTCTATTTATTATTAACTATGAATTTTACGACGGGTTATCTATAGGTTACCACCCATTTCTAGCCAGGATAGGGTTGATGCCTTTTCTTTTTTCTAATGAAAAGCCACCATCCCTAGTGGGAATCGTACCCACGACCTTTGGCACGGAGTGTTAAGTGCTCACGCCTTAACAGTCACGGCCACTGGGCCTCCTTGACAACATTATGAAAAGACTCGTCGATTAAGCACTCTTCTATTTGTGAATCGGGGTTCATACTTCCGCACCGCTTCTAAAGCATTACCGTTGTAGAAAACTATACACAGTTGTATACGTTGTACACTAAAACTATATCAGCATCAAGAGATTGAATTGTAGTCATTGGTTTCTTGAAACAATTCACAGTGGCAATTTTTTCAAATGAAAATTTAAATAAGTAAGTACCAAATTGAAAACTAGTTTCGTTTCTTGTTTTACGATTTTCTCAAAAACGAAGAGAAAACGAGCAAATCTCTAAAGGACTTTTTGTCTTAGTTTTTTGGTCCCCTACACACTCCTGAAGTTTTGCAATTTAAAATCGGTACACACACGGTAGATAAGGAACATTAAAGGCACGACAACAGGAGCTGACAGTATCCTAAGCGGAAATGACTCCCTCCACCTTCTCAATGTTCGTTCTAGGAAAAAACTATTACCAATATGTTTCTCATTATCTTACCTTGTTTTACTTTAATACTAATTTTTATGTTAAATGAAATTTATAAAAACAACAACCAAATAAAACGTTAGGTGAACAAGGACAAAACCCCGTTCAATAGAACAAAACTAAAAATTTTGAAGTTTAAGCACTTATTTTTCTGATTGACATCGCACCAACGACAAATACATCAGACCCTTTTTTGTTGGTAATTTAGTAAGCTTTGAATGGACACCTTCTACTCACCACGATTTCCCTACCATTTTCGAGATATTTTAGAAAATATTTCAAGATCTGAAAACTTTTTATGTCTAATGATACATTTTTTTTTCCAACACTTCTTTACCTCCAAACGCAACCAAAATTTAAATATCTATCTAATATATAGATTAAATAAATGTCAAGCGTCTGGAACAAATAACAACTGAATCAATAGTTTCTGAATACCCAAATTGAAAATTAGTTTGGATAAGTAGTTGTATGAATTTTTCTGATAAACGGTAACAGATATCGCTTTAACAATGGTTTCATTCGTTTTTCGTACTTTGACGAATCTATAAAATGAGCACCTGCAAGCATATGAACTCAAAAATGTAAGTGTTACAATTTTTTTGTGTGGTGGACAGATTCTGCTGGTTAACTAACTTGACCTTTCAAATTAGACAAAAGATTTTTGCACCAAATTTTATCAAAATCCATGATCCAGATCTTAGAACGAGACCGACATCTTTAACCTGCGTTGAAGCAAATACGTAAGTACCCATATTATATAGTATTTCCAAGAATGAATGTTGAGAAAGAGGATGGATTAATTTCTGCTTAGGATACAATTAGTATCCTGTTGTGGCACCTAAAGTCTCACTTCTCTTTGAGATTTCATTTTGTATTTCTCACAAAAGATCAAAACCTTTCAATATATGCTTCCATTCTTTAACTAATAACACTAGAGATAAGTACGGAACTGCGCTGAGATGACATAGTTCCTAGGAGTAAGACTTTTTTAGATTTTTGTCTCACATTTCTTGAATTGTGTTAGGATTAATTTAAAATTGTTAGATATTGTAGAAGATGTATCTTTACAGTCCTTTGTGTAAGTTTACAATAAGCCGTAGAAAATGAACTCTCATTCCCTTTGATCTAGTTCTCTTTGTTTATTCTATTGATTATTGTCAAGAAAAAAAAAAGTATTTTAGGTAATAATGTCTACAATGAAACTCTTTATAAATTGAACCCAACTAATGATAAAGGTGTCTTGTAAAAATAAGTAAAATCGGTCCTTCCGGAGGGAGGAACCGCGCTAAAAGTAGTCATGTAAAGTAACAAAATAAATAAGTAGATGAACTTCCACGATAGAACTACTACAGTGAAGACAGCTTTTCTTTTTTTTTAAATATATATAATGAATGAAAGTGAATGCTCAATTGGTAGCTTAAATTTCTTACCTACTAATAAGAGAATGGAAAACATTTGCTAGTTTTTAAATCTTTCAATTTCACATTTTCTTTGAAGCTTACTGTATTCTCTAAGTGCTTAGAACATTTTTATAGGTTTTGATATTGAATCATATGCAAAATAGAACATTATTTTTAACCATATGGTTTAACATATTTAGTTTTAATTTAAATTTTAATGTTCATTAGAATTTTAGGTCAGGTTATCTATAGTTCACCACCCTTTTCTTGCTAGGATAGGGCGGATGGATTTTCTTTTTCCAAAGAAAAGCCACCACACATAGTGGGAATCGAACCCACAACCCTTGGCACGGAGTGTTATGTGCTCACACATGACCACCGGGCCTCCAAAAAATAATAAAAAAAAAAAATTATTTCAAAACTAAAACAAGGGTTTACAAAAACGCTCGAACAATAAAACTTCTTTGTTATCCTTAGGGCATAAGTAGAAGCTAATGTGCAAAGTTTCACGAAATCTGAAATCGTGGTTGACATGACCTTGGTGATTTCACATGGAATGACAAAAAATGAAACTGTTGTGACCAAACCCTGACCATCTTGGCTATCTCCACGCACAACAATTCCAGAATAAAGTTTGTTTATGTATTATCTTCCTTTCGTCTGTTTTAGTGTATTTGAGCTGGTTTCTGTCTTTATTTCGCATCAAAGTTTTTCTCTCTACAAATACTTGACAGTAATCATTCTAATTAAAATAAGAACACCGATACGCCAATACTACACATAACATGCCAACGGCGGCGTTAATAGCCAAGATTTGTTGATGCGCCGTAAAAAAAAAAAAAAAAAAAAAAAAAAAAAAAAAAAAAAAAAAAAAAAAAAAAAAAACATGCCAACGGTCATAGCCACGCTGAATACAACGGTTTCCGACCATGGGTGACTGACCACATGCTGTTGGCATTATAAAAGGGTGGCAACCTGTAGATAGCTCGGCGTTAATAGCCTAATTGTTGATACACATTTAAACACACACTAAAAACCAAAACAAAAAAATACTCCTGACATAGATGATTGGCCTACTTAACTTATTCTATTCCTCCTCCTCCACACCCTATTCTTGTTTCTTCCACGTTTCTATTTATATTTATTATATCATAGTTTCATTTTTTTTTTATGTTTCAGGTTGATACACATTACTGTTCCAATTGTTTGGAGCACTTGCCGACTGCAGAAGCAAAGTTCCGGAAGAATCGGTGACAATTTATAATTTTTTTTTTTTTTTATTATATTTTTCAAACATATCATATATATATATATATATATATATATATATATTGTGGTGTTTTGGGTTTGACAAGATTTAAAAAGAAAATGAAAATGAATTATATTTTAAAATTTTTAGAGAATAATTGACTAGAAATGTTCTTATTAGATTTTCATTAATCTCAGGGTTCATTTAAATATTACCAAATTCACTACATACGGATTTATGAATAAAACTTATTTATTTAATGTGAATAATTACTTTAATTTAATAAAATTTCCTGAAAGATAAAGCATGAGAAATGTTAAATTATAATCACTTCTTACTATTTGTCCTTTTATGTGTTGAGACCATATTATCTACCAGGAGAAAGGTTCATAGTAAATAAAATAGAGTTAGAAACAATTGACTTATATTGAAATAATATATAATTTATATGTTTTTGGCATGGTTGTGATACTAAATTAAATATATTAAATGTAAGAAAAGGTGCTTGACTCACGTAATTGTATCAATGTTGGGGTATTAAAGAAAAATTAGTACATAATTAAAATATTGAATTAATATAAAAATGGGGTCTCCCGTGGTCTAGTGGCTATCGCGCTGGATTCATAAGCGGGAGGTGGCGGGTTCGATTCCCACCTCCGGCAGGAATTTTCTCATCTCAGGGCTCGCTGGTAAAATTCCTCGCCGCACCCTGGTTGTCGGCGCTAATGACCTAGATGTAGATGCGCCGTAAAAAAAAAAAAAAAAAAAAAAAAAAAAAAAAAAAAAAAAAAAAAAATATAATAATTGATAATAAAATATAATTATTGGCCATTATTGAATCTTTGCTAGCTTTTATATGTTATATTGAACTTACTTGAGCATTGGCAGTTATTTCATTATTGAGTTATACTCCGCTTATGATGCGGATGGCGTTCTGGAAATGAAGAGGCAGACTTTTAGTAGTTATGTCGGCATGCTGAGGAGAATGATGGTCGCTACTAGGTCATAGAGTGAAGATGAAGTGTGAGCTTGGTGTCGGCTTGCCGGCTGATGATGAAGAGAGAGAGTGCCGTCTCCCCGTTGATGCTGGAATGAGATCGAGTAGTGGGGGGAGGCACCTCTTATAGGCGTTACTCCCCCCATACCAAGAGACTCCCGGGTGCTGAGCCCGACACATCGGTGTCCAAAGAGCACTTTTTGAAGCACCTTCTTATCTTCCTGGGAAACTTGTATCTTTCTTTGCCTTATCGCTCCTAGCCGAGACATTTTAAATCCTTTTTAGCGCGGTTCCTCCCTCCCCCATAGGGAGGAACCCCGCTTATAGGGTTGATACAATGAAACAATCCGGAAGTGCCGACTAGAAAATTTCGCGTTTCAGAACCCCTAGAGACCGAAAATAACGGTGGTTCAAATTTGTATATATATATATATATATATATATATATATATATATATGTATATATTTATTTATATATATATATATTGTAATGATATATTACATTCTTGAAAATATGTTTAAATTCAAATAACCATCGATATTTTGAAAAGCCCGCGCAAATCACAAACCATATGTACAAATAACATCGTATTATATACGATCAAAATTAATAATGTTTTTGGACAATACTGGTATACAATATATCCATATTAAATGTACATTCAGATAACAATAAATTAATTATTTTGTATGGCAAAAAACAATTGTTATCTGTATATATAATCCGGCAAACGGCGGAAGTTACGAAGCAAGGACGCTAAACTTTCCCGCTTGCTCGAATGGCGTCAGTCCATTCTAGTTCCATCAGCGATAGAGAGAGGTTCAAGCTACTCTAGTCTCAGCCTTGTCTTGAAGAAGAAGTTTTTTGGTTCTCAGCGTTGGCCGAAGTCAGAGCTCTCCTCCAAGGAATACCGAATGTATTAAGATTTCGTTGGAAGCGGATTGATTTAGAGGTAAGAATTGTTTTTGTTGTAGTTTTAAATTATTTTATTTTTGTTTGCATGTAATTTAATATTGTTTGTATCTCAGAATTGTCTGGAGATAAATGTAATACCAGTAATTCACTCGGAACCTTGATCCATGAGATTAAGTTAAATTAACATAATAAAACTAATTAAAATTTCTTTATTTCTTATTATAAAAATTAATTATTACATTTAATGGCGCCCAACGTAGACGGCCGAGTGAATTAAAATTAAAAGCGGTAAATAAATATTGAAAATAAAACTTAAAAGTAATTTTTTTTTATATAATAAAAATGTCTGACGTAAATATTGAACAATTTCAAAATAACGGTGAAGAAAATAGTGTAGAATCACCGGAATACGTATTTTTTACGCCAGGAGAAATAAATATAATAGTCGAAACACGTGAAAATGAATTGCAGGAGGATGATGCAATAGCATTCAGAGAATCGTCGGCGTGTTCCATAGCAAAGGAAATTATATCCAATGGCGGGAATCGTACTCCGGAAAGGGATAATGAGATGCATCCGTGGCACGTGGATCAACTCATGAGATTTTTAACAGACAAGTTCCAAGAGTTTAATGCTAAGAGTGATAAAAATTATGCAGAACTAAGTAAAAACAATAAAAGATTGGAAAATAAAATTGATAAAAATAATAAAATATTGGAAGATAAAATTGATGCAAATAGAATAGAACAAAATAAAAAATTGGACGATTTATGTAATGCTTTAAATAATATGGGTAAAAATCAGAATGAAGAGACGATAGAGTTGGAAAAATCGAATAATAACCTTTTTAATAAAAATAATAGAAGTTGTATAGAAATTATTGAGATAAATGAAAATAATAACGAAAATTTAATTAAAAATACCGAAAATGACGATACACAATTCAATAAGGACGATTCAAGTGAATTAATAAAAGATAATTTCAATTATGATTGTAGTATTATTGATCAAAAATGTGAAGAAAATAAAATATTTGTTGAAACTAAAGATGAAAGTGAGTATGTTTGTTTAGTGAATGAAGATGATAAAATTAAAGAAATATTATTGAGTAATTTGAATAATAATAATGAAAAAATAAATCAAATAATTAAAAATAATATAACTAATGATAATTTAAAAAATAAAATAAGTACAGACGTTATGGATGAGAATTTGGAACAAAATAATATTAAAAAATTAGTTGATGATCATATAATTAGTTTAAAAATAATGAGTTATAATAATAATAATGGTAATAATCAAAATAATATAATGAATAAAAATGTTAACAAAAATAATCATCTGAAAAATATGGACACCAAATTTGGTAATAAAGTAAAAATACTTTTTGAGTATCAACATCAAAATGGGATTGAAAAAATTGCAAAATTAAATCGGCCACCACGAAAGAGAATAAAACAAATCCTTAGGAATAATTCGGACAGATGCAAAAAAGATTTTAATGATAAATAGTGGATCTAGGACAATTTTTAAATGTAGTACTAGTTTAGAATTTTTATGTTACAAAAATTAGTTTAGTATAAGATTTAATTGATAATAATAATAATTAAAAATTAATATAAATGTTGAAATCACATTAGTTTAGGATAAGAAAATTTTGATATTATGTAAAATTAATAAATTTAATAATAATGTTTTTTGTATATTAAAATAAACTTATTTCAATAAAGATCATTAGTTTAGCCTAAAATAAATTTGATAATTATAAAAATAATTTAAAATAAGTATATTAATAAAATACTATATTCATATAATCACAATAATTAAAAAATTATGAGACGAAGTAAGCTATCAAAATTTAAAAATAATATAATACACTTGCTATTATTCTGAACCCTCTATTCCGAAACTCCAAATTAAAAAATTCAATTTTAAATTTATTTTTTATACCGGACTAAAAACATTTTTTTTTTAATTTTTTTTTTTAGACAGGAGTGCAAATGTAATGATATATTACATTCTTGAAAATATGTTTAAATTCAAATAACCATCGATATTTTGAAAAGCCCGCGCAAATCACAAACCATATGTACAAATAACATCGTATTATATACGATCAAAATTAATAATGTTTTTGGACAATACTGGTATACAATATATCCATATTAAATGTACATTCAGATAACAATAAATTAATTATTTTGTATGGCAAAAAACAATTGTTATCTGTATATATAATCCGGCAAACGGCGGAAGTTACGAAGCAAGGACGCTAAACTTTCCCGCTTGCTCGAATGGCGTCAGTCCATTCTAGTTCCATCAGCGATAGAGAGAGGTTCAAGCTACTCTAGTCTCAGCCTTGTCTTGAAGAAGAAGTTTTTTGGTTCTCAGCGTTGGCCGAAGTCAGAGCTCTCCTCCAAGGAATACCGAATGTATTAAGATTTCGTTGGAAGCGGATTGATTTAGAGGTAAGAATTGTTTTTGTTGTAGTTTTAAATTATTTTATTTTTGTTTGCATGTAATTTAATATTGTTTGTATCTCAGAATTGTCTGGAGATAAATGTAATACCAGTAATTCACTCGGAACCTTGATCCATGAGATTAAGTTAAATTAACATAATAAAACTAATTAAAATTTCTTTATTTCTTATTATAAAAATTAATCATTACAATATATATATATATATATATATATATATATATATATATATATATATATATATATTTGTCTGTTCGCTCTCTAGCTAGAAGACGAATGGTCCGATTTTGATGAAATTTGGTACAAAAATCCTTCGTCCAATTTGAAAGGTCAAGTTCGTTAACCAGCAAAATCCGCCTACTGGAAGATGGCGTTTGGGGCGAAATTCGCGCAAAAAAAATCGTAACGCTTACGTTTTTGAGTTCATAAGCTTCTAAGTACTCGTTTTATATGATTCCTGGGCTAGGAAAACGAATGAAACCATTTTCAAGGCGATAGCTTTAACCGTTTTCGAGAAAATTGGAAAAATATTTTTTGAATACCGTTTTTGGTTTGGGTACTTAGAATCATGGGATTCAGTTGAAACATTTTCTGCATGTTCTACTTTCATCAAAACTAATATGTTGAAATTTTGGTTACGTTTGGAGTTAAGGAAGGGTTAGAATAAAATATTTTATTAACAGACTTAAAAAGTTTTGGTAACTTTGTATATTTTCCTTAATATCTCGAAAAAGGTTGAGAATCTTGGGAAACGAAAGAATACCACTACAAAGCTTACTAAATGCTCTACAAAAAAGGTTCTGATGAAAGTTTTGATTAGGCGATGTCAATCGGAGAAATAAGTGCTTAAAACATTAAAGTAATTGATTTTGCTTATTCGAACTGTTCTTTTTGTCTGTTTTTATTCCTTGTTATTTTTTAATTGCTTATAGTTGGATAATGTATTTTACAATAAAACAGATTAGGCAAAATAAGAAAAACAATTCATTGTTAGAAATATAGCTTGCCAAGAGAAAAAGATTCGATGACGTCTTTTGAATATTTTCAATTGCCTTTATGCTGTTGGTTTTTTTATTTTATTTTTTAATTGATTTTATCTGTAGAATTATTACTATAGTAAAAGAACACAGGAATGTGTGAAAATATTTGATATTTTCCAATTCATTGAAACGTATGAAATGAAGTATCGGTAGAAGAGGATTCTAGGGTCTTGCGGACCTGACCCCAGGTATAAAACCCTTTGAACAAAGGCCGAGGAAAATATTATCTGTTTCTGTTCTATGCTTTTCAAATGAGAATAGGGATATGAACAGGAACCGGGGTCTCGCGTGGTCTAATGGCTAGCGCCTTGGATTCATAAGCGGGAGATGGTGGGTTCGATTCCCAACCTCCGGCAGGAATTTTATCATCCCACGGCTCGCTGGTGAAATTCCTCGCTACACCCTGGATGTCGGCGCTAATGACCTAGATGTAGATGTGCCGTAAAAAAAAAAAAAAAAAAAAAAAAAAAAAAAAAACCGGAACCGCGCTAAGATGACGCATTTCCTGCGAGTCGGACTTTTATTTATTTATTTCACACTTGCTTTTTTAAAAAATAAATACTGCCAATTGAACCTTTTATTATAACTGCTTTCATTTTCAATTATTTAGTTGTTTGACAAAAATAATATCTGTGCTGGACTTATTGTATAGAAATGCTACTCTTTGCTATGCCAGAAACTGACACTTTCTAGAGCACCCCCTTATAGTTCATTACAATATATATATATATATATATATATATATATATATATATATATATATATATATATATATCAATGAGTTCGAGTTATTCTAATTATCAAGAACATCAACAAATAAATTTGAGACATTCAAAATTGCTGGCGATTCAAAATGGTCGTCACAATCTGAATGGTTCAGTGTAGCCAATTTTTCTTCAACAAAACTTTTGACCAAATTTTGACCTAGCCTAGGAGATTTCCCGTATAAAGATCTACCTGTATAAGGAACAAACGGACAAACAGACATGTGATTTATATATATATATATATATATATATATATATATATATATATATATATATATATATATAAATATATATTATATATAGATTTATATTTATATATATATATATATATATATATATATATATATATATATATATATATATATATAAATCACGTCTGTTTGTCCATTTGTTCCTTATACAAATCTACACCATTTGACCAAACTTGGCACACAGGTAGGTCTTTATACGGGAAATCTCCTAGGCTAGGTCAAAATAGTCAAATTTGAAAATTTGGTCAAAAGGTAAAAAGTTTTGTTGAAGAAAAATTGGCAACACTGAACCATTCAGATTGTGACGGCCATTTTGAATCGACAGCAATTTTGAATGTCTCAAATTTATTTGTTGATATTCTTGATAATTAGAATAACTCTAACTCATTGATGACTTTACATCATTATATAATTATGTAATGAAAGTTATTTCAATTTTTTACCATCCACCTCCCATTTTTTACTGCCAAAAACCGCTGTTTTACCTGGAATTTACTCTGCATATTTCTCTAGTATATTTTGAGCTTTTCAAGTGAACAATTGTTTGTGTAAATATTTCTAAGAAAATTTATTCTGGACAAGAATTGTTAGAACTTTTGACGGGTGTGAGTGGAAGTGAAGTGGAGTTTTCTTGGGATGACGATGAGGGTTCTGATAATTTATCCCAAAATGTTTCTGTTGAAGAAACACCTGGAACAAAGTACAAGTGTGCAATGCAAAGTACAAGAGAAGACAGAAGAGGGAATCTTCCGAGGGAATCTTCGTGTGAGAAAAGTGGTCAGCACACGGGCACTCCTGGCGCTCTAGGCTATCCACGGGCTCTAGGCTATCCCACACCACATTACCATCTAGCCCTACGTGTAGTACGCAGCCTAAAGGTTAATTATTGAGCCCAAGTACTGAAAACTTCAGACCATCTCAATACTATTAGTCGAAGAGCTGATAACGCACATTTCATAAAGTGTTTTATGCACATTGAAATTTTGCTATAGTGCAGCTCGGGTAGATAAGAAGGTAAATATGTGTCGGCTAGACTTCCCGTGGAACACCAGGTATTGCGCATAGGGGAAAGGTGAAGAAAAATATTGTTTTATTCCGAAGCCAACTATCTTTAATGTAAAATTAAGGCTATTTTACAATGAATAATAAATAAGGGAGACATTTTTAAGGGGGATAACATGTAAAAAAAAAAGAAAAGAAAAGTAAATGATTTTTTTTCTAATGTTAAATGGAGTTTTATTCACGCTGCCATTTAAACCGGGACAGCAGTACAAGATCATGTGAGCAAGAACCAATGAGAGCACAGAAAAAAACCTTAACTGCCCAGATGATCGGTGCTCTCTTACACTCTTACGCAGTTTATTGCAGTCTACCATAGGCAACATTTATTTTCATGTTTGCTGATAATTAAACCCCACAAAAAGTGACTTTCCTTATGTAATTATTTTCAATTATGTTTATTAAAGATGCTGTTTATTGAAATCGCAGCATGAATAAATCATTTAAAATTTAAAAAAAACGACTTTGGGTTTATTTTTATTAACATTTTAACCCCCTTAAATATGTTTGTCTTATTCATTATTCATTGTAAAATTGCCTTAATTTTACATTAAAGATTGTTGGCTTCTGAATAAAACACTTTTCCTAGGACAACAATATTTTTTTGCACCTTTCCCCTAAGCTCGATGCCTGGTGTTCCACGGTGAGTCTAGCTAACAAATATCAAGAGGTGCATCTTATCTACTCAAGAGGTGCATTATAGAAAAATTTTAAGGTGCATAAAACACTTCATGAAAAGTGCGTTACCAGCTCTTGGACTATATAAGGGCCTATTTTACCCTGGGTTTTGTATTTAAGAAATTTAGGTTTATTTATTTTTCTAACTTATTATTTTTGTGTTGCTGTAAGTTAATATGTTTTGTTTTTATCTTGGACAGCAATTCATAATTGTTATGTTTAATGTTTAGTTGCCACACTTGCTTTGATTGCCCCAACTGTAACCACACTCTGTCAGTTAGAGCAACTCCAAGAAGTACGGAGGACGGTTCGACTAAAACCCCTACAAAACATTATTACCTTGCATGCTTCTTTTGCCGTTGGACATCTAGAGATGTTGGTATCCCTGATCAAACAACAGGTATGGAATATTTTACTTTAATAATAAATGTCTTAAACAGGTTTTGCTTAGCATTTCCCTCTCTTTCGGTCTCCTCTTCCGAATGGAGATATCAAATATCATACAGTCACATCTTGCCTTACTTTGGTAATTTTTTTACGACTTATAGAATTTACCTACCTCCAAATTTACTTGTCACTTGAATAAACCTCAGATAACCATTCCCAGTTATTTATAAATATATTTATAATAAGATAAGATATGGTCAATACAAATATATTTTAAATTTATGAATACACTGAACATACATGCTCATAATTGTTTGAAATTATGCGTTCTTGACTGTAAAGTTGACTTGTTTGTGAATTTCATATGTTCTAAGACATGATTTTTCAGTGTTAAATCAAATAGGAAATACAATTATTAATTTTGCGACAAAATAAACTAATTGATTTTAAATAATTTCTATTCATTTTTTGGGAATAACAACTTAAATTAGTAAAATACATCCTAATTATTAACTGTAATGGAAAGACTATTTGTAATTTGTAGATGGAAATGAATTTTACTTGACATACAGCTTTTCTGATTGATGTAAACAATTTAAATCTTTTAATTCTGTACATTATACTCCTAGATATACTTATAATTATCTGACTTGATATTAATATTTTCTGTTGTTGATTTTTTTCACTAATCTATATTTATACAGTGTTAGTATATGTACTTTCAACATAACATAATGCATTGTATGCAGTGTTGGGCAACACTAACTTTAGTTTACTAAACATCATTCTAACTCAAAAGAAACTCACATTATATATTAGTTTTAGTTTTAGTTTAGTTTTAGATTTGTAAAATTATTAATCATGTGTTGTATTTTCTTAATAAATAGTTGTTTTTAGTTTTACTATCCGTTTTTAGTATGGTAATTAGTTTAATTTAAGCAAAAGTGACCTGAATTTATAATTTTAGTTAAGTTTTAGTTTTTAAATCACTAATTAGTTTATTGCATACGTTGATTTGGAACAAGGGTAAAAAATAGGTATGTATGTATTTTTGTTTAAATAAATAGTGTTTATTTATGAACTATAATGGGAAAAAATGAGGTTACAACTTCAGCCTATTTAAAACAAAATGAAAACAAGTTCTATTAGTTTTAATCATTTACTGAATTTTCGAAATAACATATGATTTGCATTAATTCACATTATTTTTGTAAAACTAAACTAAAATAAAGCTTTAATTCAGTTTTTAATCAATTCCCAATGATTTAGTTTTAGTTCAACTAATATCCATTAGGAAATTTAATTTTAGTTTTTGTTAGGTTGAAATTTTTAGTTTAGATTTAGTTTATTCTAAAAAATGAATGTAGCTTTAATTTTAGTTTTAGTTTTTAGTTTCGCCCAACATTGATTGTATAATAATTCATAACGAATATTATATAATATATGTGAAATTATCGAATATATCCCGGAAGTTTCTACCCACCTCATTGAATTCTACCCATCTTTCTGAACACATCCTTCTACCATCTTCATAACTTTTATTAATAAACTAATTTAAGTTAAATTTGCCAAAATCTACATTAAATTTACATAAGGAACTTTTTATTCCTATAAGCCCTTGCTTTGAGACAAGGTTCGATACGAATAAATTTTGGTGCACAGTCTTTCTTTGTAATCTATGCAGTTAACCATGAAATATTTACGGATAGAATGTTTTAGTCTTCCTGCACACTTCATTCTTAACTTTGTTATCCTGTGTAATATTCTTCCTATATTTTAGAGTTCTAATACTACTTTAATATTTTTAATTAGTTTATTATTATTTTCCAGCTACTGGTAATTGGCCAATTAAAGAGCAAGCCTACTCGGAGACCCTGACTGCGTACATGGACTATTACAAGATTTTAGCAATGAGGGAAAGGAATCAAAAGGAGAAGAAAACCTACAATAGTCCTCTCATTAGAGGATATTCGTCTCTCACGGTAATTCAATCAGAAAGCAATCATTTTTTCATTACACATTTTGAGTCAACGGCCATAGCTACCTTGAATATACTGGATCACTGAAGTTAAGCAACTTCGGGTGTACAAGTACCTGAATGGGGAAACGTCCATGTGCTGTAGGCATTACACAAATACATGATGAGTCTGTCATCTTCCGTAAACCAGGCCAAAGAAATACATGAGAATTCATCCGTAACTGTGGCTAAAAAGTTAGGTAAAATGTAGCAAAAGTACTTCAAAATGAGTGAGTGCTATGATTTCTGCGTGGTCCAACCTTTCTGTTGAATAATCACTATCAAGGCTTTTCTCACTCCTGTTGAACATAAATATTATCATAATTACGATTATAATCACAGACCTGCGAGATGTGATTATGATTACACATTTGATTATAATTACACTCGTAATCACATTTTTCTATAATTATTACTGTTATCACAGCTGTTTCTATGATTATGACTGTAGTTGCAACTACTTTTCTGTTATTAATGCTGTAATTGCAACTGTAATCACAAATTTATTCTGTGATAACAAATTTATAACTGTAATCATAACCTTTCTGTGATTACGAACGTAATCACAACCTTTTCTTCAATTAAGACTGTAGTCTCAACGTTTTTTATTTAAAATACTATTACCTGATTCTTACCCAGTATTCTGCCATGTTTTAAGCCCTTAATACCTTGTGAAGACCCTAATAATACCCTCTCACTTATTTGTGCATTTCGAACTTGGCCAGTTTTCGTTAAATGATGCCATTTTTACTGAAGGGCCTGAATCTTTAAATGTCAGAAATTACATAATAAATCCAATCGTCGTAGCGGCTATCATTTAACAAAAACTGGCCAAGTTGGAAATGCACAAATAAGTGACTGAGTATTATTAAATTCTTGACAAGATATTGAGGGCTTAAAACTTAGCAGAATACTATAATTTTTTTTTTTTTTTTTTTTTTTTTTTTACTGCACATCAACAAATCTTGGCTATTAGCGCCCCACATCCAGGGTGCAGCCAGGAATTTTCTCAGCAAGCCCTGAGATGAGAAAATTTCTGGCATCGATGGGGATTGAACCCGCCATCTCCCGCTTATGGATCTAGCGTGCTAGCCACTAGACTACGGGAGACCCCTAGAATACTATAATATCATAACTTTCATAGGCGAACTGTTTTTGGGTTAGGCCTGGAACTTGGCCTCAACATTAGCTTTTGTTGGGGCCATGTCTTACCTTATTTTGTTCACTCAAATTTCAAAAGTTCGGACTTGGACCTTTTTGTTCCAAAGTACAGAATTATATTTGGAAATTAAGAATCACTATTTTTATTTCTAGGAGAAATTCGGGCTTACATCAATGATTGCTCGGAAGCGAGCAGGTCTTCCTCCATTACCATTAGGAGGGAAGGATACTGCTCAATCGACTCTTCCAAAAATTACTCCATCTGTTGCTGTGGAAAGTGTCGAGCCTCTCCCAGACACATTCTTTACAGATCTTACGAAAAGTATGTATTTTTAATTCTTTTTATTATAAAGATTACACAGGTCTACAAAAATAATCTTTCTGAAATTTGATTTGATGATTTTGGTCAATCTCTATGCTCCTTGGCGTGCTGAAGCCGAACATGAGGCCAGTTCCTCTCTATCACGTAAGGAAATTGTTCAATCTCAAGTAAGGGCAGAGGTACTACCATTAAAAGATAACAGAATTGGCGAATAAGAGTTTTCATTTATTTCCATGATCTTTTAGTTATTTCAATGCTGTTTACTGTACAAAATACATAAATGTGTAGAAATAACAGCTTCAGAATTAACAGTGGCATATTTAGTTATTATTTTTATGAAAACGTATTTTTTTCTCTTGAAAATTTCTCCGTGTTCGTTTCCGGCTGTAGGACTCTTCAGATGATTCACGCTGCAGCATCCAACAATAGTCAGCCATCATGTTTACGTTCCATTTGCCCTGATACCTACGTTCCATTTCCTGGATGTCCTGATGGAACCTTTCCCCTTGTTCTTCACTTACTTCCCCTAAGTTTTCCGGAAAATAGTCCACATGCGAATGTAAGAAGTGAACCTTCAAACTCATGTTGCAACCTTGTAATTGAAATGCCTTCAACATGCGTTCCACGATACTTCTGTAATTGGGATCTTTCACGTTACCAAGGAACTTCTCAACAACATCTTTAAAAGAATTCCAAGCTTCCTTCTCCTTCTCATTCATGGTCTGAGTGAAATGTGGATCTGTGAAAAGTTTCCGAATATCTGGGCCTACAAAGATCCCCTCTTTTAGCTTTGCATCACTTAATCGTGGGAACTTGGAGCATAAGTACTTAAAACATTCACCTTCTTTATTGAGAGACTTTACGAATTGTTTTATGAGCCCTAGCTTTATGTGTAGAGGAGGTAGCAGGATTTTGTCAGAAGGAACCAAACTTCTCCTAATTACATTTTTTTGGCCTGGCGACAGAGCTGCTCGTGATGGCCAGTCTTTGTTGTTCCAATGGGAATTTCTGTCTCGGCTATCCCATAAACATAAAAAACAAGGGAACTTGGTGTACCCTGATTGCTGACCTAAGAGCATAGTAAGTACTTTCAAGTCTCCACATATCAACCAGTTATGCTCATTATAATGAATTCGTTCGAGAACTAATGACAAATTTTCGTATGTTTCTTTTAAATGTACCGAATGGCCAACTGGAACTGAAGCATGAGTATTGCCATTGTGCAACAAAACAGCCTTTAGACTTCGCTTTGATGAGTCTATGAATAGACGCCAATGAATCGGGTCATATTGTATACCAAATTGACCCATCAGACCAAGAATGTCTTTGCAATAAATAAGATTCTCATCCAGAGCAAAGTAAGGAACAAAAACTGCTTCACGGTGTCGATACCATGAAAAAGAAGTGCCTGGCTGTAATAAATTTTTGTTTTTAAGACGGGAGCCAAGTAACTGAGCTGCATCTTTTGGAAGTCCAAGATCTCTCACTAAGTCGTTCAACTCCTGTTGAGAAATAAGCTGAGGTTCATCTTCTGAACTGCTTGCTTTGAATCACTGTGTACTTCATCGCTCTCCGACAAACAGTCTTCTCTATTAGCTTCCCTATCTATACTGCCCAAGTCACGAGGGGGCTGAGGAACTGTCAATCCAGGACCGTGTGGTACCGGATGACTAGCAGATTCCACATTAGGGTAGTTAATGAGCTTATGATTTTTGGAATTATAGCCTTGAACATGACAATTACAAAAGTAACAGTCATTAACGTGGTTTTTTTGCTCCCTCCACATCATTGGGATAGCAAATCTGAAAGATTTTAACTCTCCTTTGTACCATAAGCGAAGTTTTTCTACGCAGCTATGGCATACTTTGTGAGGAGCCCACACTTTATCTTGATCTCCTATTCTCAAGCCAAAATATGCATAATATGCATTTTTGACAAAACCTGTTATATTTCGTTGGTATTTCTTAACTGTGTACTCACCACAGATAAAACAGAAGTAGTCTGGACTGGTAACACAACGACGATGAGACAT
The DNA here is from genome assembly GCA_946811695.1 of Gonocerus acuteangulatus. Classification (NCBI taxonomy): domain Eukaryota; kingdom Metazoa; phylum Arthropoda; class Insecta; order Hemiptera; family Coreidae; genus Gonocerus; species Gonocerus acuteangulatus. The sequence goes on along the minus strand of OX328125.1, from coordinate 100,029,983 downwards.
TTTGTCTAAATGCACTTTCAAACCTTAAAATACGTTCTTAATCACTTTGACACAACTAAGAGACCTCAGTGAATGTGTTCACTTCAGTTGATACTACTGAACTGAGAGAATGAACAGAAATTTAGCTCCAAGTTCCTGATACAACAGGTTCAATCTCGTTTAGCTTCAGACGGTGACATCTGAGACCAAACAAGTACGTTCCTGTCTGAACAGGTCGTGCCTAGACACCCTCAGGCCTACAACATCTACTGAGGGAGTCATTGCCTACACCACCTAGTGAAAGATGTCTGTTTATAAAAAGAGAAATCGTTTGGAAAAAAAAAAAACAAAAAAAAAAAACCTACTTCTTACTAAATTTATGTGTATAACAGGTATATTATGTTCTATGGATTTGAAAAAAATCTGTACGTGATAGAGAAAAACGGACTTCATTCTCGGCCTCAGCACACCGAGAAACACAGAGATTAGCCAAAATCATCAAATCAAATTTTTGGTTGTAGACCTGTGTTATCAAAGAACAAAGAAACACCATCATAAAGGCATTTGTTTTTTACAATTATTTATTTCAGACCATAAAATCTTTTAAAAACTAGAAATGGAACTGATATTTTTTTTCTTATTACAAATATGCTTCAAATGTAGTATGCCTCTGTATTATGAAATATTTAACCCTTAGCAGTCCTATCCCGACCTGAGACCGGGATAAGCAAGTTGTGAATATAGTGTTGCCGATTTATTCACTCCTGGTCCACCACCGGCATCTAGTCCTTTGTCGAGATTGCAAAAAAATGCGTAACCCTGCGTAGTATTTTTCAGGGTGTTGTTCGGAGCCACTCCAGCAGTGTTTACCCAATTTGTCAGATTCGAAGGACCTGTGCTAACTGCGCACCAATCGAAAAACATTGAAATTTTTGGACATTTTTTTGTTTTTGCTTATAGCTACTAAACCATGCATCGTAAAACAATTTGTTTTCTTTTTCTTTTTCTTTTTTACAGTAGATAAAATTTAAAAACTTGTGGCGCCAAAACAAACTTTAGGTAGAATAACATCCGAGATACAGCTGTTCAGGGAAGATATCAAAACATATAGAGTGAAAATATGTAATAAGTTGGTTGAAAAAAGGAGTTGTGTGCCACGTTTTACTAAATAAAAGTGTCTGACGTATGGTTTTATAAGAGCTATGTCACAATTAAAATGTTAAACTAAGCTAAGAAGAATATTAGCTCTATTTTCTTTATTTTTATTTTAGTTACTACGCTGAAACAGAGGCATGCCTATCCGATGCTCCAACCTGAGACAGTCACCTCTCTCCACCCTCAACATCGGCACTTCGACATCAAATGCTCCCTCCGCTGTAGGAAGTGTGAACATAATGTTTCTAAACCTGAATACAACCCTGCATCCATCAAATTTAAAATACAACTAGCAGCATAGTAAGTATAATATGTAAAACAAAATTTGTGGACGATTCTTTTATAGAACAGATTTTCCATTTTATTACACCCCCTAATGTTTCTAAATATATACATAAAGGAATTTATCTAAATATATATATATATATATATATATATATATATATATATATATATATATATATATATAAATCACGTGTCTGTCTGTTTATTTGTTTCTTTGTTTGTTTGTTCCTTATACAAATCTACACCGTTTGACCGATATTGACCAAACTTGGCACACAGGTAGGTCTTGATACGAGAAATCTCCTAGGCTAGGTCAAAATAGTCAAATTTCAAAATTTGGTCAAAAGGTCAAAAGTTTTGTTCAAGAAAAATTGGCTACACTGAACCATTCAGATTGTGACGGCATTTTGAATCGACTACTACTGGCCTCTGTCGGCTGATAGATGTTGTGCTGACCTCTGCCGGTATCACGATTACTACTGGCCTCTGTCGGCTGTTAGATGAAGTGCTGTTGTGCTGGCCTCTGCCGGTATCACGACTACTACTGGCCTCTGTCGGCCGTTAGATGAAGTGCTGTTGCACTTGCCTCTGCCTGTATCATTATGAACTAAAACAAATTCACATCGTTTGATCGATTTTCGTAACTGGGTATAGACAACTAGGTATACGGGGATAGTCATAGACAGAAAGTAGGTGTAGCATGGCACACTCGGTAACAGCTAGTAATCTATAAAACAAACAAACATAATTATAATTAATTTATCTAAACAAAAGTGTTTAGTATTATATTTCTGGTAGCACTCATAAGAAGAGTGACACCAAAAAGCAGTGTACGTGAAATGAAAGGCAATAATTGGTTGGAAAGAATTAGGTATAACAGAAAAATTTAAAACGTCTAGTTCAAATCACTAAATTTTTGATAAAACTGTATCCTCTTCATGCAAGAATGTGGTTCGTTCCAGATGTAGTGAATGTAAATACAGTTGTAATCACATAAATGTTTCTGTGATTATATCTGTAACTAGCTGTTACCAGTATGCCATGCTACACCTACTTTCTGCATCTAGAGAAGCAAAAATAAATAAGAAGCTAAATAAGTAATATTAAAACCTAATAACACAAATCTGTAACTATTTGGGTTCAGGTTCGGACCCGTGACGTCCGAAAGATTTTGACCTAGCCTATAACACTCCCCGGATCAAGACCACCTGTGTGCCAAGTTTGATCAAAATCAGTTGAACTGTGTGGATTTTTATAAGGAACAATCATCAAGACAGGCAGCTGGTAAACGTTTTTGACCTAGCCTAAGAAACTCCTCGGATCAAGATCTATGTGCCAATTTTGTTCAAAATTGGTCAAACGGTGTGGATTTGTATAAGAAACAAACAGACACGTGACTTTTATATATACATATATATATATATATATATATATATATATATATATATATATATATATATATATATATATATATAATAACTATTTTTTCTGCGATTACAATTGTAAACCAAATTTTTTTCTGTAATTAAAACTGTAATCAGAACCTTTCTGTAATTACAAACGTAATCCCAACTTTCTCTGCTAATACCACTGTAATCTCAATGCCTTTTATTTTTATAAATTACGATACTATTACTGGATTCTTATCGGCAATTACAGTAATACCAACGGATGAAAAAGTCTCAACTCTTCATATCTATGACTCTCATTATCTTGATGCAAATAGTTTTCCAATTCTACTGTTCATAATCACAGAAAGGTTATGATTACAGTTGTAATCACAGAAAAAAAATAGTTGTAATTACAGGCTTAATCAGAGAAACGGCTGTGATTACAGTCGTAATTACAGAACAATGTTGTTATCACGAGTGTAATTACAGAAAAATGTTGAGATTATGAGTGTAATTATAACCAAAGATGTGATTATAATCGTAATCATATCTCCGGGGGTCTGTGATTATAATCATAATCATTATTATGATGAGGCCCAACTCCGGCAATTGATTCATTCAGAAAAAATACCCCATAATATGTGAGTAGTTATTTAAAAAGAATCCCTCACTGAGCCCTTTCCCCTTGGTGCATTATTACTTCTCGACCACGAGAAATTATTATATTTTAATAGAAAATATTTTAATGTTATTTTTATTTATTTGCAATTTCTAGTTATCACATGCCTGAAGTGCGTATTATGACGTTTGAGCCTTTAATTGCTGGCTGTCCGAGTGAAATAGTCTTGAAAATAACTAATCCTACTCAGCATTTAACCTCCCTCCAGTTCAGCTCTATTGTTGATAAATCAGATAAAAAGATTTCTTCAAAAGAAGATTCTTCTGTAACTAAAAAGGTACTCCTTTCTTTTATTTCTATGATAGAAAAAAATTTAAAAGCCTGATGTATATATATATATATATATATATATATATATATATATATATATATATATATATATATATATATATATATATATGCTTGTTTGAGTACAGAGATTAAACTACAATCTCTCAGTTGTTATGAAAAGTCTCTTAATCCCTATTTATTTGCACTTTTCCAGGAGAGAGTGATTGTTGATCTGCCTCGACCTCCGAGGAACATTAATATCAATACTGATGTTGAATTACCTGGTTGTTCTGTAGTTCTACCCCCTCGAGATGATGCTGCGGAGTACGATGATTCTGCCGACACTCACAATTTCCATGATGATCCTAAGTAAGTATATCACTGCTTTTTTTGTTCTTTATCTTAGCTGCACAGGGCGGAGACTGCCTAAGCCGTCGTAAGTTCAAAAATCTGTTCGCGGCGCCGATTCTAGTAGCTTGTTGCTCTAATAGCCTGGGACTGTTAAAACTATTCACAACCCTTCCAGCCCTTTCTACTCCTTGGCAGCCCACATAGCGGTACTTTGTCGTTTTACGGCACCTAGCGTACCCAAACTCGCATCACCCTCTGAAGCGTTAGCAGTGATTTCCCTCCGTAGAAGCACATCTACCCTCAACAATGTACGTAAAAAATTTGTATATCTATATGAAATACTATTGCTTATTACTTTATCATTTTAGAATATGTCGCTAGGATGTTATTGATAATTGTTTAGACAAAAGTATGGGTTTTGTGCTGTAGTGAGGCAGGATATGCATTAAATATGGATATTGACACCGGGAAGATCGAGAAACCAAATCCTAATTTAGGCCTAGGAGAACGGATTGTTTTTATCACAGTTCATTTATTTCCTTACTGCTTTATGTAATTATAAATGTCTCAAAAAGTAAAAATATTTCTTTGCAAATTTTAATTTGAGTAAAGGGGATAATGATCAAATTTTATAGAAATTCAAAAAATAAGTAAGCAAATAATCCAGAGACCAAGGCAACTAACACAGGTAAGAAATTCCATTATAAGTGTGAAGGATCTGGGCCCCAACGTGGGAAATGCCTAGACTTGTGACTCAGGGCCGCCACATGGAAGGGACAGCCGGGTACTGTTGTCCCGTGCCGGGCCTCCCCCCAAGGCGCCTGGGCCAGGCCTTGCTAATTGGGAAAAAACTTAGAGGTTATGAGCATGTAAAAAGAATTTGGTTTAGAAACATAGACGGGCGTAGCCTATATTTATTGGAATGGGATCTATATTTTTTTTTAATGTACATAAACAACAAAACAAGTGTAGTCCCAGAATAGTATATTTCATTAGGAGTCGTAATAAAACTACAAGTACCGAAAGTGCCCTTTGCTGCATCGATTGTCGGCTTTTATTCTCATTTCGCTCAAAACTCATGATGAAAATAATTTTGAAAGGTCCAAAGTCCTACAGCAAAGTATTAGAATTTTCAGTCTGGCTCGTAGAAGTGGGGGCCCGGCTAGGAACAGTGGGCCCTGTGCGAGTTTGCATTCAAGTACACATTACATAGACCCTTATAGCGCACAACCGGCTCAGGCTGTTTTAAAAAAAAAATTAAAGAGTTTGATTTTGCAATAAATGGGCTATGGGGTGTGTTTTAGCAACCACAAGGAGACATTTTTTTGCATGACTTGATTTTTAATTTTTTTTTCCGACGGTTGCGCCTTAAAGGGTTAAAAGATTAATTCTCTTTCCTTTTTAGACAAAGAATAATAAATAGAAACAATCCACTAATTTACTGATTTTTTGTTTACAGAATAGTTGTCTGGAGAAAAGGTAATAAAGTTGCTCTCAAAATGAAGATAACTCCCCGGAAAGACACGCAGCCTGGAGATGAGTCTATTTTCGGCTTCTCCATGGAGTATGGGTATGTGAATACAATGCCGACGTTAGAACAGAAGCAGCCGCAGAGGGCAGAGATCCAAGTGAACATTTACATAGCACCAGGCCCTATCATGGGTGGATTGGAGTCAGTAAGTATTTATCTCAGAAAATGGGGGGGGGGGGGGTAGAAATGTAAAGTGAAAATTTCCTGGGGAAAATGACGTTTTATGTTCATTGAGTAACACTCTTCCTGCGGAAGAAAAAATCAACTACATCAAGATAAATATGTATTGCCTAGTGGTGTCCCTAGATTAGCCTCACTTATCTCCCCGCACTCGTTTAGCGTGGTTCCTCCCTCCCTCCATAGGGAAGAAACCTGCTTATGAGAGTGACCTCATGACGCAATGGAAGTGCCGTCACAAAATTTCGTTTCATTTTCAGATCCCATCGATCGCAAATACAACAGTGCTTCCTTCAAATTTGTGTATGTATGTATATATATATATATATACATATACATGTACATATTTATATTATATATACATATTTATATTACATATACATATTTATTTATGGTTTTTGGAGCGAAAATCGGAACGCTTACATTTTCGAGTTCATATGCACACAGGTACTCGTTTTATCGTTTTTTTACGTTAGAAAACGAATGAATCTATTATTAAAGCAAAATCTGTAACCATTTTCGAGAAACATTGAAACCCCTACTTACCTTAACTATTTTTCAGTATGGATATTCAGATACGATTGATTTAGTTGATACTTGTTCCAGATGTTCGACATTCGCCTAATCCAAAAAATTTAAATTTTGGTTGCGTTTGGAGGTGAGGAAGTAAAATGTATAATGCGTAAAATGTATAATAGATATGAAACCTTTTTGGATCTTAGCATATTTTCTAAAATATCTCAAAGACAATTGGTAAATTGTGGTAAGTAGAAGGTAGCCATTTGAAAGCTTACTAAATCCTCTACAAGAAAGGTTCTGATGTAATTTTTGATAGGGCGATGTCAATCCATAAATAAGTGCTTGAAACTTCGAAATTCTTAGTTTTGCTCTTTTGAACTGGGTTTTGTATGCGTTTACTTAACGTTTTAATTGGTCGTTGTTGTTTTTCATTGCATTTAACAATAAAATGAGTATTTTAGTAAAACAAGGTAAGAAAATGTGAATCAGTGTTCCCAAGAGTGAACATTGTGGCAGAGGATGGAGTCATTTCCGCTTAGGATACGGTCAGTTTTCTGTTGTCTTCCTTCTCTTTGACAATGGAAGCTCACTAAGATGACGCAGTTCCTGCGTGTTGGACTTTTTCACAATGTTTGCTATCTGGATCAATTTTTATGATCCACGATTCCCTCATGTCTCCATAATATTCTATTTCTTAAAAAATGTCAGCAATGTTACCAATGATACTCTATTTTATAATTTTATTTTTTTTCCTTTTAGGGTTGAATCTCAAGGGCTCTTGATAACTCTGGCTGTGATAAGAATTTGCTTCTATTTTTAGTGAGTAAAAAAGAGTCTAAGAATGTTATATTATACTAATCTGTTTTCTTAATGTTTCTAATTTTTTTTTAATTTTAACATTTCTGAGAAAGAAAAAAAAATTTGTATTTTCGTGCTAGGCAGAAGGTCAAAAAATAAAAACTTCACCACACAGTTTCACCAACTTTATTTCTTCCCTACATGTTTCACACCTTTTGGTGCTTCTTCAGGGGAAAAAGTTACATATATAAAACTTACAGCCTCAACCTGAGGAGGATATCCTTCCACCAGTACGGCCACGTCTAGACTGATCATGGTTAAAAAGAATCCAACATGGCGAAATATAATCAGCTGTTTGATAATCGATATGTCATACTTTTAAAATTAATTTCCAGAAGAAATATAGTCTTAAAAATTAAAACCAACTTCCCACCCTCTAATTAAAACATATTTTTATTTTTTGTCAAATGAGTTAATAAAAATAGTATTCAAATGTAATATTTCAGTTTTTTTGTTTACCACTTTCTTTCTATTTTTTATGATATGGATAATTCCCTTAATTCTTCTTTTCATTCTATTTCTTTCTTTACCTAATATGCTAATATTTTCAAAATCAAAACTGTGTTTATGTTTTATAGCATGATACGCCAACGCTGTTTTATTCTCTCCTTTATCAATACTTTACGCATGTTGTTTAATGCACAAAGTATTGATAAAGGACCTTCCGCCTAGCACGTATTTCTAGAAAATACGAAGATTAAGAAAAAGGTCAGTTGAATAATAATTATGAAAAACAATTGATACAGGCAAAATTATAATAATTCATATTGCAGATATTATTATTATTATCATTTAGATATAATTTTACTCCATTGGTACAATTGTTTATAAGTTCTATAACATATGAGGCAGGTGTTGCGGATACGAAGGGTGAACTCAATATCGGGTCAAGTGTTTCCCGCCATCCGAATCTAGACGCTTCAGAGAATCTACAGGTATATTTTTCATGTTGAGTTCGCCCTTCTTTCTCTCTCAAAATACACAGAGAATGAAAACAAGCTGGCTGGAAACTGCCATAGGAAGGCGAACTTAAAACTCCACTACTGTCTGCTCAATGATGATATAAATAAAATGCTATTTTCGTTGAAAGTGAAGTTCACCCTAATTATTATATAATTTGTTTATTAATATAAATTAATATTAATACGGCCACTGCTTGCTGAAATTAAAAAATGACGTGAGTGAGGCGGAATTGGTTCCAATGCTTTCTGCTAGATGCCAGGGTATGCCAAAAAATAGAATTTGGAGGTCTTGGGCCCGAGGAGCCGATATATGACGAAGTTTACCGCTAAAGCGGTCCTTGCCCATTCCCGCACTCATCTCGTGTCAGTGTTGGCCGTGCATTATTGGCTCTCTGGATCACTCATCTTATCCGGAAATCGTTTCAAAGCATGTAATAATTCTTTTATACATTCTAGATTAGGAATTAATTTATTTTAATTGAAATGAGTATTTCGCTTACATGTTATTCATTGATTTGTCTCATAAGTAGCTTACTCTCGTGAGACTGGAAGGAAAAAATACTTTTTTTGGCATTGCTAATGAAATGTTTTTCACAATTCTGTCTTAAATGATATTGTGGGCTAGCATAACACTATTATTATAATTTTTTTTTTTTTTTTTTTTTTTTTTAAAGCCTGCCAATCTTAGGGTAACGCCATCGAATAAACCATTTTCATTTTCGGGATCTTTGCGACTTGGAAACGGCTTTACGACGTATCGCGGGCATTGCATATCGGGGATTCCCGATGCCTGGAATGGGCAAGGGCCGCTCAAGCGGCCGACCCCGTATTTATGGATACAATTTTTTTTTTAACATCCTGGGTTGATATTTAGTAAATGGATGCCCCCAGACTCCCAAAAATAAATTAAAAAAATTCCAACATAGCTAGCGAAATGAGCCCGTTAAAGGGTTAACAGAGATAACCGCCATTACTAGTGTTTAAAAAACAATAGAAAAAATAAGTATGGATGCCCCCAGACTCCCAAAAATAAATTAAAAAAATTCCAACATAGCTAGCGAAATGAGCCCGTTAAAGGGTTAACAGAGATAACCGCCATTACTAGTGTTTAAAAAACAATAGAAAAAATAAGTATGGATGCCCCCAGACTCCCAAAAATAAATTAAAAAAATTCCAACATAGCTAGCGAAATGAGCCCGTTAAAGGGTTAACAGAGATAACCGCCATTACTAGTGTTTAAAAAACAATAGAAATGGGGATTTATAGAAAAAATAAGTATGGATGAAGTTGAATTATTTATTTAGCAAAGAAAGAAAATGTTATAGGTATATATAATATATAGGATAAAGTACCTTTTTTTTTAAAAAAAAAAAAAAATAATTAAATCCATTTTGAAATAGATAAATAGTTTTCATATTCCTATTTTTAATTTTTTTTTTTTTTTTTTTTTTTTTTTCTGATTTCAGAACTTATTGAGCTCCAAGAAAGCATTTAATTATTTATTTTTAAAATTATTATATAAACCTAATAGGATTTTTAATATTATATCACATTGTTTTAATAGCAACTCACCCAATTGTGCTGAATTTATTTCTTGTGAATCTTAAACTTTATATATATGGAAAAATTAAACTTTCTTTCTTACAGCACGTATTCTTTGTTGGTTTTGCTTTAGTTGAAATACTTTATTGTATATTTTTTAGATAAAAACTGTCTTATCACAATTTATATAGGCAATAAAATAAAAAGACCCTTAAAAAAAACTCTGTAAAACTTGTTTTCACAAGATGTCAGTTTTGTAACAAACAATACTTAGTTCAACTGTAACACTTTTATCAGTAGACAATATATTGCATATTGTAACGATCTAATTATAAAAGCGATTTAATTTTTACTATTATAATAATGTCTTATATTATCAATATTTTTCATTTTTTAATATAATTAGTATTATATACTGTGATATTAATTACAGTACAATATTATTATTATACTATGCCCAATATTATTGGTATTATATACAGTACAATATTGCTAATGTCAAATGGTCTGTAATATTATTAGTATTATAATCTGTACAACTGTGTGAAATGATTCTATATTTGAGATATATTGAAAAAAAAATCTTACCCCTCCTCTTAAATCTGTATATCGAAACATTAATTACACAATAATGTTATTGTGTTTTTTTGCTTTTATAATAGCTAGCGGATGTGAACAGTCAAATATAAATATACTCAGTAGGAATAAGAAAATATGAAGTTTTAAGAAAGAATACAGGAGCCGTTGGTTTAATATTATTCTTCAATAGCGTCTAGAACAAATGACTGCCAGATTTTGAATAGTCTGCAGGGCCTTCATTTTGAAAGATATTTATTTGTTTTACACATAAGCAGTTTTTAAGATAACCAGTATGATTAGAAGGCTTCAATTTAAATCACATTTGGTAAAAAGGTGCATTCAAAAGTAACGAGTATTCACCTTATTTATTTATAATTAGGCTCTTATTTTATTCATGCAACAACATTAAATATTATTTAGCAAAAAGGTCATTATTTATTCTAATATTTAGTATTTATTTTAATATTTCATACTTTATGTAAATATTTCATAATGAAAACCTTTTAATAAATCAGTTGTAAAGTATTATTGCTGTTATTATTTTGCCTAGAATCTTATTTTTTATAACATTTTTTATGAGTTCATCAATAATTTTATTGAGGCGCTTTATGTCTTTTACACGGATGTTTCAAAGAAACCAGTCATTTTTCTTTGAATTGTATTATATGATGTTAAAATTAAAAGAAATTATTTAAAGTGTGAAGGAATGAGTGAATAAAGTTCAATTTAATTTGAAGATTAAATTTCTTAACATCCTTATCAATTCTCTCTACTATAGAATGAAAATAACCTGTATAGAAATGTGTGTGTGTCTATATATATATATATATATATATATATATATATATATATATATATATATATATATATATATACACACACACACACACACGGTGCCCTATATGTCAGGACATCCCATAAGTAATGTCAATTTTTGCTTATTTTTACATTAATAATCCCTCATTTTCAATTTATTTTTGTTCACATTTGTTGTATTTATTATAGTGTTAAATATACCTCTATTTATCATGTTTTGGTTGGTGAAACTTATTTATTCTGTGCCGAAATTTCATGTGAAATGGATCTCCCCAAGACACCACTTATAATAACTTATTGAAAACTTGTAGAAATCTATGACAAAAATGTCATTAGTGGGAGTCAAGTACAGCGGTGGTTTGAACTGGAAACTGCAAGCTTTAAGACGAGTCTTGTACAGGTCGACCAAATATATGCATATTCAAAATTTGGTTTCAAGATGGCAAACTGTTATACAACAAGATGGTAAATACATTTTAGATTGAACACGTTTTATTGATGTCATCCTATATCTTACTGCACGTCATTGAAAATTGACATTACTTATGGGATGAACCAGGTACCTATAGTCCACAACACAGGATCATCTTCCCTAGGCCATACACCTGACAGAAGTTATAAAATCCACTTCTCTCTCAATTTGGTGTAAGCGAAGTCAAGTCTAGGCTTGCTCGAATTTGCCTGTTGCATAGAGAATAATTTGCCAGACCTTGACATCGGATGCAGTGTGTGTTGCTCCAATGCCAAACTATCCCGTAAAAACATGGATATCCTTCTCCGCACCATGTCAGACAGTGGCCAAGAAATACACAAAAACGCATGAATGAGCTGTAAACGTGTATAGTGCAATCATGTGAGCGTATTATCTGGCCAACAACATTATGCTTTTAAAGGTCAACATTTTTGTTATATTGTAACAGAAATCACAATTAAACACCACAAAATAATTAAAATAGTGCCTTATGAAAATAAGAAAACTTTCTTTGTGAGAATTGGTTCTTTATTCCATACCCAAATTATTAATATGCCCCTGATGGTCAACATTTTTGTTATATTCTAAAAAAACATGGTGTTCAATCAATGACAGAATTTTGATAAGCAAAATCGATCCATTTATTCATGTGCCCTTTTGACTGTAATTTTTGTTTTAATGAACTGAAACTACCTATAATAACATTCAAATTTTGTGCCAATGACCACAGCAGTCGATACACCCAAAACAAAAAATCAAAAATAAGATAAACCTGTTTACTCAAAAACAGTTGATTCAGTTTTAAAACAAATTTAACCCCTGGTGTGTATAAAGTTTGTGGCAGACGGGAGTATGTTTGCAGCAGTGAGCAGCTAGACTAGATTCTCACTGCTGCCAACATACGTCACTGAAATTTCCCTCCCGTCTGTCAGGCACTTTATAATAGGGGTTAAAAGGAATGTGCTCAATTTACACACCTTCTGTCGGATGAACATTTTGTATTTTCTGTTGAGATTTATAATAAAAAGGAAAGGTTTGTGGCTGAACCCTGCATGCGAAATCCAAAACATGGCAATAAATATAGCTTAACATTACTCTATGATACACACAAAGAAATTTATATTACTGATAACTTTTTTTCTTTGATTACTTATCAAAATTTAAAAAAAAAATCATTACATGCTTTATTTATACTATGGAGAAAACACATTGCTCCGTACTACGCTTTATGTTGCGATTAATTCATGCTGAATTGAACGAGAATCACTAAGTATGTTGTCGCAGCAGCAATTATCTGAAACATAAGAAGCAGGTTATAGGGCAGTTACCATTGTTTTGTAACACATTCGCTGCCTCCCTCATTTGAATCTGCCCTCATGTACCACTTTGTTTCGTTTTGTATTGTTTTTTTCAAATTTCTTTTGTATTTTTCATTCTAAATCACTGGATAATCTATTAAAAATGTTTATGTGTTATAATATCCCCAAAATATTAGTTTTTTTTCGAATTCCATGGAATGGCTATGGACCTGGCACCCGGCATGGCAGAATTGTTATATGGGTTAGTAAACCTCTCAGGGTGCAGGCGAGGGTTTTTATTGTGTGCAAGTAGGAGGGACAAAAACAAGCCTCCTGTGCCGGCATATCGAGACTTTTTGTTGTTTGGAGACAGGGAGGGAAGGGCCTTATACCCGACACTGGCACCCAGGGAAAGAGACATGGCACCCCACATATGCTGTGGAGCCAGCAACGAATGTGTTAAAATGATTTAATATTATTAAAACATTTTAAGTTGTCAATATTAAACTTTTGACATGCAAGTGTCATTTGGCTGCGTTGGGAAATGTTTAACAGAAGTGACACTATTGTTCAAGTGACTAGAAATTGATTTTAGCAGGAAATAAAATTTGTAATTTTTCTCGAATTGATCTTTAATCATAGCTTAGTAAAATAATAAAATTTACTAATTTAAATTAAAGAGTATATGCAATAGGTGTACTATTTATTACAATAAATGGATAACTGATTTTTTTTACTTCCCAAATGACATTTTCATGATCAAAACCATTTCCATTTAGATGGAAATCACACTTTGTAAAGCTTTTTCTCCACAAGTTAAGGAAATTTCCTCAGGTACTTTAGAGAAGAAACTAAGTAGCAAATATCTTTTGGGGAATGACGACTTATTGCATATTTTGATAAATATTTCAAAAACAATTAAGAAATCCTGGTAAATGGAAGTGACAACAGAAGGCCCGATAAATTTCTTAAATAAAAGGTTTATTAATAAATTTCTATAGGACCAAATAAGTCGATTTGGAAAAAAATGCATGTTGTTATATTCTACTGGGGAAAACTACCTCTGCAAAATAAAAGAGGCTTTACAAGCCATGAATCTTCATCCAACTTTAGAGGTTTGATGTCCCACAATCTACAAGCAGCCTAGAGCAGAGCATATTTCAATATTAATTTTTTGAGGCTTTTGAAAGTTTTCTCTATAAGTGAACGGCATAAAAATGCATGCACTAATAAAAAATTCAAGGTAATGTTTACTTACCGAAGTGACCAAAGGATAGCCTAAGGTGAAGAAACCACAGGCTGTGAAGTTGACGGACTGCTTCATAGTCACATATAGATGGAGTTTATCCTAAAAATAAATAAAAAATGCCACAATATAAATTATGCAATTTTTTTTTTTTTTTTAGAACTGTTATCCTATGAAATCACTGAGTATCCTATGAAATCACTGTCAAGAAATTGGAGGTCCTTATGTGAAACAGAACTGAATTGTTGACGTAAACCCCCTTTTCATCAAGCATGACAAGTATTTCTGTAAACATGATTTTAATTAGAATTTTTTTCTAATTAAATCATTCTTTTTAGAAGAGAAGAAGTTTTCTTACGCAGCTTACGAATAGGTCATTCATGGCTGACACACTTACATCTCATGACAAGAAAGACAGACCGAAATGTGAAATATGTAACACCCCTTTAACTACCCAACACATTATTGACAGAATGACTACTGAGACAAAACTGTGACTTACTGGACAACATGACTGACTTACTCTCCATTAGGGGCCAATATATATTGGGAAGATTTACAATTACTTGAAAAACAAAAACTTATTCGACAGAATATGACAACTATACAGTAATGAATAATTATTTATAGTTTTTATCAGAAAATGAGTAATATACACTATTGAGATTTATATATTCATATACTACTCAAACGCACTGATGAACACAGTACAAAAAAAAAAAGTAAATTTATATATTTTCTTTTTTTTTAAATTTTAATGTCCATTTATTGACAACGAATTTAAGGACAGGTTATCTATAGGTTACCACCCTTTTCTAGCCAGGATATGGCTGATGACTTTTCTCGAAAGAAAAGCCACCATCCCTAGTGGGAATCGAACCCACACCCTTAGGCGCAGAGTGCATAAGCCTTAGCACTCGCGGTCACCAGGCCGCCACTAAATATTTACTCAAACAGTACAAATAGACTTTACAACTTCTCAATTTATTACAATTAATTTTTTTGTTGCTCTTAAAAATAATGATTTATTAGTTTATCCTCTTGTAACGTTAAACAATAAATAAATATATAAATAAAAGAATTAGTATTTTACAGATTTCAATAATGTTCCAGAAGAGTAGGCTCTAATAGGTATTTTAATGATTTATGCCAACAAAAATCAGCTTTAGTTGATTGTTCAAAAAGGTCAGAGAACAAACAAGTTTTCGTTTTTTCACAACATTTTGTTTATATTATTTTCTCAAATTGTTAAACAAACTAAGATTTGGCTCGTAGCAATTCTTCAACATTGTTGTGACAAATTTATCTGAAATTCTGGTAAAAGGAAGAACCTGGCCGGGCAGCTGTGTTAAATCGAGTATAGCATTATTCTTAGCCTTTCATCATAATGTTAAATTGAAATAATAAAATTAATTTCAAATCCATTTCCACAATTCATTCTTACTAAAATTAATGAACAAATTGTACAACACTCATTTTAGATTATTTTCCTAAAAACACCTTTTATTGTGGAGGTTGCCTACTCGCTCTTGTCTCCTTCTATTGAGTGGCCTATTGTTCTGAGGTTAGAGATGGTGTAGCGTCATAAACTGTTTGATGACAAATTGAAAATATTATTAAGTAGGATCTATTTTATTCAAGTAAAGTTTTCTACGGCTAATTCTGGGAGTTTGTCTTTATAGATGACTTATACAAGAAACATTTTACATTAATAGCTTTTTATGGGAAGTGATACTTACATTGTTGCACAAATCCTTCCTTTCTCTCATAAGGTTGAAGAGTTTGTTGTTAAAATTGTCTGCCTGTAATAAAATTATTTCCGTATCAGTGAATCTATGGGATGGAAAATTGAAATATTTTGAGTTTTTTTCATTTGAACCAAAGAGGAAAATGAAGACCATTAGGAACAAATTTCTGAAAATATGAGAGATTCTTTTGCCGGTGCTATACGCAGCCGGCCTGATTTTGGCTCTTAACAGTTGAGAAAGGTAAGTCGCTTTAGAGGTTCTTTGAAATACCAATATTAATTCCCTTCAGATGTCACTGAAAATATAAATACACATATTATACTATATATATATATATATATATATATATATATATATATATATATATATTCTTTCAAAACTTTCTTCAGTAAAATAAATTGGGTCTCCCCGTGGCCTAGTGGCTAATGTCTTGTATTTTCATGTGGGAGATGGTAAATTTGACTCCCACCTGGAGCAGGTAAAATTCCCGACTGCACCATGGATGTTGGCGCTGATGGCCCATTTCCATTCTCCATTCAAATGTATTTTCCCATTGTTCAATAATGGTCCACTTTTGATGAAATCAAGCCAATGTTGTCACAAATCAACAAAGTCAAGTCGAGTTTGTTAATCGGCTATATTTATTCTTTTAGCACTTTCCAAATGAATGCAGCTACTAAGGTTCCAATCATGAAAGAAATTTTGAAAAATGTCTTCAACTCTTCATCCATCCTATCGACCAGATACCAAAAACGATCTCCAATAAAATTTATTTATATATATGATATATATATATATATATATATATATATATATATATATATATATATATATATGACGAGCTGTCAAACCAATGAAAAAATGTATTTAAAAAAGAATTTAAATTGGACCACGGTTGTTATTGACACCACCAGAGGCGCTTCTGTGTGCTCTTGAACAGATGTATCCGGTATTCTGCATTTGTACTCGCTCTAAAAATGCGTCCGTTTTTGTTTCATTGACATCAATACACAAAAATGTAATGTTTTTGTGTATTTTTTATTTGCGCAGTACCTTGTATACACAACACTCAGGAAGAATATTAATTAATTGGTTTTAGGCGCTATTATACTATATATATATATATATATAATATTATACTATATGTCAAAAATGACGGACTTAGAAAATATCCCACGTGTTCCATATTTATACAAACTATGATACATACATTTTGGTTAATTTTTTAAAAGAGAAAGTATTAAAATAAGAGATTATTTTAAAAGACCTGAGCAGTTTTGTAATCTTCGCATATTCGTACGCAGAAATTTTGCTAAGTGGAATGTGACCATTCGAAAGCCACAAATTTCCTACAAGGTTCAAAACGGTCCCCATAAATGAACCTATATATTGCTCCAATAAGCTATTGGTCCACCCTACCACCTATTCTTATCTAGAGCCTAACGGGGACTTTCAACAGATAGGATAGAAGAGGTGTGGGAGTGATTTTAATCCTAGGAGTTCTTGAAGTCCTGGGTCTGTTACTTCCTAAAGTTAACACTTTCAGGACCGATGACTTCGAAAATAATTTCCATCAAGAACCAAGTCTTCCTTTTGTATAGTTATTTTGGCAAACATATAAAAAATAAATAAATAAGTGAAGAAACTTTTGAAATTATGTACTTCTAGTGGCTTGCAATTACAATTTAGGTAAGTGTCAAATACGCCACGACAGTAGGCGATACCCGCAAACCTAACTGGGAATAACGTAATGAGGTCCCAAACCATATGCGAAGGGTATAGGACATGGGTCGGAGTAGTGGTGATTGAAAGAAAGGTATGTTATCTGCAGGCGCACAAAGCACGACGCTGGGCTCGCAGGACACATCTCTCAGACGCGTATGCCACGACGCTAATGGTCCCAGACGTATGGGCCCGAACATGTTCGGGAAAGGCCGTCTGGTATTGGTTTTGATATTATCAACTCACAGGTTGCTGGCTTATAGGATTGACTCGAGCTCTGGGGTACCGGCTCGGTGGCTCAGCTGGGTACTCCTTCTCCCGCTCTTTCTGGATAACATACCGAAAAACCCATAAAGTAATTGAGTCAGCTCAAACAATTCTTTAACCAGGTCTCAAAAACTCACATGCCCAAAAAAACGTTCTGACGTAAATTTCACTTAGGGTGGGTTTACACTTGATAGTTATTGCATGATATTTATATCAGAGAGAAATTGCTAACCACGTAAAATGTATGTCTGCAATAAATTCTACATGGTAGAATTTATTGCAGACATACATTTTACATGGTTTTCATTAGTCGCAATTTCTCTCTGATAGAAATATCCTGCAATAACTATCAAGTGTAAACCCACCCTTAGACCACCTCAGTTAGAGAAATAACCACGAAGGACCCAAAAAAAGCGAGCAAACTCATATTGGCGAGCAAAAAATATGAATCATGAGATGTACGGTGTAATGGACTCGTCCAATCCTGGTGAGGCCGACCGCGTCGCCGCATCACGCTCTGTGTGAAAACAATCGAATTGGATTGCATGGAAAGAATGGGCTTAGCGTAATGCGCTAACAAGGGCGTAATAAATAAATGCGTTATGACGGGGACAAGAGTCCCGTCATAACCTGTACTCACCAAATCATCGTGCTTGGAACAAGATCTCGTTAGAAGAAATAGCACCAAAGTTTCCCTTAGCAGTGTACACAACCCCACCAGGTATCTACCACCTGGGGGCGGATGTTCACCATCGTGCGGACCTTCATCAGCATCCGGAGGAGGCCCGCCGTCCGGAGAAGCCTGAATGCAATAGTACGTGGAAGCCGTAAAATGCAGCAGGATTTTGCAACAGGAAAAAAACGCAAACCCAGAGAAGAACCGGTTGAATTGCTTATAAACTTCTAGATTAAATCGGATTAGATGAACACTGTTCAGAACACTGCTTAAGTCTGAATTGTTGTCAATTGAATTTCTTATCGCTTCTAAATGCTCGTTCAAATAGTGCATAATCAGAGCGAATGTTATCACTGGCAAGCATGAAATATTTAGGACAAATTCCAGTGTGCTCAACATCATTGAAAACAAATCTCGGTTTGGAGATAGAATAAAAGCAAGGCTAAAATTTAAAAAGAATATAATCATCGTACAAATGTGTAAATATATATTACACTTTTCAGAGTAATATTTTTGGCTTTCTAAATACCTAATACCTCTCAACATTTTTTTCAGAGTGTCTTTGCGAAAAACCAGAGCATAAAGATATGCAATTATAGTCAGGTAGTTTGTGATTGTTATAAATACGTGGAGAATTTTAAGAATAACAATTTGGTTATTGCTCTGAAACATTATTTCAACACCGAATCTTATAGGGGAGGTAAAAAGAAGAATAAAAAACTGTATTGAAACACAGTAAATGTATGGAAGTTTGGGCAATTCTGCTTTTACATTGTAAGGCACACATCCCAAGACTAAACCCAGCAGTAGAATCGGTTGATAATACCTAAGAGGAACTATATCAGAACCCATTGGAAATGTTTTTTTAGGGAAAATGTATCCAAGTAGAATATCCAATTCAAACTGAACTAATCCTAGAACAGGCTGTAGCGACAAGAATAATGTAAATATTCTCTTGTCAATATCTTGTTTACTTGCTTGTATTTAACAAAACTCGAGTTGAAGAGGAATCGATGTATTCAAAGGATGAAGAATCGAAGCTTTCATTCGCACACATAAGTATTATTTGCCTTTGCTGTAAAGAGGATTATAACGATTGGAAATACACTGGGTAAAATGCTCTCCAAACTAAAGTCGAATTCATGTCAAAATTTTTAGCACGATTCCTCCTTCCCTCCAAACGCAGGAACCCCGTTTATGAGGTAGACCTCCGGGAGTGCCGACTGGAATGTTTCACTTTGCAGAACCCATAGATGTCTAAAATAACGGTGGTTCAAATTTATAATATATATATATATATATATATATATATATATATATATATATATATATATAAATTGTATTTCAAAGATAATTGGATTGAAAATGGCTTATAGCCGAAACGTTTCCACAACAAAAATGAAATATAAAATACAAACTAATTGAAGACTGAATAAGCTGTTACCAACTACCTAGAACATCTTAGTTTTCAACTTAGGATCTGTATATATATATATATATATATATATATATATATATATATATATATATATATATATATATAATATTTGTGCACTCTCCCACCGGGTCAAAAATGATCTGATTTTGATTAAATTTGGTACAAAAATCTTTCCTCTTCTTTGAAAGGTCAAGTTTGTTAATGGGTGGAATCCGTCCAACAGAACATGGGTTTTGGAGCGAAATTCGCAACTCTTACGTTTTCGAGTTCATATGCTCGCAGGTACTCGCTTTATAGGTAGGTAAACGAATGAAACCATTTTAATGCAACCTGTTCTCTTATCTGTAACCTTTTTCGAGAAAAGTGGAAAAACTTGCTTCTCTTTGAAATTTTATTTTATATTTTTAACGACAGATCAAACCCTTGAATATGAACGGAACCGCGCTAAGATGACGCAGTTCTGCTATGTCAAGTTGATTTATAAGTGTTTTCTTTCATTATAGTTTCTATCCCTTAAGATGGACAAGTTATTGAAAAATTTGAAGATATGTTTGGATCTCCCAGGATGTGGCCACTTTATTATAGAGAATTAGAATTCTGTTCGTACATGAACTACCTAAACATATTAAAGACTGTTGGTTTTTTCTATAAAAATGTAATTCCTATTTATTATGTCCATAGATTAATTAATTATTGTAACACAAACACCTTAAACGGGTCACAAGCTTACAAAATGGCTCGTTTTTATGAGGATATAGATCGACCTGATGGTATTCGTAATATTTACAGAAGGAGATATTCTAGTATACAATGATCGCTTTTAAAATGGGAACCCTAAATGTAATGATTTGATTAATTACAGAGGGACCGTTTATATTAATTTAGACTGTTTAATTACTCTTATAGTACTTGGACTATGGACTCAATAGACGTAATAGAGTTACAACTTGACTGTGAATAGGACGAGATGTTTGGAGCCGAGGCGAGGCTTGGATCTCGGGATCCACTGCCAGAGGCAGCGTTAGCCGCTGAGATAGCGGCTGGTGTAGCTAGAACGCATCCTACACCAGCCGCTCTGGGATCCGCTCTCGATCCTGACGCGCCTGAGTCTAACGCCCCAAGGTCAGGCGTTAACAGGACAACGTTCCCTCAGGAGCAGGTTCCCGCCTGGTCCCCCTTCTCAGCCTCTCGACCTATTATAAACAGAGCGGGTAAGCATTATTTGCTTACAGATTCTCCTGCCAGCAACCGAGCAACATGGACCTGAACAGCTTTCTACTTGCTGTCTAATAATGCTTTCTGAATAGCAGGTCCTTGCTCATCTCAGCTTTTCTGAAAGCTACAGCTTTCCGTTGTGCTGGCATCAGGCAAGTGTTAACGCTCTCCCTTGGAGCCGGTGTATAACGGTTCTTATAAGGACAATCAAAAACCTGCCCTCCACTGCCCTCTTTAGGGACACAAAACAAACCATCCAATCCTGAGGATGTATCCTGAGGATGTATCCTGAGGATGGATCCTGAGGATGGATCCTGAGGATGTATCCGCGCAGCTTGAATGATCTCGACGACTATACAGATGTTCCGAAGAAGTTTACACAGAGGTACGAAATTCATATGCCCCACTGCCAATTGAGGAGGCGCGAACGTCTACCACTAATGTGGAAGATAAGGAAAAGGAGAAGACTAAGAAGCAGAGTCAACCGCCTTTTACCATCAAGCCGCCCGTATCAGCCGCCGATCAGAACAGAGCCACGGACTTTATCTTCCTGCACTGAACACAGGCGTTCGACAGCGTATCCCACCAGGTGGTGCTTCTTCATCAACTCCGGTGCTACGTATTCCCAGCACAGCTCGTCAAGATTCTTGAGAGCTACTTGTCAGGAAGATCGTTCTCCGTCATGATTGGCGGTGATGTATCCAGCAGTCGACCGTCAACGTGTGGAGTACCCCAGGGATAGCTGTTATGTCCAGTGTTCTTCACCATCTACACCACCCACAACTTGAGGATGAAGTTCCCGAAAGTTTCCTTAGCTGCTTATGCTGACGACATTGGCGTCTATTCCTCCAGCTTCAACGCCCTTGCTGTTAAGTTATGTTAAGTGATTTCCTTGTATAGTCCCTACCTATGCAACATTGTCTCCCCCTAGATTTAGTATCACAGACTAAGTAGGCTAAGACCTCCTTTTGTACATTTTATAGTCCCTTCTAGTACGTAAGCGTAGAATAAGGCGTAGATTTAAGCCCGACTCCAGGTTCCAATCCGTTGGGCCTGGAGTTTCTCTAGTTAAGTTTAGTAAATATATGGGGGGGGGGGAATTTGCTTACAGTTACACTTGACAGTTCAGTTCGGAGAGAAGCCTTATTTACTTTTTTACAAATGGTATAATACGTAATTGCTCTTGAGTTAGGAGGCTTAGCTGGTCATCTACACCTATACTTCCAAACAGAACGTAAGTATACTTTACTTTATGTTTTAGACTGCATAAGGAGTATTTGGTTGGCTTAACGAATTAATTTGAAGCCTGTTCAATCTCCACGTAACGATTTTACTTATTGCTCTAAAGAGGACTTCAAATTATTGATCAATATTTTGATTTCTAGATTACATAAAAATTATAGGAATATATACTTTGCTAGTACTCGCGATGTTTTCCGAGTAATTTCCGCTACGGTACGTTTTCTATACGTTGTGGCATCTAAAATCTCACAGATTCCATTAGAGTAGGTGTTTAAATTGTTCACAAAATATTATTTATTTATCACCCAAGCTTTCCAAATGACACTAGGGCCTTGGAAGAGAAAGGGCAAATCTCCAAATCCGGATGTTGGGAAATCGAAGTCAAAGTTCTAGAATCGCTTCAGGATAGCAAGAGTGAACTTTTACTGTATGGAATGCTCATTTATAAATCTGAATGAAAAAGTATGCAATTGATGTTCAATATTTTAATTATAATTTTTACGAGTGATATACGGGTAACAAAATGCTAGGAGGGTTGTTTCAGACCCGGGATTCACCCTTGAAATTAGACATTTTTCATGATAATGCTGCTATTCACTTTAACTTGAAACTGTGAGAGAACTAAAGGTGAACCAGAGAAACAAGGCGAAGCGTCATGTCCAGAAAATAAACGTATAAAAAAAATCGATTTTTCAGATTCGCCCTTCCTCTTCCAAGGTCCTGAATTTGTTGACTAAATATTGTATGCAAAAAATAATTTATTTGTTCGATACGTTTTTGTGCGTTACCTGTTCTTTTGTTTCAGCGCAGACATTATTGATCACATAGAGCGTTGTAAGTTCTCTGAAAACACTCGAAACCCTCAGAACCCATTTGAAGATATATCTCAAACCAGTTTCGTGATCAAAGAAAACCACCAGCATGTAGAGGTTTATCACAATATTGACTATGACTCTCAAACAAAGGCCGAGAACTTGCCAAGAATAGAACCAATTAATGTGCCCAAAGAGGTCAATCATGTCGCAGTGGTTGTCGAGAGTGTAAAGTAATTCGAGTTCAGTTGAAGGCATGTATTGGGTAAAATGCTTCATTTTCCCCCTGACATATTCCAAAAAAAAAATGAGCTGTATCAATACAAAATATGAACAAACAAATGGCAGCTCAACTGATATTGTATACAAAATTCGATGTCCTGGTAGCATTATTAAATAGATCATAAAAGCAGTGTTCGTCAGAATGCTAAATGTAAAACCAAGAAAGCACCAAGACTTCAAACTGTTTTGTGGAATATCTGGCAGACTCAATTTGTCCCGAGATACCATTGATAACAGCACTGATAAAGAACTTCTCTTAAATATTAACGCTGTTAAATGCGCAACAACACACAGATTATCAAGGATTATCCGATTGAAGACTAATAGGGTGTAAATTAGAAGGGGGAAGTCATTCAAATACTTTATTTTTACATAAACGGAAATTACAAGAAATATTGAAATGACCAAGTAGGAATAAAGAAGCCATTTTCTAGAAATAGCAAAGAATTTACAAGGGAAAAGACCAAGAAGCCTGCTTAAATAGAAACCAGGCAAATAGAAACTTAAATCCGGCGTAAAAGTTTTCTTTTCAGATTTTTCTACTAGACAGCTCATGTTTGTGAGTTCCCACTAGATCACTCCCTACTAAAGCTGTATTTGTTGACCTCCTATGACCAAGTCAATCCAGTAATTGTGATGGAATCTACTTGAGGCAGACACTACTAAAAAATTAATCATATACACAGCAATCTAATCACTATCGTGTCACAATCCAAGCCTTCACTACGCATTACAATCCATTATACATTCAATGATGTACTAGTTTTGTAAAAACAGACCCCAAGCCTTAGGGGGAGTTCTTTCCGGGTTTTCGCCGGGCACCCGTTCCTAATTCTAATTCTAATCATAGGTGGGGGGGGGGGGGGGTATTAGACTAGTAAGGTTCGAGCGTTATACGATTGATCGTTTATATCTGTTTGTATGTGTATAAGTGTTTATATATGAAAGTAGCCACAAGAATAAGGCAACAATGCGCTGATTACTGTCTGAGACGTTCCAATACTTCTGTTGTAGCTAGACACATAGAAGAATGTTCTGGGCAAATGATTGTTGACCGGAGTCCTTGCTAAAGGAGACAATCTTCAAAGCAGGCTCAGAGAGGCTGTTGAGATATTTAAAGCAACCGAAGACTCTCAACCGGGATGAAGGTGTTATCCTACATGCCTCATGGAAGCCCGTGCTCAGAACTATTAAAGGAAGATTGGTCAGGAAAAGGCAAGCAAGTGCAGCACAGCAAGATGAAGAACAGCTTCATCAGATGTACACAGTGTCGACAGGCCCCAATACAAAAATTCACATCTGGAATTTATCGTACTAGTATTTCTAAAGTGACAACTTAAAATAAAATTCAACTGAAAATGTTGCACTCTTGCCGATATAGGGAGCTTAGGATTATTATAGGAAGGGTGAAACAAATACCCTCTGGTGTACAAGCTCTGAAGCAAGGTATATACAGTTTTGATGGTTTATGAAGAGATATTTACCAAGTCTTTCATATTCATAACTATGACGGTATGAATAAAACCGATTTTTGAGTTGCGTCACATTAGAAATACTAGTGTGATATGTTAAAATAAGTTTAATCAATTATAGTTTATTATTAAATAACAACCTTAAAAAAGTAAAAAAAAAAATGGACAACCATCTGATGAAGCATAATGGGATATCTGTGAAATATCACACAAAAAAAAACGACCGCTGGAGAACGCCATATGAAAAACACAAATGATTCTCCCTAGCGAAGAAACCTCAAAAACAATATGAACATATATATATTATTCATACCCCAATCTTTAGCAATAAAAATACTTAAAAACTTAATTAGGTTAGTATTTATTTAAATTTTAACATCAACATATACATTAATAAATATATAAATAAATAAATTTTGGCTATGGATTTTCTACAGGTTACCATTCTTTTCCAGCCAGGATAGAGCTGATGCCTTTTCTTTTTTAGAAAAAGAAAAAACATCATCCCTACTGGGAATCGAACTCATCACCTTAGAAGCCTTTCTGCCGCCAGTTCTCCTTAATTAAGTTACTGATAATAACAATCTGTTAAAATGATGTATATTAACTTTAAATATTATAAAAGCATGCTGTATTACATTGACCCTTAATACACATAAATTCAAGCTTCCTTGTATAAATTACAAGATATTCTAATAAATCTTCATTTAAATGTACTAATAATTAATTTAATTTTAACGTCCATTTATTATTAACTACGAATTTTAGGACAGGTTATCTATAGGTTACCACCCTTTTCTAGCCAGGATAGGGCTGATGCCTTTTCTTTTTTTCAAAAGAAATGCCACCACCCCTAGTGGGAATCAAACCTATGACCATTGGCACGGAGTGGTCGTGGGTTCGATTCCCACTAGGGGTGGGAATCGAACAATTAATTAAAAAATGAAGTTCCAATTTATCATATTTATCCAGTATCCTCGATTATGTAGCTTCTTTACCCAGTTAAATATGGACAGATTTTTTTAATTGCCCAGCTCTTCATGATACTTACAGGAGAAATCTTTGATTTGGGGCTTTTTCGTTCAGTGGCAGGGGCGTATGTAGGAAGTAATTCTGGTGGGGGCTGGTAGCACAGGGGGATCTGGGGGGTATGGAATACTGACAACCTAGAACTTGGAATAGTTAGACAACTAAAACGCTATTACACCCCTCCAAAAAATTATTTTTCCTGAACTGAGTGATCTTTTTTATTTTATTTTTGAGGGTGACACATTTTTACCGATTAAAAATTTCGGGTGGGGGCTGCAACCCATGTTCAGTGGAGGGGGTTTACTCAATCTTTAAAGTGGTTCGGAGACTCGCACTTGTGAACAGAGTAACACAAAACAAGAGAAAGATGAGACATTCATGGACGTATATAGAAAATAATTTGGGTGGGCTGGGAGAATTTCGTGGGGCGCTGAGAGCATATGGGGGGCATGGAATACTCAGTTAGCTGATTTAATCAGCCAATTAAAACGTTATTACACCCATAAAAATTTATTATTCCAACCTAGGTGATCTTTTTTAAGTTATTTTTAAGGTTTTTATGACACATTTTTACAGATTTTGGGGGGAGCACTGCAGGCCTCTCAGCCCCCCTAATATACGCCCATGGAGCCATTCAATCCAGCAAGGTTGAAGGAGAGCTGTGCACTGTGAATAAATCCATTGAAATGAAGTAAAACTTCATTCAAGTAACACAAAAATAAGCGAGCAACAGAAGCCACACAAAAGAGGATACTCAACAAATTTGGTGAGAACATATAAAGAGAACAAACTGTGGGACGTTTGCCCTTTTATAAATTAAAACTTGTATTTCTCGTTCTTTGATGCGGGAAATTTGTCCTTTGATGTATCAAAATAAAATATAAACTAATTAGATTTATTAATCGTACCTGTTCCTTTGCTTCGGAACACACACTGCTAACTGAGTAGAGTGTGGTTATTTCTTGAATTACGCAGGATATTCTGGTAGGCCATCTGAATAAAGCCGAGTTACCAGATTCCAAACTTTTATATATTATTAGGAAGTACAAACCTACGACAATATTAACAACTGTCCTCAAGGAAAGGAATATCACCTGCCAAGAATAGAAATCATTGACAACTTCGAAGAGATCGAGCAAGTCGTTGTGTTGATCTATTAAACAAAGCAATTGGTATTTGCATCTTGGCATGTTTTCAGTGAATTCCTTCATCTTACCGCGGATATATTCCAGAAAGAAAATTACCTGCATGATAATAAAATGGGTAAAAAGGTGTGGAATGACAACAGCTGTTGAGTACCAAACCGCATGTAGCAATAGATTTCTAAAATAAAAAATCATGGAAACATACATAACTAAAATACTAAAAAATCCGAATATATACCAAGTTCTTATATTAGATTTAGGAATATCTACTAGGCTCCATTGATCATTGTACATCCAAGATAGTATGAATATTAGGGATTTGCTCCTAAAAATAAAAGCAGCTATGTGGGCAACAATTGGAAGATTATCTAGGAATATCCGTGCTAAATAGGCCAAAAAGGTTACTATTGTGGGCAATTTTTTAAAACTCATTACCTTAATGTATATATTAGTCCCCACTAAACCTATGGTTATTAGTAGCGAATAATAAATCAAGATTCTTGAAACATTCAAAAATTTGAATGGGAAAAGACCAAGGACTCTACTGATGTAAAATATAGAACAATAACTTAGTTCTTGAGGCCATTTCTTCTTCTTAGTTAATATTTCTTCCCCTGAAATGTACTCCATTGCACGTAGACAGCAAATCAAGTAATGCCTGGATTTATTGACTAATGGTTAACATTTAATATCCAAATGCACAATCTCTTCAAACGTAAGTCAACAACGAACATTATTGGCACACATTGCATTAATTCATTCTTCCTGATACTCGGCTTCTCTCACTATCAGTGTCCATTTTTCCAGGGTGTTATTTCACCCGAATCGCTTTGGGCTTCATCAGACTTGTTTCCATGATTCTTGTACGAAGCCAGAGTTAGTCAGAGAGCTGGTAATGCACTTTTCATGAAGTGTTTTATGCACCTTGAAATTTTGCTATAATGTACCTCTTGGGTAGATAAGAAGGTAAATATGTAATGGCTAGACTTACCAGGTACTGTGGTGCTTAGGGGAAAGACGCAACAAAAATTTGCCCAAAAATAGTGTTTTATTCAGAAGCCAACTATATTTAATGTAAAATTAAGGCAATTTTAGAATGAATTATAAATAAGGCAGACACATTTAATAGGCTTAAAATGCAAAAAAAAAAAGAAAAAAACCCAAAGTACCTAGTTTTTATTTTTGAATAAAACATATTGATACAGTACTGACCTATTTGAAAACCAATAAAATATTCAAAAAAACATAGGCTTCACATATAACCTCGGGCAAATGGTCACATAATCATGAGAATTACAATTCATTTCTTCTTACAATAAACAGCGACATATAATGATTTATGTTTAACATTTTATTACAATCTTCTTTTTATAATAATAATTTTATTCTTTTTATTTTTTTACTGATATATATATATATATATATATATATATATATATATATATATATATATATATATATATATATATATATATATATATATAATTATTTCTTGTATTTCCAATTTATTGTCAATCAATTTATTTTTGTATCTATCTGACAACATACCTACTCACATGGATGATTTTAGCACTTTCCTCCGAAGGAAAGTAGCTATTGAGGTTGGACTCATGACGGAATTTTTGAAAAATTTCTTCAAATCTTTATCGATCCTACCTAGTAGACACCGAAAATGACCCCCGTTAAAATTTATATATATCTATATATATATATATATGCATATATATATATATATATATATATATATATATATATATATATATATATATATATATATGTGTGTCTGTTAACACGATAGCGGCCAGAGTTTTTGTTTTTTCGTCACGAAACTTGGTATATAGCATTCAATTAGCAAACGATTGAACGAGTTCGTTAACCACCAAAGTCGGTCCACCGGAAGGGGGGGTTTACCCCGAACCCAAAACACTTATTTGACTATGTCAGCCGTAATATTAGTTATATTTCAACGAAACTTGGTATTCGTAGTGTTAATATAGAGAGAAAAGTGAGATATAAAAATGAACTAAATCGGTTCATTAGAAGGGGGGGTTTACTCCGGACCCACAATACCAATTCGCCACTACCAGCCGTGATTTTTGGTATATTTCGACGAAACTCGGTATTCGTAGTGCTAATCCACAGGTAAATATGTGTTGTAAAAATAAACGAAATCGGTTCATTAGGAGGGGGGGTTTACTCCGGACCCACAATACCAATTCGCCACTACCAGCCGTGATTTTTGGTATATTTCGACGAAACTCGGTATTCGTAGTGGTAATCTACAGGTACATATGTGTTGTAAAAAGAAACTAAATCGGTTCATTAGAAGGGGGGGGGTTACTCCGGACCCAAATTCCTAATATACTCATACCGGTCGTAATTTCTGCTGTATTGCAACGAAACGCTGTATAACTCATGAGAAAGAAGTGTTGTAAAAATGAGCTGAATCGGTCAATCGGAAAGCGGGGGTTTAATTTGTAATATATTTGAATAGAAAAGCCGGCAGACGTAGGTTCACAAAGCCGCCGCAAGGAGCGCCTTCTACCACTAGTGTGACTGTATCCTGTTCCTGCGTTAGATCAAAATACGATAATATGAGGATTTTTGTATTTATTACGTAGTGTAGTAGGTACCATGTGTAAACATAACTCTGGATGCAAATTAATAATTGATCAGTTACTCATTACAAAATGAGAACTATTCACGTTTATATTTTATTTATGTAGGATATTTTAAGCAAATTGTTCTGGAAAGCAGTCTACACTACCCAAATTCTGAGGAAAGTGCTTAGTTATGCAGCTCCTGCGTGACGGACTTTTTTGGAGTGGCATCGATTGATGCAGCGCCCACATCGACTCACAGTGAGGAATGTATGCTATTAGCCATGGAGACGGAGCATTAACAAAATAAATAAATATTTTTTAATATTACATGAAGTGAATGAAATGAATGAATGAAAAAAAAAACTTTATTCTGGGACTTCGTCCCATAAGAATAAAAATAAGTACAAAATAAACAATAAAGAAATTTAACCTAAAAATATAAATATGAATAAAGAAAAACAAAAGTATAAAAGAACAAAACAAAAAAAGCAACTAATACAAATATTACATGTGAAGCCTTAAATAATAAAATTAAATATAAGTAAATATGTACATTCATTGGAATGGGGCAATGATGATACAATGTTCAGAGGGGGATGGGAATAAAATTAAAGAGTTTAAATAAACAAATAAATATTAAAAAGTTTATTCACATTGCAATGCTTGAAGTGCTTTATTCACATTG
The DNA here is from genome assembly GCA_946811695.1 of Gonocerus acuteangulatus. Taxonomy (NCBI): domain Eukaryota; kingdom Metazoa; phylum Arthropoda; class Insecta; order Hemiptera; family Coreidae; genus Gonocerus; species Gonocerus acuteangulatus. The sequence continues at coordinate 99,999,537 of OX328125.1, read as the reverse complement.
CAATTTGAACAGCGTCTTTAATAAACACAATTGAAAATAATTACAAAAGGGCAGACATTTTTTGTGGGGTTTAAATATCAGCAAACATGAAAATAAATGTTGCCTATGATAGACTGCAATACACTCTGTAACCGTGTAAGTGTGAATGAGAGCACCGATTATCTGGGCAGGTGTGGTTGTTCTCTGCGCTCTCATTGGTTCTTGCTCACATGATCTTGTACAGCTGTATCGGTTTAAATGGAAGCATGAGTAAAACACTCATTTAATATTAGAAAAAAAAAAACTACAGGTTTTTTTTTTTTTGTTTTTTTTTTACATGTTATCCCCCTTAAAAGTGTCTGCCTTATTTATTATTCATTGTCAAATCTTCTTAGTTTTACATTTAAGATAGTTGGCTTCTAAATAAAACTCCGTTTTTGTGCAATATGTTTTTGGACCTTTCCCCTATGCGCAGTACCTGGTGTTCCACGGTAACTCTAGCCAACACATATTTACCTTCTTATCTACCCAAGAGGTACATTATAGCAAAATTTCAAGGTGCATAAAACACTTTATGTAAAGTGTGTTACCAGCTCTTGGGATATGTCTACAAAAATAATTGAAATGAGCCTGATGGAGCATTTCTGGAGAGAGAAGCAAATATTCCAGAACAACTGAGGTCTAGGAAAGGAGCCCAAAGAAATATATTTAATTACATCTCGTCTTTCGTATCTCAGATTTCGAACTCTTCCTACTACAAGGAAAATAACATTTCAATATGAAGTTTTTAATATTTACTTAAATAATAGATTAACTAAATTTTCATCTTACTACCTAGAATCCTGAAAAGATAATCGTCTAGTCTGCATTTTTAGGGAACTAATTATCTGGCTAGACATTCAAGTTCGGTGAACTGGAAAAGTCCATCAGATAGAAGCTGAATAAAATGAGCCATTCCTAAGCTGATCACAGACTACAACAAACAAAAAATATTGCCCTCTATTGTATTTGTTTTAATACCTAGTTGTCTCAATTATTAAATAATAATAATAATAATATCGAGGGTCTCCCAGTGGTCTAGTGGCTGATGCCTTGGATTGGCATGTGGGAAATGGAGGTTCGCGTCTTGCCTGCAGCAGGGATTTTTCTTATTTCAGTAGATGTCAGTTTAAGCAGCGTCAGGCATGGCCTGTACTTTAATGGCTGAACATCTGGGAAAACCGTAGGCATTATAAAAGGGTACCAACCATTAGGTAGCCTGGCGCTTATAGCACAGCTGTAGATAGTTAAAAAAAAAAAAAAAAAGAAAAGTTGATCGGGGTACAGGACACTAAGGCCCAGAATATTCCCTTTGCAGGTACCCATTAATAGGTTTATTAAAGGCTGGCTTGGCCTTGGGGCCATCTGGGATGCCAAATCCAGCCCTCGAGCTACAACACTATAAGATAAAATCTTTCCGTGCGTGCCAGTTTAGAATTCAGGTCCTTCAGTATATCAGTCGTGTACTCTACGTCTAGCTAACCTCGCCCCCAAATACTTACTTCAACATTAGCTAATTTTTTTTTTTTATTTATTTTTTTTTTTTACGGCCTATCTACAACTTGGCCGTTAGCGCCGGGCTATATACAGGTTGCCACCCTTTTATAATGCCAATGTGGTCGGTCACCCATTCTGTAATGGTTGGCTAGTCCTGATATATCAGATAGAACTAACCTGCTTAACAGGTGCTTATAGAGGTTATGATAATTTCATATGATAAATAAATATATTCATTATGGTGCTAAAGCTTGTACTTATTACACATTCAGGTACTGACTACGCCCGACGTTGCTTAACTTCGATGATCTACGGGAACCGGTGTATTCAACGTGGCTATGGCCGTTGGCAACATTAGCTAATGTAGTTGCTTTTGTAACGTATGTTTCCCTTTAGTTTTCAATGTTATATAGATAGTTCTGTTGCAAGGAAAAACATTTAGGCCGGATTTTTTTTTTTTTTTTTTTTTTTTTTTCATGTATAAGCATTGCCATTTTAAATTCAACTGAAAATGGACAAATGTTGAGTGAACACCTCAGACTTCCAAAAATTAAGTTTAACTCTACATAGGTAGTACATGAGGTAGCTTCTCTTGTATCCCACTAAAAACTACAATCAATGTACAAGGTAGGTATGGGCGGCTTTGATAGCGTGGTAAAACAAATATTTTTAATTGAGTCTGTAGATAAAACTATAATTATTTTAATTCTGACATTGAAAATAGGCTGCTATTTTTCCGCTAAATACTAAGGGAAATAGAAATACGTGTTTATTATTTTATAGAGTAGTTTTCAAAAAGTATTAATAATTTGGGGTATAGAGGAAACTCCAACATTCGGGCACTTTCTTAATAGTTACTATATTTTTGAGGGATTAACAAATTAAGCATCTAAAAGATCTCGATGAGAGCTAAACAATTGGTTCTCCGAAATTTTGCAATACCCAACGGTTTAAAAGATATATCAATTGAATATATTTTAAGAATAGGCCACTCACATCTCACTCACCCATTTATATCTATGGCTAAGCAGAACGTACTAAACTGTCAGTACTGCAATACAACATTGATTATTAAACACTTACTAACTGAATGCAGACTTGGACAAAACTTTGACCTAACAGGCAGCTTGACTACCTTACTGACTGATGGGAGCTAATATATAGAAAAAACACTACAATACCTGAAACAAATCAAACAATATGATACCATATAAGTAAATTAAAAAAATTAAGATTAACCAAAACCATAATTCAATTCCAAAATACTGCAAAAACGATATGTAATGGTATACCATTAGGTGAACAATAAACTAAAAGTTTTTATACCTGTAACTTATTCTCAAGGTCCTCAAATCAAACATTCTCTCAAGGAAGACCAAATTGAAGCTGTACAATACTCTTATCAAACCGATTGTTACCTACGGGTTGGAACATGGTGCCTTCCATCTATAGGCTGCCAAAAACTAAGGATTTTTGAAAGACGAATTATTAGAAGGATATACGGTGCAGTAAAGATAGATGGAAAATGGAAGATAAAGAGTAACGCTGAAATCGCAGTCATACTAAAAAATCATGATATTGTTAATTATATAAAAGCAGGTAGGCCTTGTAAGAATGAAGGAACAGAGGTTACAGAAGAATATGCTGGACACTGCAATCCTCGGTAAAAGAAAAAAAGAGGTAACCCAAGAAGCCGTTGGGAAGATGAAGTAACAAGGGATGCTGCTAAGCTGGGGGTCAAAAATTGGAGGAACACTGCGATGGACTGTAACGGATGGGAGGGCATAGTCTGGAAGGCCAAGGGTCACAAAGACCTGTACAGCCGGGGAGTAAGGAAGTAAGTAAGTATATTGACACAAAAACATAATGACCAACTTCTGGACGTACGACAGTACGAACTCATTATCAAAATGCAATAACAGTTATATCTACTTGTCACCTGCCTTGCTTGTCTATCTGAACTGACACATATAACAATGAAACCTTCTTGACATATGAATATTTTACCTGTAAACTAATAACTCTACTGTACATATTGCCACAAACATACGTATCTTTCAGGGATTATTTTTCATTGATATATATATATTTTATCGCCTAAGTTGCGAAAACATAAATAAATAAATATTTCAATTGTGGCCTACATAACTAAAGGGAACCCTTTAACCAAACTAATGGATTTTACAACCACAAAACAATGAAGTAGTAGCAACAACTGTATTATAACCACATCATTATTCCCAGATGAATCAAAAGTAGCAATTATTGAGCACAAATATTGGATATTCATATTTGATGAGTTAGAGTATATATTATTTTAACCAATAAAAACCAAAAAAAAAGAATTTAATATATTAATCGTACCTGTTCCTTTGCTTCAGAGCACATACTGCTAACTGAGTAGAGCGTGGTTACTTCTTGAATTACACAGGACGTCCTGGTAGTCCATCTGAATAAAGCTTTGTTGCCAGTTTCGAAAGTATCATACATTATTAGGAAGTACAAACCTACGACAATATTAACAACTATCCTCAAGGAAATGAAAATCACCTGCCAAGAATAGAAATCATTGACAACTTTGAAGAGATCGAGCAAGTCATTGTGTTGATCTATTAAACAAAGTAATTGGTATTTGCAACTAGGCATGTTTTCAGTGAATTCCTTCATCTTTCCGCGGATATATTCCAGGAAGAAAATTACCTGCGTGATAATAAAATGAGTGAAAAGGTATGGAATGACAGCAGCAGTCGAATAACAAACCACATTTAAGAGTATATTTCTAAAATAAATAATCATGGAAACATACATAACTAAAATGTTAAGAAATCCGAATATATACCAAGTCCTTATATTGGATTTAGGGATATCTACTAGACTCCATTGATCATTGTACATCCAAGCTAGTATGAATATTAGTGATTTCCTCTTGAAAATAAGAGCAGCTACATGGGCAACAATGGGAAGATTGTCTAGGAATAAACGTGCTAAATAGGCTAAAAAGGTTATCATCGTGGGTAATTTTTTAATACTTATTACCTTAATGTACATATTACTCCAAACTAAAACAATTGTAACTAAGAGCGAATAATAAATCAAAATTCTTGAAATATCAAAAAATTTGAACGGGAAAAGACCAAGGATTCTACTGATGTAAAATATAGAATAATAGCTTAAGTCTTGAGGCCATTTCTTCTTCTTAGATAATATTCCTTCCCCTGAAATGTACTCCATTGCAACAAGTCAAGTAATGCCTATATTTATTGACCAATGGTTAGTATCCAATATCCAAATGCTCAATCTCTTCAGTGCCTAAGTCAACGACTAACATTATTGGCACACATTACATTTAATCCCATCTCTCACTCTTCCACCCGCAGAATTTCAGCTCTTACTGGCCCTTTCTATCTATCTAGTACCTCTCTGAAATTACAATTTTTTTCTGGTATTTCACCGTGTACCCCAATAATACATCAACTAAATTATATCTTCATAACCTAGTATTCTGTAACGAAAATCATCTAGTATTTTTTATATTAAACTGATTAGTTATTCAAATATGATGAAAAAAAAAAAAAAAAAAAAAAAGAATAGAAAACTGTATATCAATGAATTGCATTTTCTGACTTATCTTTGTGATGTGAGGTATATCATGATTTTGAGAAGAACTACTAAGTGATGTGACCTAAAATTATATTTATTTCTGTTTGAGATTATATGAGGTTTCCCCTACCAGAAGGGTAAACTTGCCAAATGCGTTTGTAGAGCCAAAAGCCACCACCCCATAGTCATATATATATATATATATATATATATATATATATATATATATATATATATATAGAGAGAGAGAGAGAGAGAGAGAGAATGGTATGATTTGAAAAGCGTAGAATGGAACATGAAGAAGACGTCTGGACTTAACCGCTCTTGCCTTTGACTAAAATAGAAATTTCTATGGTTACAGGGGATAACTTGGTAAGTTATCCCCTGTAACTTTTCTGTGCAGCTCTTAGATAATTAACAGATAAAACACACTATAATAACGGGTGTTATTACGGAAGGACACTAGCGATCCTACCTGCTTATGAGTGTCCCGTCAGAAGGACACTCCTTCATTACTTTTCCCTTTAGATTCAAAAGGCTTGTAAATGGAGGGGATTCACTTTTACAGCTCCAGGTAAAGACAGTTGCCTTCAGTATTGTTTGGGCTTTCCAACAGTGTTTTCCGTTATCTAATCAGCTGACTAGAAGATTTTTTATGGACAAAAAAATGTCTACATGAAAAATTCAAACAAAATATGCACCCGATACTGAGGTATTCCCAAACAATGACAACCGCAGCAAAAGTGTTAACTCCTGAGCAAGATATAACTGCAGATGTACAAGTTTGACACGTTATTAGCTACAGTTGTCTGTGAAAATCAAAGCACTTGCCAAGAATAGAAATAGTTTACAAAGCAAGAAAGATCAAGCAATTCATTATATCATAATAATTAATTATAATTATAAAATTAATATCTAACGTGTGGCAAAAATGTCAATTTGATTTGTCAATTTGTGTTTGGTTTCTTTGTCAAGAAACCAAACACAACATTCTATTAAAAAGATCAAAATACCCATAATAAGTGTATCTCCGGAGGCCTGGTGGCCGTGAGTGTTGAGGCGTGAGCACTTAACACTCCGTGCCAAGGGTCGTGGGTTCGATTCCTATTCTCAGCCCTATTCTGGCTAGAAAAGGGTGGTAACCTATAGATAACCCAACCAAAAATTCGTTGTTAATAATAATGGACATTAAAATTTAAATAAATAATCTGGAAGCCTGAAAGCAACAACAGTGAAAAATAATTGTGCCTTAATTTTGCTTGTAAATAGTTTTCCGTGCCATTCAGTGAATTAGAGATGCTTAGAACTTCATCTTAAAGGCCAGAGTCTTTTAAAATGAGTTGTTTTCCTTAAATACTGGAGGTCAAGTAGTCGTGAGTGTCAAAGCGTGTACAAAAAAGAGAAGGCACCAGCCTTATCCTGGCTAGAAGAGAGTGGAAATCTGCAGGCAACCTCACCTAAAAATCCACATTACGCCCAAGCTTATGTTCAAATTTAAATGAAACTTTATAAATATTTTGAAATTTAGAAATTAATGCTCATAATGAATACATACAAAAACCTGAAAATGAATATTACCTGTTCCTGTGCTTTAGAACATGCGCTGCTTAAGGCGTACAGAGTCATTACTTCCTGAATTAATGAGGTTATTCTTACAGCTGTGTTAGATAATATTGCTTCCCATTCAAATGAAAACGAGAATGCAATGAAATAATACAGGTTCGATACAAGGTTTACAACAATTCTTAAGCAAAGTAAAAGAACTTGCCAAGAGTAAAAATCATTTACATTGTCGAACAAACGTAGTAGATTCCAGTGTTCGTCTATGATATTAAGCAATTGATTTTTGGAGTCGGGCATGTTTTGAGTGAATTCCTTCATCTTGCCCCTGAAATATTCCAGAAAAAAGATCAGCTGCATAATGATAAAATGTGTGAAAATGAATGGAAGAACTGCAGCGACAGTGGACAGAGCAGAATTTTTAAAATGCATGCTATTTAAGAAAATGATAAGTGAAACGTAAATAGCTGTTGTGTTCAATAGGCCAATCGTGTGCCAAATTCTTATGCTAACACTTGAAACAACGAACAGACTCCCACTGGGCGCATACAATCGTGCTAATATCATGATGAATGCTTCTTTCTTGAAAATAAATGCTGCACAATGTGCGAGAATGCACGCATTATCGAGGAGTATACGCCCCGTATAGAACAAAGTAGAGTCCAACAATGATATGAACATTGGTGCGGTGAAACATTTTATATAAATGTTGAACCCCAGGAAAAGCGATGTCATTACAAGTGACTGGTAAATTGATGTTCTTGGTATATTACATAATGTGACCGGAAAGAGACCAAGCAGCCTGCTAATTAAGAATATGGAAGAACAGTGGCTTAGACTTGTGGTAAACTTGTTTTTCTTGTCGACACTCCCTTGTCTTGGGATGTGCTCCATCCTATAGTCCCTTGCTCGAAGTCCTCGCAATCACTACATTTATCGAGGACTCCTCAAAGTTTAATATATAAATGTGAAATCAATCCAATCGCAAGCCAACATTAATGTAAACAAGATTTAATCAATCTTGTCCTCCCATGCCTATTCATACTTTCTTCGATATCCTCAGACCTTCTGAATTTAATGTGATATCCTCATCTCCCACATTAGATGTGTATATATATATATATATATATATATATATATATATATATATATATATATATACATATATATAAATTATAAAAGAACTAATTAGTATAATCATAGTATGTTTTGATTTATATTATTATTTATTATTTAAATTTTAATGTCCAATATTATTAACTAGGAATTTTAGGACGAGTTATCTATAGGTTAACACCCTCTTCTAGCCAGGATGGGTAAGATGCCTTTTCCTTTTTTTAAAGAAAAACCACCGCCCAATAGTGGGAATTGAACCCACTACCCTTGGCACGGAGTGCTAAGTGCTCACACCTTACACTCATGACTACCGGGCCTCCATGTTATATTATCTTATAATATAATAATAATAACAAAATTGAAATAATCTCAAACTTTGCTCCAACAGGAAAAATTATATTATATTTTACCCAGTTGGAGCAAAGTTTGAGATTATTTTAATTTTATTATTTTTTATTAATTTATTTTCATTGTTACTAGAGAGCTGATCTTTTTTGCTTGGTATTTATCAATTTATCACTGTATGTGTATGTACTTTTTATTTATTTATAATTACAACGATATGTTATACCAATTTCCAGTAATATTACCTTACAATGTTTTTGTGAGGCATGATGTGGGAATATCTGAAATTACATAACCCACTAGACTAATACATTTTACAAGAAAATTAAAACTAAACTATATATAAAAAAAAAAAAAAATATATATATATATATATACATATATATATATATATATATATATATATATATATATATATATATATATATATATATGTATATATATATATATATATATATATATATATATATATATATATATATATATATATATATATATATATATATATATATATAATGCATTTTCCTCTCTACAGATGGCATGTTAATGCAAATTGTCTCTAGGCCACCTCCGCTTCAGTCTTCTGTGAGGATTTTGTAGATTGTGAACCGAGGATAGAGAGTTTATGCAAAGGATTTGGATGGCCAGGGAGATTGGGATAGAACTTCTGATAGACTGACCAGGGATTGGATAAAGGCAATATTGAAGTCATTATGCTGGGTGTGGTATGAGATGTAGTAAGGAGCATTGGATATTTTTCGAAGGATTTTGAATTGCATCGTTTCTATTCTGTAGGAATTGGAAGGTCTATTGGAATCCCAGAGTTCTAGTCCATAAATCCATATTGGTCGGAGTATGGTATATAAGTAGTTTTTTAGTCAATGAAAGTTTCGAGCATACTATATATACTGTAAATTTGATGTAATTATTTGGCAATGTTCAATTCATTGATTCATATGACTTTTAGTCCTCTAATGTCCACACTTACGAGTATATGGTAGTATTTAGATAGCCTTTTTATTTTTAAATAATTCCACAGTTATTCCCATTCCCCCTGCATTAAGTTATATTCTTTTTACTTTAAAACATATTGTTTTACATATTTGTGAGAAAAAATGAAATAAAATTATATACCACGATTAAACATAAATCCTAACATATGTAAATCTTAATATTTGTGAGCTAGAAATTTTAGAAACCAAAATTTGAATTTTTTCGAGTTGGAAGGACAAATTTTAGGGCTATATTTTAATTTAGGAAACTCATATGAAAATACAAAAGATTGTAAAATACAAAAAAAAAAAAATCAATTAATGAAAAATTCAGTCGTCTTCTGCTATGTTTCTGTCAAATCATCATCTTCAGTGTAGCTGAAGAAGCTACATATTTTAATGCATAGTAGAACTCATTTTTTTCCACATATTTGTGTGCAAGGGTCATTAACACATTGCATTTCTCAGCTTTTAGCACTTTCCTCCGAAGGAAAGTAGCTATTGAGGTTGGACTCATGACGGAATTTTTGAAAAATTTCTTCAAATCTTTATCGATCCTACCTAGTAGACACCGAAAATGACCCCCGTTAAAATTTATATATATCTATATATATATATGTATGTGTCTGTTAACACATTCAATTAGCAAACGATTGAACGAGTCCGTTAACCACCAAAGTCGGTCCACCGGAAGGGGGACCCAAAACACTTATTTGACTATGCCAGCCATAATATTGGTTATATTTCAACGAAACTTGGCATTCATAGTGGTAATATAGAGAGAAAAGTGAGATATAAAAATGAACTAAATCGGTTCATTAGGAGGGGGGGTTTACTCTGGACCCACAATACCAATTCGCCACTACCAGCCGTGATTTTAGGTATATTTTGACGAAACTCGGTATTCGTAGTGCTAATCCACAGGTAAATATGTGTTGTAAAAATAAACGAAATCGGTTCATTAGGAGGGGGGGTTTACTCCGAACCCACAAAACCAATTCGCCACTACCAGCCGTGACTTTTGGTATATTTCGACGAAACTCGGTATTCGTAGTGGTAATCTACAGGTAAATATGTGTTGTAAAAATAAACTAAATCGGTTCATTAGAAGGGGGGGTTTACTCCGGACCCAAATTCCTAATATACTCATACCGGTCGTAATTTCTGCTGTATTGTAACGAAACGCGGTATACATCGTGGTTAACTCATGAGAAAGAAGTGTTGTAAAAATGAGCTGAATCGGTCAATCGGAAAGCGGGGGTTTAATTTGTAATATATTTGAATAGAAAAGCCGGCAGACGTAGGTTCACAAAGCCGCCGCAAGGAGCGCTTTCTACCACTAGAGTGACTGTATCCTGTTCCTGCGTTAGATCAAAATACGATAATATGAGGATTTTTGTATTTATTACGTAGTTGATCAGTTACTCATTACAAAATGAGAACTATTCACGTTTTTATTTTATTTATGTAGGATATTTTAAGCAAATTGTTCTGGAAAGCAGTCTACACTACCCAAATTCTGAGGAAAGTGCTTAGTTATGCAGCTCCTGCGTGACGGACTTTAAATAGCAGAGGTTGGCTGTACGCTGATGGAAAGTCAATAATGGACGTCACACAGTGGTTTAGTTGCTGTGATTCCACTATTGAAGTGACCAGAGCTGCTTCCTTATTGTACCAGAAAATAGGGGCCATGAAAGTGAAAAATCCCCAAAAATGGAGCCGCCTCCTTATTGCTGCAAGTCCGTCAATTATAAATGTCTCCCAATTTGAAAAGGGTTTTCCTCCATAAACATTAAAGGAATTGCAAGAGAACTAGTTGTTGAAAATTTGGTAGCCTTCAAAAGGACCCCACCCCACGTTTTCGAGCTATTTCAAAACAATATAACATCTCAAAACTGTTCATGTCTGTTAATACATGTTTTCCTGATGTTACTGTACTCCAAATGTAATCAAAACGCCTATAACGGGGTCTCCCGTGGTCTAATGGCTAGCGCCTTGGATTCATAAGCGGGAGATGGTGGGTTCGATTCCCAACCTCCAGCAGGAATTTTATCATCCCACGGCTCGCTGGTAAAATTCCTCGCTGCACCCTGGATGTCGGCGCTAATGACCTAGATGTAGATGCGCCGTAAAAAAAAAAAAAAAAAAAAAAAAAAAAAAAAAAAAAAAAAAAAAAAAAAAAAAAAAAAAAAAAAAAAAAAAAAAAAAAAAACGCCTATAACGTTAAATCAATGAATGTGAAACGTCGAAATGTCCTACTCAGTCCAAAATTTTAGAGTGAATGTAAGTTAAAAAAAAGTTCACATTTCTTGGTATTTCCGGATATTCAGGGTGTAACTAGACCAAAAATGTAGTTAAATGCCGCCAACTTCGCGTTTCTACCTGTTTTCGTTCCAGACATATGCCGTTCCAAAGGTTATTTCGAAACATCCGTGTTTTCTGTAGAAAACCCCCAATATTCTCTGATTGTCGATTATTTCTTGAAAGCAGCAATAAATTTGTTTTAAGGCTAATGCTCTTTCATTGATAGAAACAGCAATAACTGTTCAAAAAATTGTTATTAATAAAAAGCCCCTTCCAAAAAACAGAAACCCTTACATTAAATTTGAATAAAAAAGTAAAGATTTTTTTTTTTGTGTGTGAGTAAAGAATTACTTCGAAAATTACAAAAGTTGCTACAATTGGCCTGTTAGGGTCTCCCGTGGTCTAGTGGCTAGCGCCTTAGATTCATAAGCGGGAGATGGTGGGTTCGATTCCCATGGCTCGTTGGGAGAATTCCTAGCTGCAACCTGGATGTCGGCGCCAATGGCCTAGTTGTCGAAGCGCCGTAAAAAATAAATAAATAAAATAAAATATGGCCTGCTCACCAAAAGGCATAGCCACGTTTCATGTTTCCGTTGATCACCGAAGTTAAGCAACATCGGGCGTGGACCTGAATCTTGGCTGTTGGCATTATAAATGGTTGGCAACCTGTAGATAGCCCGACATTAATAGTCCTATGTTTAACGCAGTTAAACACGCACAAAATTGGCCTCCTCTTTTCAGAATATACTCAACTCTCACCTCTGGTCATATAATAATGTATCTTTGGCAGCATATAATATATGCCGATTTTCCAACTGGATGGTCAAATTCGAATGATTTTTATGATGTATTTCAAAATGTTTTAAGTATGGCACTCCTCAAAGCAATGCCACTTGATAATGAATTATGATGGCAAATGGACGGTTGTCCAGCTCACTCAGGACGATGACAACATCTTGCCATCACTGCAGATGTAGTCCTTCCAATCTCATCATGGTTAGCTCTCTTTTGCACAAATGATTGGCAAATCCTTGCTATCAGGTGGTTTTTGTCCTAAATGGGTACTTTGTACACCTCCGACATAAGCCAACCCCAAACATAAAAATCAAGCGACGTCAAATCGGGGCCAATGCACAGAAACAAACTAACCAATCCATATTCCTGGATAATGTTGATTCAGCCAGTTCGTTATAGCTGGACTCCCGTCCATTTCCCATCATAGTTCTTCTACAAGTGGCATTGCTTCGAGGAGTGCCTTTGTAATATCACTCCACAGGAGATTATGAAAACAATTTGAATTAAACCATCCAGTTGACAAAACACCATGTGTCACACGCTGCCAAGGACCAGACATGCTTATAAAATGACCAGAGGCGAGCGTTGCGCGATTTCTGAAAAAAGAGGCCAATTGAAGCAACTTTTATCATTTTAGAATTAATTATTTTTCTTTCAATCCTATCTGCTAGATCCCGAGTTTTGGACTAAGGTCCTCCAGAACATAAATAGAACATAGCAGTGTGCTGTACCACTGAGTTAACCCCACCCCTTATACCACGTTACCTGTCCAGTGAACCACATGTGGTTCACAAAGCGAGACACTGGGACGTCTCACTAGGCTCGTAAACCACATTTAGCTCACGGAGTATATACAATTTCAATTGAAATATATTTGATGAGCGTGCAAAGTCACGCACAGTTTTATGCTTGGACTCGACAGGACAGTCATAAAAGAAAAACAGCAGGACATAAGAGGTTTAATATGGTTTTCTGACACCATAGAGAACCCATCTATATTTTAAAAAATAGCTGTTTGTCTGTCTGTATGTTTGTTCATTATACAAATCCACACCGTTTGACCAAGCTTGCCACACTTGTAAGTCTTGATACGGGGAGTGTCATAGGCTGGGTCAAAATAGTTTGTCAGCTCTTTGCCAGACCATCTGTGCCTCATACAATTCTACACCGTTTGACCAATTTTGATCATACTTGCCACATTTGTAAGTCTTGATCCGGGAGTGTCATAGGCTAGGCAAAAATCGTCTAGCACTCACAGTTTGGAGGCCACGGTTTTGAAACTGTGAACAGTTACAGATTTGCGTAATTGTATTTTAATACTACTGCTTTGGTTTATAATTTAGTTTTGCTTTTCTAGGTGCAGAAAGTAGGCGCAAGTGAAAACAATCAGGCAAGTCCGCATGAAGTTTTTATTAAAAACTAGCTGTTACCCGGCGCAAAGTGGGCCCAAACGAAATTTCGTGTTGTTAAAAGGGCTACGGCCTCCAAATCTTAACTGATTTACATGCATTTTTTTATTTATTTTTTTTTAAATTAAAGCTAATAAACAACAACTACACAACAACAACTAGAACAACATTGTATAGCAATATTTTTGTTTTATGTTTCCCCTATTTGTTAAATTACGTGTAAATAATTCTGGAACTTTTACAATTAAACATAAAATAAAATTTTATTTTTCATCTAACTTAATATCAGCACTGATATAGTTGAAAGTAAGCATTCAAATCCTGATTAGAGTTGGAAAAATCAGACTGACATCTTCAAAACGTAAATTTATCTTAATTAAAGAATGAGATTAATTGAAATAATATGATTTTTGAATGATTTGAAAATAGACATTGATTTTTTCCATGTCTAATCAGGATTTGAATTTTTAATTTCAACGATATCAGTGTTGATATTAACTTAATATTATTAAGTTAGATGAAAAATAAAATATTATTTTATGTTTTATGTTCAATTGTAATTGTAAAAAACACGAAATGCCGTTTGGCCCCTCTGTGCGCCGGGTGACAGCTAGTTTTTAATTATAACTTCATTTGGACTTGCCGGGTTGTTTTCATGTTTCATATACGGGAGAGGGCACGTGTTATATATATATATATATGTATGGTATCAATGAATATGGTATCAAAGATAATGACAGGGTTCCTCTGTCATAGATTTTGGATGCATATCACGGGAATCTTTTGTTCGGGAAGGTTTTGTTCGGCCGGTAGAGTTATAATTAAGACAATTACATTTGGACAATTTAATTAACTCTTATCCCCCCAGGCTTCGCAATTTCAAAAAGAAACACAAAAGTCCGATGCTTAGTAGCTGTGCAAATGAAAAGCATTACTCAACAAGGTAACTAGTACAACAAACAGAGAAGTTCTGTTTATTAATTAAATGTTTATAAATTAAGTGTATTTCGAGAAAGGTCAATTAATTACCTCTCGCCAGATTTATGCGATTCAGTAATATTAAAGGTTACAATAAACATAATGAAATTTATAAAGACGATGTGGTCAGGCCATCTTATTTTTCCCTTTGCAGGTACCCGTTAATTAATAAAATTAAAAAATAAAAGGCTGGGAGAGCCCATGGACGATCTGGGACCCCAAATCCAACCCTCGAACGACGAAACTAGAAGATAAAAATCTATAGTGCGCTATAAATTTGTGTTTCTTGTTTATACGAAAGGTCAATAAATAAGTTATATAAAAATTTAATACATTTTTTGACGTGGCCCAGGTAGTGGAAGTTTCAACTTCCTTTATCTACGCTTATTATTATTATTAAGGCTCCTGAGAAGGCATCTAGTTCTGTTTTCTTGAGACAAAACTCACACTGAATCAATGGGTTTTCTATTTCACGTATTTCTGACCAATTAATTACGAATATGGATTTTTTTTTTTATATATATATAGTGTAGGTAAAAAAATAGTACTCCTTTTTTGCTATGTACTACTTAATTCTTGGCTTGCCCTACATGTTTCGTGGTCTTCATGCCACCTCCTCAGTGGCCATAAAAACCCCATTTGTGGTCCGCTTGCTACTCATATTAAGACTCTTATGGGTAGCGAAGTCTTAATATGGGTAGTGAGTGGACCACATGGGGATTTAATGGCCACTGAGGAGGTGGCATGAAGACCACGAAACATGTAGGGCAAGTCAAGAATAAACTAGTACTTAGGAAAAAGAAGCAAATTAGAACTCATAGCTTCACTTATATAAATGTAGCTAGTCATCCATGTCAGCAAATGATCCATTTCTTTAGTCAGATTAACACTTTCGCTGCCACCCAAATTTTGAAGTCCGCCCCAATGTGCCATTTAAATTTTTTTTAAAGAAAATAACTCATAATTGAATATATTAAATAGGAAAAAAGTAAAACAAATTTACCCGGCACATTAGCTCACCAAAACCGCTTGTGTTCCACGTCCGACTATGCGTCGGGCTCGGCACATTAGCTCACCAAAACCGCTTGTGTTCCACGTCCAACTATGCGTCGGGCTCGGCACATTAGCTCACCAAAACCGCTTATGTTCCACATCCCACTATGCGTCGGGCTCGGCACATTAGCTCACCAAAACCGCTTGTGTTCCACGTCCGACTATGCGTCGGGCTCGGCACATTAGCTCACCAAAACCGCTTGTGCTCCACGTCCGACTATGCGTCGGGCTCGGCACATGGGTTTAAGTTGCGTGTCAATCGGGCTTGGTATTTACGCGAAGGATTTTAACACTTTCTTAAAATAGAACACACACATGTTAAAAGTAATTATATATATGGAAACATTTAACTTATCACTTAAACTAACAACAAAAAAAAAAAAAATAATGTGAAACTACGAAGTAATTTTATGCAGGCTTCGGATAGGACACACCCTACTTACCCATTCGTACTTACTACACAAAATAGAAAGACCCCTTTGTCGACAATGCAACTCGAACTGTCAAACATATACTGACAGACTGCAGACAACGCAGCAACTTGACGATTCCTTATGACTTACATGATTTACTGACAGAGGGTAGTCCATACATCCACATACTTCTTCCACATCTCTTATCAACGCTCTTTTATTCCAAGATATAACTATAGGTATGTCTTCTTCAATCGAAATGATTTCTTATCCTTTTTTTCCATTTGTTTTTATTCTATATGAATATTGTATTTGCATTATAATTTCCTCTTGTCTTATTTTCTTGATGTGCCTTTAAAATAAAAAAAAAGTCCGACTCGCAGGAACTGCCTCATCTTAGCGCGGTTCCGTTCTTATCCCTAGTCTAATTTCGAAAGATTAAAATAGAAGCAGTTATTATTTTGTTGAGAGGAGATCGTTGACCGTTGATGATGCAAGGTAGGGATTGTCCGGGTTAGGTCACTGCTACTTAATAATACATACCCCATATGTGTAGGTATGTGGGCATATATATGTACATATGTGTGCGTGTATATGTGTATGTGTATATGCATATATATAAATATATATATATTATATATGTATATATATATATATATATATATATATATATATTTACATAGATATGTGCATATATTAGTGTTAAATATGTCCTAATTGTATTTACAGCCCTGATGAAGGCTTGAAGTTCAAGCCGAAACGTCGGCACAATAAAACCATTTTTACGATAAAATGTAGTTTTATTAAGTAGCAGTGACCGAACCCTGACAGTTATATTTTGGTTCCACCAGTCTTGAAAGGTAGGATTTACAATCTGACCTGGAAGGGTCGGCAACACAAGAAACCGTCCCGCTAGTTGCAAGGTCTTGGAATCTTGGAAATCTATATTTCTAACAATAAATTGTTTTTGTTATTTTACTTAACCTGTTTTATTTTCGAATACATTATCCAACTATAAGCAATTAAAAAATAACAAGGAATAAAATACAGGCGAAAAGAACACTTTGAATAAGCGAAATCAATTACTTTAAAGCTTTAAGCTCTTATTTCTCCGATTTACATCGCCTAATCAAAACTTTCATTAGAACCTTTTATGTAGAGCATTTAATAAGCTTTCTAATGGTATTCTTCCGTTTACCAAAATTCTCAACAGTTTTCGAGATATTAAAGAAAGTTCCCAAAATTTATATTATTTCTAGCAACAGAAAATTGGCCTCATTTTTCATATCCTGTTTTACACACAAAATTTTCGCAACATAAGAAATTACAAAACTAAAAAGCAATAAAAAACGAAGGGAAAGAGACAAAAATTACAACAAGAACGACAAAAACCCGTTCATAAGAACAAAACAGACGTATTTGAAGTTTTAAGCACTTATTTCTCCGATTGACATAACCTAATCAAAAATAGTTTTAGAATCTTTTTTGTAGAGAATTTAGTAAGCTTTCAAATAGTTTCTATCCACTTACCACGATTTCCCAACCGTGTTCGAGATATTAATGAAAGTATACGAACTTCCCAAAACTTTTCATGTCTGTTCATAAAATATTTTATTCTAACCCTTCCTTAACTCCAAACGTAACAAAACTTTCAACATATTAGTTTTAATGAAAGTAGAACATGCAGATAAAGTTTCAACTGAATCCCATGATTCTAAGTACCCAAACCAAAAACGGTATTCAAAAAATATTTTTCCAATTTTCTCAAAAACGGTTAAAGCTATCGCCTTGAAAATGGTTTCATTCGTTTTCCTAGCCCAGGAATCATATAAAACGAGTACTTAGAAGCTTATGAACTCAAAAACGTAAGCGTTACGATTTTTTTTGCGCGAATTTCGCCCCAAACGCCATCTTCCGGTAGGCGGATTTCGCTGGTTAACGAACTTGACCTTTCAAATTGGACGACGGATTTTTGTACCAAATTTCATCAAAATCGGACCATTCGTCTTCGAGCTAGAGAGCGAACAGACAAATATATATATATATATATATATATATATATATATATATATATAAATATATACATATATATATATATACAAATTTGAACCACCATCATTTTCGGTCTCTAGGGGTAGTCGGCACTTCCGGATTGTTTCATTGTATCAACCTTATAAGCGGGGTTCCTCCCTATGGGGGAGGGAGGAACCGCGCTAATAAATACGTATCTGCCTTGACGAAGCTCAGGTATTCAGCTAGTTTTGCATATTTTGAACAAGTAAACAAACCAGGCAATTAGAATTGTGTGTTTAGCTGAAACTCCACATCCAGACCATTATTAAATGTTTTCCACAGAATTTGGTATTTTAAGACAATATTCCAAAAGGACACTCGAATGTACATTTACTGATTACTATTAGATTCACAGTTTGTTTTTTTTAGTGAAGACTCGCCCTCCGATGTAAGGGAAGGAACGGAGGGAGGGGATAGAGAGAGGGGAGCAGGCCCCCACCGCCCCCAGCTGCCCGGGAGCTGGCAGTAGATGGATGCAAGCTGTGCGGACTGGCTGCGTAGAAGCGGCTCCATCCAAGAGCCCCCGTCAAGGAGACGGGAGGAGGCGGCAGCACTCCAAGCCCTCCAAAGGAAGGTGGGTCTTGGAGGGATGGTCAGGGCTTCTCCGCCAAAGCCGCCTCCGATACCTTCAATCAGGCCATCCATACTCCACAAGGTGAGCGCATAGGCCCTATATTGTTTCATATTTTTGGAAAAACATTAACTCTTGCCGTGGTGAGGTTTGAAGCCAGGACTTACGGTTTTACGCTCGGATACGTTGCCAATGGGTTTCAAAACACAGAATTGCTAGTTCATTCAATGGAGCCAATGTCTCAGACAGAGGGTACATCGTCATCTTTATCTGATCCAGGCAATGACAATTAGGGCTTCCATACTCAACAAGGTGAGCGCATAGACCCTTTATTGTTTCATATTTTTGGAAAAACATTAACTTGCCATACTGTGATTTGTACTCAAGACCTACAGTTTTACGCTAGGATACGCAGCCAATCTAGCTATTATGGTCCGTATAACAGAATGGCAAGTTCATTCAATGGTGCCCAAGCCACAGACAGACGGTACATCCTCATCTTTGTCAGAAGCCATGATAATAAAGTTATTTAAATCCGAAGCTTTAGAAGATACTCTGGATAATTTTTAATAATAATACACATATATTGAACGCTTGCATTTGATAGTTATTGCCAGATATTTATGTCAAACAGTAATTGTGACTAATGTAAACTGTGGACAATTTATTTCAGAGTTATATATTTTTTATCGCGAGCAATAAGTTTCCGTTTAGAGCTGACACTTTTCACAGAAAATATACCTCAGGTGTCTAATAGATAATTATCATAATTATTACATCTGGCACCTGAGATATATTTCCTGCGAGAAGTGTAAAATGTAAACGCACCCTTAGACATACCACACGACAAGCAAGAGATACTGAGTGAAGGTAGCCCACATATAGACACTATAATCAAACATTTAAAAATTATAAATATTAATACTAAAATATAATAATGACATATTACTGGATACATTTATTCCATTCATTGTGTTATATCATAAATCACAATGATTTCGTCATTCTAAAATTAATTTTTAACCTTCCTTAATATTTATACAATATGGAGTGTACAAGTATTATCAACTGCTTATGCGTGTAGTTAATTATACATATTTGCACTAATATGTCACAACCATTTTATGTTTTACATGAAAATAATGCTTATTTGAAAAAAAATATTTAGGTGCCTATTTATATATGTCGTAATAAGACTAACAAACCGCTTCTTGATTTGTTGGAATTTTTGTTTATAACTCTATGACGTCTTGGCCATTAGCACCGTTCAATTTCAAAAAAATAAAATAAATTTTATGAAAAAAAAGAAAAGTTTTATTCATAACATATAAATAAAGAGTGCTGCCCAAATGAATTAGGTTGCACTGTGTTAATCTAATGTTAAATATAGATAAACAAAAATGTGGATACTAAACATTTTTAACCCAGTCTTTAATTAATTTAATAATGGGTACCTTGGGTGCTAATGACTCTAGGCAGCCGAAGCAGCCAAGGGGAAAATCAGGCGGCCGGAGCATAGTACTGACCACACTATCTCCCTAGTATGCCGTATGGTCATGAATCAGATACCTCTACAGTATCTGTCCCTCAGGGCCCTCGTGGCCTGTTTTGGGACTGTTTTTTTTTTTTTTTTTTTAACATTTTTAAAAAGGAATTTGATCATTTGTTGTCTAACTTCACATGTATATGTATGCAACATTTATCTATGAGTATATGAAAAAAAAATTAATGCATCTAACTTGGTAAATCTCGTATGTTATTTTAGTATAACCTCACAAAAAACACTTGGTATCATTTCTCTTCTAAAGCATTTAAAGACTACTCTATGTTTACTGTTTTAATCTAAGTTAATTAAAAATAGACGTTAAGATTTAAATAAATAATGTTCTATTATTTAGGTACAATATCAATATACAATTAGATGAATATTTTATATTAAATAATTAAAATTACATAATATTAGGGCATATTCTAATTATTATTCATCTATTTGTTTTAAATATTTATGTATAGTAAATTATAAAAGCAAATTCTGAAGAAATGTTCATACAGAAAAGTCATTATTGTTGCATCCGTAATATGATGGAATTTCGAAAAAACTTCAATGATCCTGTTTCATTAGCAACTGAAAATGGTTCTTCAAAGTGACATTCATATTACATGTTGCCCTCTTTTGGCTAACTCAATAATTCATGTTGGATTTTCTATTTATGAAGTCGTACAAGACCATTGATAGATACCAAGTATCAATAGACCATTGTTATTTTCAATGTTTTTTATTATTCTATTTTATTTTTTCTTATTTTTACTAAACAATGCGAGTATGTGGTATCTATGGATATGCAAAATTCGATAAGAAAGAAAATCGTTCACTAATATTTGACTAGGAAGACTAAAATGGAAATAAATTGTAAAAAAGTCCGTCACGCAGGAGCTGCATAACTAAGCACTTTCCTCAGAATTTGGGTAGTGTAGACTGCTTTCCAGAACAATTTGCTTAAAATATCCTACATAAATAAAATAAAAACGTGAATAGTTCTCATTTTGTAATGGGTAACTGATCAATTATTAATCTGCTTCCAGAGTTATGTTTACACATGGTACCTACTACACTACGTAATAAATACAAAAATCCTCATATTATCGTATTTTGATCAAACGCAGGAACAGGATACAGTCACTCTAGTGGTAGAAAGCGCTCCTTGCGGCGGCTTTGTGAACCTACGTCTGCCGGCTTTTCTATTCAAATATATTACAAATTAAACCCCCACTTTCCAATTGACCGATTCAGCTCATTTTTACAACACTTCTTTCTCATGAGTTACCCACGACGTATACCGCGTTTCGTTACAATACAGCAGAAATTACGACCGGTATGAGTATATTAGGAATTTGGGTCCGGAGGAAACCCCCCCCCCCCTTCTAATGAACCGATTTAGTTTATTTTTACAACACACATTTACCTGTGGATTAGCACTACGAATACCGAGTTTCGTCGAAATATACCAAAAATCACGGCTGGTAGTGGCGAATTGGTATTGTGGGTCCGGAGTAAACCCCCCCTTCTAATGAACCGATTTAGTTCATTATTATATCTCACTTTTCTCTCTATATTACCACTACGAATACCAAGTTTCGTTGAAATATAACAAATATTATGGCTGACATAGTCAAATAAGTGTTTTGGGTTCGGGGTAAACCCCCCTTCCGGTGGACCGACTTTAGTGGTTAACGAACTCGTTCAATCGTTTGCTAATTGAATGCTATATACCAAGTTTCGTGACGAAAAAACAAAAACTCTGGCCGCTATCGTGTTAACAGACATATATATATATATATATATATATATATATATATATATATATATATATATATATATTTTTCAAAAATTCCGTCATGAGTCCAACCTCAATAGCTACTTTCCTTCGGAGGAAAGTGCTAAAAGATGCCATAGACGTCCTAATATCTTTAAAATGCGCGTGTGAATGTGTATATGTATGCATGTATATATATATATATATATATATATATATATATATATATATATATATATATATATATATATATATATCATTCTTCAAAACTGCATTTAAACCATTTTATTTATGTCGACTAGTTTCTGGCAAACTTGGCCTGTCTTAACAGACAAACTTTTCTGAAATTATGTTTTTTTTAAACATTACAATTTTGAATTCTTAAAATATTTAATAGTATAAATTTTATTGAAAATACCTTATACATAGTAGTAGTCGTCATCTAATAAATTAGTCCGAAACAAACAAAAAATACATTTTTTATATATGTAGGTGTATATATATATATATATATATATATAGACTGACTCACAAACTTTATTCATAACGATGATTATCAAACATAATTTTTTCACAGAATATACTGGATCAATTAATTCCGAAATTTTTAATTTTCTAAATATTATTAAAAATACATTAATTTAGATATATGTCATTTTTAGATCATTGCATTCATTCATCGGGTTATCGTTCTCATTTTTTTTTTTTTTTTTTTTTTTTTTTTTTCCGTTATTATTTTTCATTTTGAAATATTGTGTAGCCTTCAAATATGTAGGATCTATAGTTTACCAGCAACCACTAAATATTGGAATCTTCATCGACTAAATTTCACGTATGGATAATTTAATTAGATTACTTTGTGCGTAATTGGGACTAGTATTACAATTTTGTTTACTGAAGTTTTGGTAAACGTTTCAATTTTGTTTTTATGGATCGATTAATTGCTAGGCACTTCCAATAAACATTGAAAACTGTTTTACATCTGCCTACATTAAGAGTACATTGTGACGCACAGTGGGGCAAATGACCGATTTAGGAGAGCAAAATTCCGATCACTCGAGGTCACTTTTGTAATCGAGTGAAACACTAAAATGAGTATTTTAGCGAGCATTTGGAGCCATTAAAGATTGAATTTGAACGAGCAAAGCTTTAACCTTAGCTTTAAATTTTGGCAATTTGGTAAAAATCACCTCCCAATTAACCATTCACAGTCAATTTGTTAAAAACATATTGCGAAACGGCGGCGTTTTTGCCTGACAAATTAAATTTTGTCCGGCAAATGCCTAACAGCTTTTTTCGTGGAATCACACATGTAGCTAAAAATTGATGTTGCTTAAAAAGTTGGATAAATTTTGTTACAAAATAATTATGCATCAAATCCCATTATTTCAGAGAACATGTTTTGTTTTAATTCGTACTTAATCTAGTCTAATCTTGCAAATTATGTACACTTCTATACTTTTAAATTTGACGCGCGCAAGGCATGTACTATTCTTAGCTATTACCTAAATAGTAAAATTAATATTAACACTTAGAATTTAAATCGATGCTCATGCTTGGAGATTACCTTGTAGCCCTTCACTATCGCACAAACAACTGTTAACAAGATTATTAATAAACTAGACTTATTTGTTGCGAAAAATGTGGACTCAGACCTCTTTGCTTGTCAACAGTGAGCGTACTGTTTTTGAACACCAAGACACTTGTGTTTACATTGCAAACAGTATTCATCTCTAAATGTGACCTTTATTTTTTTTAATTTTGCTCTCCTAAATCGGTCATTTAACGAGAAGTGCTCCTGAGGAGGAGCAAACAAGAATAATAGGAAACATGTCAGGCGTGAATCATTTCGATGAAGTTTTAACTAATTTTTATTATATAATATATAATACATACGTATATGAGGGTGAGACATTTTAACGAGTAAATTATTAACGACAAAGGAAAGAAAAAAATAACGATGATATGATGAATTGTGATCTTTTAGTGACGAAATGATCCCTCCTAGTGATAGATTGGAGTGAGACATGGAGTGAGAAGCAGAAAGTGTGATTAGTGATGATCACGACTTGTTATCACAGCTGTGACCCTGACCTCGGGTCACGAGATCCTCCTATCATGTCGGCGCAGTCCGTCTTATATATGGGGAGAATTTATACCTTGCGTTTCATGTCACGTCACGGGTAGACCCATTATTCTAACGGGCTGTCATTAACCTGTGATTATTCGCATGATATGTGATCACGTTTTGATTTATGTGAAATGCGATCAATGTTGTGTGTGAAATCAGTAGACTAATTTTTGGTAAGTTTCCTTTCATCCTAAAGGGAGGAAAGCTGCTTATGTCGTCGATCTGATAAATCAATCCGGACGTGTATATGAACCACGTTTACATTTCATTGTAAAGGAAAAAAAAACAGTCTTTGTATTCATATAAAATAATAATAAAATATAAGGAATCCAGCAAAATATAGCAGGTAGGAAAGAAAAATCATCACTGAAAAGAGAACCCGTTTCGTGCAGAATAAAAAACGTAATTCATAAAAAAGAAAAGAAAAGAAAAAAAAAAAAAAAACAGTCCCGTAACAGGCCATAAGGGCCCAGAGGGGCAGATACTGTAGAGGTATCTCATTCTTGACCATACGGCACACTAGGGAGATAGTGTGGTCAATGCTATGATCCGGCCGCCTGATTTTCCCCTTGGCTGCTTCGACTGCTAGAGTCATTAGCACCCTAGGTAGCCATTATTAAATAAATTAATTAAAGGCTGGGTGAGCCTAGGGACGATCTGGGACCCCAAATCCAACCCTCGAACGGCAGCACTAGAAGAAAAAATCTTTAGTGCGCGCTCGGGTTTTGAACCTGGTCCTCCACAGTTCATTAGTCGAGTTCTCTACCACTGAGCTAACCTCGCCCCCTACATATAAAATAATATACATATAAATATGTATCGTGATTATCAGGACATTTTGAAACTAATATATGATATATTTATCAAACATTAAATTATTTCCAGCTTTCTTCGGTTGATATTATCACCTTACCGATCAAATCTTCAAAAATATTATAAAACTTACACAACCTGAGCTTTTGAATACGTGTATGTTTAAATTGTTCTGAGGAAGGCAAATAAAAATAAGATGTATAGATAGCCCAGAATTCGTTTCGTTTTCGGGGAATAACCCAATTTTCAATATCCTTATTCATCCGAGCCTAGCTCATATTATTATTTTAATTTTAACGTCCATTATTATTAACTACGAGTATTGGGACGGGTTTCCTAAAGGTTACCACCCCTTTCTAGCCATGATAGGGCTGATGCCTTTTCTTTTTTCGGAAGAAAAGCCACCACCCCTAGTGGGAATGGAACCCACGACCTTTGGCACGGAGTGATAAGTGCTCACGCCTTAACGCTCACGGGCTACCGGGCCTCCAATTGTACTCGCTTCTGCGGTACATATACTGAGCTGACTTGAAATTTCTTTTTAGCCAGTATTTCTGTGCTGAAGTCCACTCATACATAACCAAGATTTTTGGGAACGCTTTTCTTCAGGTTATTATCACCCTTTTCTGGCCAATATAGAGCTGACGTTATTTATTTCATTTTATTATTTTTTTTAAAAAAAAAGAAGAGCCATTATCCGTAGTTGATCTAATCTAGCCCAAAACCTTTTGAAATGTACGAGCCTTAACACTCACGGCAACTGGGAAATTTCCTTTTAAACAAATTATTTCTGTTGTATATTTCATAAAAATCTATAATGTTTTGTAGAATACTATGTCGATGGCCTAGAATGAAAACCTCGTATTTAAAAAATAACGTTAATAACTTTTATACGTTATTAGATGGATAAGATTCTATTTGACAATCCTTGAGTGTCAAAGAAACTTTATCTTACTCATCCTGGACTATATAGACGAAGAAGCAAGCCTTGCGGGTTTCTCAGTAACCATAATATTTATCTAATTAGGTAAAAAAGTTAATTAATTTTATTTTTGAGATACAAGGTTTTCATTCTAGGCCATCGATGTACCCATGGTGTATTATAAGAAGATGACAATGGTAAAGGGGGTCAAACTAGACCAAAATGTAGGAGACTTTCTACCAACTAGATTTCTGGCCAACTAGAATTTCTTTATTAAGATTCACAGTTTGAAATGTTATTGCGGTTTGAAAAAAACTCATGTGAACATTGAAAGTACATTGGGGTTAAAGAAAATTTAATGCTGATATTAAGAGAATGATATAAAGTTGAAAAATGATGTTTACAAGCAGTGAAAATGGGGTTTCCTACAATAAACACTTTTTTTTTCTCGAAATAACCTTTAGAACGGCATATTTCTGGAACTAAAACAGATAGAAACGTGAGTTTGGCAGCATTTAACCGCAGTATTTGTACAGTTTAACATCCTGAAGATTGTACAAGAATGTAAAGGCAGCCTAAACAATCTGGGCCGTAAAAACGGGGTCAAACTGGAATGGGTACCAGGGCACTCTGGCATACCGGGAAATGAGAGAGCTGATGAGTTTGCTAACATTGGGGCATCCACGATACCTTTTTCACCAGAGCCAATATGTGGAATTGCACTGGCAGTTGCCAGATTGAGCATTCGTAGATGGGCTGAAGCTGAACATGAGAGGAAGACCTTGCAGAAGCAAGGTGAAGTTACTAACAGCCCTCCTTACGGGGCACTGTAAACTACGGTGACACATCTACACCATGGGACTCACCAATAGAACATGAAGCCGTCTATGCTCCTAAGACGACGAAACCCCATACCACATCGTATGTAGATGCACGACTCTGGCAGCCAAGAGGTACCTGCACTTCGGGAGCGGCGATAATTGATGATCCAAGGAGAATACCGGAACTGAACCTTACAACTTTAAGGAGGTTCATCTCTGACACGGGTCTGGTTTTATAACACAACGACACGTCGGGCGGCACAATAGGTATTGTAGACCTCGGCGCGGTTCCTCGGTTATCCGGGCACCCGTTATCTAATCTAATCTAATCTGTATATGTAAACGTCAACACTTAAACAAATAAAAAATACCATATTGTTCATCGTACAGTAGAAATAAATCGAATCTTTCTTTAGTGATAAGGTAAAAGTTTATCTGGGTTATTGGGTCACCTTATAAACAAGTGTGAAACTTATATCGTTCAACTTGGAAAGCTTTTGTTCTAAAGTGTTTGTGCTCCTATTCATCACGAGATTCATGGCGAATCTGAAGATTAATCGCTCTTCCATCATCCACAAGCTAGAGCAAAACCATGTATTACCAAGAATAAATAAGGGGTAACACCTGTGCAGAATCCACACATCAGCTGGCTAAATATCTACTACATATTTGTCAAATACCACTCACTCACTGACTTATCAACGCCCAGCCCAAACCACTTGACGGAAAATTTTGAAATTTTGCACGACACTCCCTTAAGGACGTATACACTCGCTAAGAAAGGATTTCTTGATATTCAATTTTTTAAGTAAGATTTAGTTGGTTAATGTAACATTCCTAAGTTAGGATGAAATTTATATTCCTATAGAAATTTGCTAAAATATAAAACAAATAAAGTTTTCAACAACACACAAATAAAAAAGAAGAAGAAGAAAAATATAAAAATATGAAATAAAAAAAAAACACAATAATTCTTTCAGATTTATTTTTTGTTTTATTGTTCGTTCACAACTGATTGCATTTGAACCAGAGATGGGCATAATTTTATTTATAAATAAAAATACGAATTTATTCGTACTTCATATATTTGTAAATACGAATATAAATAAATTCGTACTTCATGTATTTGTGAATACGAATATAAATAAATTCATATTCATAAGTGTGAATACGAATTTATTTTTATTCACATACATTAAATATAAAAATACAAATAAAATTTTATTCGCAAATTTTTCTGCGAATAAAAATAAATTCACCGACAAAATTGTAAATAATCACAAAAAATGTGAATATTTACAAAAAATCAAGTGATTACAAAAAAAATCACATTAAAATATACGAAAAAAAATTATTCACAATAAAATTCGCAAATAAATTATGAATTTATTCGTATTAAAGGTGATTTTTTTTTAAGGCGTTTAACGTCTAGGTTATTAGCGCCTAGATTTTTTGTTTACTCCGAGTCCGCCGCGAGACCACCAGCCATGATGCAGGGACACAGTTTGTCATCTTTACCTCCATCAAGAAAAAAAAAAAAAAAAAATCACCTTCAATAACTTTCGTTATCTTAATACGAATAAATTCATAATTTATTTGCGAATTTTATTGTGAATAAATTTTTATTCTCAAATTATAATGTGAATAAATTTTTATTTATTTTAATGTGATTTTTTTTGTAATCACTTGATTTTTTGTAAATATTCACATTTTTTGTGATTATTTACAATTTTTTCTGTGAATTTCTTTTTATTCGCAGAAAAATTTGCGAATAAAATTTTATTTGTATTTTTATATTTAATATATGTGAATAAAAATAAATTCGTATGTACACTTAAGAATACGAATTTATTTATATTCGTATTCACAAATATATGAAGTACGAATTTATTTATATTCGTATTGACAAATATATAAAGTACGAATTTATTTATATTCGTATTCACAAATATATGAAGTACGAATAAATTCGTATTTTTATTTATAAATAAAATTATGCCCATCTCTGATTTGAGCTGTAGGAAAAAAATCAACTGGTACTTTTTTAGATCCATAGACTATTTCACGTCAGTATTTATAAACATTGACCCTGACTTTTAGAAAGTTCGTGACTTCAGAAGTCAAGTTCAGTTAAATTATAAGCTTAGGATATAATGACTGATTTACCACAATGATTGCAGCAGTCCTTCGTTATATAGTGGTTTATAAACATACTAAAGCGAAAACCAAACTATAGTCGGAAAATATTATACGTGCAGCTGGAAATATGTCAAAGGTCTTGCATGTTTTCTCCGGTCCTTTAGGGAGGGAACATGGTTATGACGTCCACCCGATTACGTAATGCAAATATGCTGACGAAAAACGCATGTCGCAAAAAATCCGCAGAAACGGTGTCATCTTAACGTTTTCATTTTTATTCCTAGTTCAATACGCATAGCTTAGAACAGAAACAGTTAATGTTTTGTCTTAATCTTACGTGAAAAATGTAAATAAATGTATAAATGCAAAATGAAATCTCAAAGGGAAGCAAGATCTTGGGGACCACAAAGGGAAGCAAGATCTTGGGGACCACAAAGGGAAGCAAGATCTTGGGGACCACAAAGGGAAGCAAGATCTTGGGGACCACAAAGGGAAGCATTACGATTTTTTTCGCTTGAATTTTGCCCCAAAGCACACGGTCAAAAGCCATTTAATGCCAGGACTGGCCAGTTTCTGCCATCAACAACAAAAACTTGATCGTTAAACACATACTAACTGACTCCAAAAAATGTGACAGATTAAATCTATCAAACGACACGAATGAACTCATGACGGACGACAGTCCACACATAAATACAACTTTCACCCACCCCAAAGATACAAACATTTACAATTACATTTAGAATACAAACATTATAGAATTTATGAAATCATGTATGTATGAATTACCGTGAAGTTAAGTAAGAAAGGCAGTTTTTTTAAACCTAAAATGTTTAAAACATTTCCAAGAAAATGTCTAATATGTATTTTTTCGACTGTGAGAAATGATCCCGCATCTGTGAGGTATAGTTCTCAATCTTCTCATCGTCCTGATGAAGGCTTGAATTTCTAACCGAAACGTCGGCAACAATAAAACCATTTGCACTTGTAAAATGTTGTTTTATTAAGAAGTAATCACCGAACCCCGACAATCCCTACCTTCGTATAATATGTTTTTGTTTAAATATATATATATATAATTAATTTACCTATTCTCAATTTTGGAATAATTTTCAGCATCTGAAATATTTAATAATTATGATAGAGAAAAAACTCCCTTGATATTACTTAATTTTTTGAAGAGTGTAGAATGTCTACATTATTTTTGTTGTGACCCTGTATCTTTTCAATTTTTTTTTTTTTTTAATTTTTAAAATTTAATTTATTGAATAAAAGACAAAAAATACAGTAACACATGTGCACCTCTATACCACACACACACACTATTTCTAGGTTTAACACTGTAGTGATTAAAGTTGAGGTCAACAATTATTTATTGAGGAAAAATGTCACAAAAACCCTGACTTATACTACTAACTACCAGTGTTGGGCAAAAATTATTCAGAATGATGAATAAAGATTAATGAATAAATGTATTATTTCATTCATGAATGAAGAATAATTACTTTTATTCATTATTCGATATTCTGTGAATAAAGATTATGTTTTATTCGCAAATTATTCGAATGATCAATCAGAATAAACATATTTTAGTGAATAATGATAGATTTATTATGATGTTGGCAGCCGGAAATATGTATATATATATATATATACACACACACACACACACACACACACACACACACACATGTATATATATATATATATATACGTGTTTGAGTAGGATTAATCAGTAGACCAACTAGAAATAAATAATAACGAATGATGAATAATGAATGATGAATAACGAATAATGAATAACGAATAATTCTGTGAATAATTCATGATGTACCGTGTGAATATTATAGTTCAGTGAATTATTCATCATTCACTAAACATTTATTTGAATAATCATTCACTAAAAATTTATTTGAATAATCATTCGAATAATGCCCAACACTGCTAACTACGTACTAAGACTTATCATATAATGATAATATAAATTAACGACAATTATAATAATTAATGGTATAACAAGTTGAAAAGACCACGTTGAATCTTTTCAACTTGTTTCGTCCAAGAATAACAGTAAATACACTATTTATAATTTTTTAACTTTTATAACGGTTCCTCGTTTCTAGTGCGAACATTTGGATAAGAACAAACCGCTACATTTAAGAGCTCTGTAATCAATATAAATAAATAAATATTTGAATAACTAAAAGTTATTCTAATTTTATCATTGAACTTTCAACGTTCAGGTTTCAAGTTCGGTGAACTCTTCAAATACAGTTTAATTAATCTGCATCTTTATTCCATGAATAAGCACATGTTCATAATTGCTAAAAATAAAAATGTATTATAATCATTTAAATTCTAACAATAATTCAATTTTAAATAAATGAATCCCGTAATAAAATAAGTTAAATTACAATACATGCCTGGTTTCTTAGAAGACTTATCTCAGTTTACTTATCCTTCAAGAAAGAAGCACGTAAGATATTACTATTATTGTTGGTGTGTTCGGCTTCATTTACGATCAACACAAAGAACAGTATCATCAGAACCTATCATTCTAGGAAATAAGCATGGCTAATATCTAATATATAAAACTAGCTGACTACCCAAGCTTCGCCACGGACGATGAGTAGTTTTTATATTGCGTTAAATACGGAATGAACAAAATTAACGCAACTACATAATTTTGTACAGATTATTATTGCACGGACTTAATAGTTACCCAGGAAACACCACGTGGAGAAGGTAACCGTGCTGTTTTCCCTTGGGGAGTAAAAAAAAAAATGCAACAACCCCTTAAAATGTTAGGTAAACAGAGACTAAACTCTAAGCACTTATTTCTCCTATTGACATCGCCCCATCAAACATTGCAGCATAATCTTTTTTGTATTAAATTCAACGAGATATTTTAGAAAATATACTAAGATCCGAAAACTCTTCATGTCCATTAATACAATTGTTTTTCCTTATTTCCAAACGATATATCTTAGTTTAAATATCTTAGATTAGATGAATGTCACATACCTGGTACAAGATTCAAGTGAACCAATCATCGTTTCTCAATACCTAAACAGATAATTAGTTTGGAAAAGTAGTTCTATCGATTTTTCCCGCAAACGGTTACATACATCGTTTCAAAAATGGTTTCATTCGTTTTCCTACGTTAAGGAACCTGTATAACGAGTACCTGCAAGCATATGGAAACGAAAACTTAAGCGTTACGATTTTTTTTCGCGCAACTTTTGCTCCAAAAACCATGTTCCAGTAAACGGATTCAGTTGGTTATTAATCTTGACTTTTCAAATGAGAAGAAAGATTTTCGTACAAATGTCATCAAAAACGGGCCATTTTTGAGCCGCTGAGGAAATTCTTAATAATTCAAACCCTCTCTAAAAAATTGAATATCAAAAAAACCTTTTTTAGCGAGAGTTTTCATCCTAAAGAGAGTGTCCATGCAAAATTTCGAATTTTTCTGTCAATTGGTTGGGGGCGATGATAGGTCAGTGAGTGAGTGAGTTGAAGTTGACAAATATATAGTAGACTAGCTGACTACCCGTGCTTCACCACGGCCGATAAGTAGTATTTACATTGCGTTAAATAAGGTATGATCAAAAATAAAGCTACTAGATAATTTTGTACAGCTTCTTATTGCACAGAAGAAAGATTTTTGTACCAAATGTCATCAAAATCGAACCATTTTTGAGCCGATGAGGAACTCCTTAATAATTCAAACCCCCCCTAAAAGTAGTTAAACATTTGAATATCAAAAAAACCTTTCTTAGCGAGTGTTTACATTCTAAACAGATTGTCCATGCAAAATTTCAAATGTTTGTGTCAAGTGGTTCGGGATATTATTACCTCGGACGGACCATCACCAGGGCGTAAACTGTATGAGGGACAAAATCATAGTTTATTTCTTGTAATTCAAGGACTGCCATCATAGTGGAAATTAACCTCAATTAGAAATAATACTATGAAATAGATACAGTACGGTAACAGATGTTCTGTTATCGTCCTAGCAACGCATGCTGCCTAGGCATGCATGCTCTTACCAACTAAAACTTTAAACCCCTTTAAAAATAATTAAAAATTCGAATATCAAAAAATCCTTTCTTAGTGAGCGCCTACGTTATATGGGGAGTGTCCATGCAAAATTTCAAAATTTTCTGTCGAGCGGTTTGGGCTGGGGGATGATAGGTCAGTGAGTGGTATTTGACAAATATATAGTAGACTAGCTGAATACCCGTGCTTCGTCACGGCAGATAAGTAGTTATTTTATTGCGTTAAATAATGTTTCATTAAAATTACGTTACTTTGCAATTTTGTGCAGTTTATTATAGCACGGTTCCCGTCATACTATATGTTATTCAATGGGCGTTAAAATTTAAAATTTTATGTTTCCAAAAAGTTATTTGGAAACACCCATTATATTTGCGAGCATTACCAAGGTTATAGGCGAGGAGGCTGTGCAAGGGTTCCGGATATTATTGCCTCACCTAGAAAACTCTAAGGATAGGCTTACCATACATCACGGTTTGACCGGGACTGTCCCGGTATTTTGCAATTGTTTCGGTGTCCCGCCCGGTTTTATCAATGTCCCGGAAAAGGCTGTAAGATGTAAAAAGTAATGAATTCATGTTTATAAGAATCTTTTATAAATCGGTTACTTTTCTACAATCAAAATTTTTACTACTGCTCACAGTGTCAAAGATATGAGAAGTAATCTAACTGTAAAACGCTGGAACTATCTGCACAGCGCTGCCAGCTGCCAGACACTACTATTTGGCTGAGAGATTTTTTTAAGAAAATCAAGTAGCAAAAAAAGTTCCGTTCTTATTTTTAAGGTTTGGGTAGACTAACAGTTCAGGATCCCCACTTCCCGTTACTTGCTAGGCTTAAAACTCACCATTTTGCTTATAATTTGTACTGTTTTTATTCCCAACCCCCCCCCCCCCCCCTGGTATGCCCATCCCATATTAATGTGTCCCGGGTTAACTCTCCAAAAATATGGCAAGCCTATCTGACGGGAACAGGGAGAAAAGAAACGCAATTAAAACTCTATGAGTGACAGTTTATTTCTAGTAATTCAAGGACTTCCATCATAGTTGAAATTAACCTCAATTAAAAATAATACTATGAAATAGATAATGTAAGGTAACAGCTGTTCTTTATCGTCCTAGCAACGCACGCTGTCAAGGCTTGCCTGCCCTAACCAACTAAAACTTTAAACCCCCCTAAAAATACTTAAAATTTCGAATATCAAAAAATCCTTTCTTAGCGAGTGCCTACGTTATATAGGGAGTGTCCATGCAAAATTTCAAAATTTTCTGTCGAGCGGTTTGGGCTGGGGGATGATAGATGAGTGAGTGGTATTTGACAAATATATAGTAGACTAGCTGTTACCCGGTGTGCCATGCTACATCTACTTTATATTAAATAGGTGTTACCGGGTGTGGCATGCTACACATGTTTCATATTAAATACCTGTTACCCAGCATGTCATGGTACTCCTACTTTATATTATATATTAAAATGAATGATTATATGACACTTGTTCAAATTATGAGAAAGTAAGTTTATAAGTTGAGAGCTCAGTTAAAAAAATTATTTTTCAAATTTTCACTGAATGTGGGGTGGAAAATAAATTAACCCTTATTTTAAAAAGTATACTGGAATCATGTAATTGTAGTACCACTTCAAAGAAAATCCTAACCAAACTACCTGTGTATAATTTTTTAAAGAAAATAATGTGTGGTCCATATATAAATATATATTAAAAAATAGCAACAAAATGAAGCATTTAATTAAGGTTATACTTACTTAGTTATAAGTTTTAATCTAGTATAACTGAAACTATTCTTTATTTGTATTGTTTTTGTTTTTTTAAATATAATATTAATATGTTATGTTCTATACCTTTTCATGTAATAATCTGTAACTAAGGTTTTTCTTTCTATGATTGAAAAAGTAATTGATGCAGGATTTATGTTAATTGAGCCAAAAGGAAAGTATTAAAAACTTTTTGTTCCAAATAAACTTTCACATTTTGTTGTTGACATTTTCCATTATATTAAAGCTTCTCTTTCAAATCTTAAGGTTTATGAGCTCTTCTTTAAGGATAGCCCTTTTGTCATAGGAAATAGGGGTATCTAAGAAAAACAAATTTAGATATTTTTGTTGCAGCTATAGACAACAATGAATTAAAGCTATTTGGGAATTTCAATAAGGACTTATACTAAATAAATTAAAGGGGGATTAATTTGATTTGGCGAGGGGTCGAGGTTAGCTCAGTGGTAGAGCACTGGACTAATAAACTGGAGCACCTGAGAGCGAATCTCGAGCAAACAATAAAGATTTTTTCTTCTAATGTCTTCGTTCTTGGGTTGAATTTGGCCTCACTGGCAGTCCCTAGGTCAACCCAGCCTTTAATAAATTGACCAATGGATACCCTGGGTGCTAATGGCTTGAGGTGTCGAAGCAGCCTAGGGGAAAATCAGGCGGCTGGAGCATAGTACTGACCACACTATCTCCCTAGTGTGCTGTACAGTCATGAATCAGATTCCTCTATAGTATCTGCCACTTAGGGTCCTCGTGGCCATTTTTTTTTTTTTTTTTTTTTTTTTTTTATTTTGCAACAATATTGTGCTCAAATTGCAAGCGTATTTAAATAATGGAGTAGTCAGAGGATATAAATATCTCAGACAAAAGAAAGCAGATATAAAAATATAATAAAACTGCTGGGTGTAAATATGTCAATAATAAAGAGGCTTGGCATATTTAGATTAATAGAAAATTGCATGGAAAATTCAATTCACCTGGGGGGGGGGATAAATGAAAGAATTCATTTTAATAAGAAGGAAATGGTTTAAAGACAATTCCATAACAGCAAATTAAAATGATATAAACTTAAATATTAAAAGTGAAATTAAGTTAGGCTTGCGATGGACAAAACGTTATGAAACAATAAAAATGATATAAAACTTTATATTATATATTAAAATGAATGATTATATGACACTTGTTCAAATTATGAGAAAGTAAGTTTATAAGTTGAGAGCTCAGTTAAAAAATTGTTTTTTCAAATTTTCACTGAATGTGGGGTGGAAAATAAATTAAACCTTATTTTAAAAAGTATACTGGAATCATGTAATTGTAGTACCACTTTAAAGAAAATCCTAACCAAACTACGTGTTTATAATTTTTTAAAGAAAATAATGTGTGGTCCATATATAAATATATATTAAAAAACAGCAACAAAATGAAGCATTTAATTAAGGTCATTCTTACTTAGTTATAAGTTTTAATCTAGTATAACTGAAACTATTCTTTATTTGTATTGTTTTTGTTTTTTTTAAATATAATATTAATAATGATGATTAGATAGTTAGCCGTCGAGGTGATAAGCAAAGATGGAATGGTTGGGATTCGGCTAAATAAGCCTCAATATGATTTTGTTTTAAAAAATCTATATTTCGGACGTTTTGTCTACTGATTGGTAGCCTTCGTCAGCTAAAATTACAAAAAAAGAAATTAATACAGAAACCAAAAAAAGTTTATAATTGTGATAGGTAACAGAACTAAAAATACAATTAACTTATAAAAGAACATATCGTCTTAAATTCTTAGAATGAAAAAGTAAATAGGTACAATAATTGATTTTAATAGTAATTAGTAACATTAATTGATTTTACAAAGAAATATGAAACTACATACCAATGACAAATATAGTAGCTAGGTTAGTATCTTATTTCTTTGTAAAATTAATTAATGTTACTATTAGCTACTATATTTGTCATTGGTATGTAGTTTCATATTTCTTTGTAAAATCAATTAATGTTACTAATTACTATTAAAATCAATTATTGTACCTATTTACTTTTTCATTCTATTTATTCTAAGAATTTAAGACGATATGTTCTTTTATATCTTAATTGTATTTTTAGTTCTGTTACCTATCACAATTATAAACTTTTTTTGGTTTCTGTATTAATTTCTTTTTTTGTCATTTTAGCTGACGAAGGCTACCAATCAGTAGCCAAAACATCCGAAATATAGATTTTTTAAAACAAAATCATATTGAGGTTTATTTAGCCGAATCCCAACCATTCCATCTTTACTTATAATATTAATATGTTATGTTCTATACCTTTTCATGTAATAATCTGTAACTAAGGTTTTTCTTTCTATGATTGAAAAAGTAATTGATGCAGGATTTATGTTTATTGAGCCAAAAGGAAAGTATTAAAAACTTTTTGTTCCAAATAAACTTTCACATTTTGTTGTTGACATTTTTCGTTATATTAAAGCTTCTCTTTCAATTCCTAAGGTTTATGAGCTCTTCTTTAAGGATAGCCCTTTTGTCATAGGAAATAGGGGTATCTAAGAAAAAAAAATTTAGATATTTTTGTTGCAGCTATAGACAACAATGAATTAAGGGTCCTCGTGGCCTTTTTTTTTTTTTTTTTTTGATTTTGCAACAATATTGTGCTCAAATTGCAAGCGTATTTAAATAATGGAGTAGGCAGAGGATATAAATATCTCAGACAAAAGAAAGCAGATATAAAAATGTAATAAAACTGCTGGGTGTAAATATGTCAATAATAAAGAGGCTTGGCATATTTAGATTAATAGAAAATTGCATGGAAAATTCAATTCACCTGGGGGGGGGGATAAATGAAAGAATTCATTTTAATAAGAAGGAAATGGTTTAAAGACAATTCCATGACAGCAAATTAAAATGATATAAATTTAAATATTAAAAGTGAAATTAAGTTAGGCTTGCGATGGACAAAACGTTATGAAACAATAAAAATGATATAAAACTCCATGGTTGCTGCCTTCTCCTTAATGGAACATATTTTTTTAAAGGTTCTAAGATTGAGGGCTTGGAGGAATAATTTATGATAATAAAGTAAATATTTTTGGTACAAATCTAGAAGAGAATGTAATTGATTCCTTGTAGGAGTTATTCATAATGGGTATTACTACCATATTTTTTAAAATTAAATGTGCCTTTTGACCCTTTTTATAATTAAAATTGTTGAGATAAGAAATTATTTAAAAGTAGTAAAAGTGTGGGAGATTCATAAAAGCATGTCAAGTTCATATTAATTTATTACATACACAAACAGCAAGATGTACATCACTTCACATTATAAATTGTATAACCGACAAAAATGTTCCTCCCTAAGGCAGGAAGTATGAACAATATGTGAAATATAAAATATCAAATTTAACATATTTCTGAATTTCTCAAATGTTTCTTTACACAATGAGTTTTTGAGCATGTCTCCAATATATTCATTTGACTCAAATGTTAGACAACTCCATTTTTTTCAATTGAAAAAAAATGGAGTTGTCCAACTTTGATACCAATCTCCTCAAATATACACTTCCGAATTGATTTTACCATTTAAGAATGCAGTCTCTATGTCCAACTGGTCAACATTTTGCATTTACAACTTTCTTATTTTCAACTAAATCCCAAGTATTATTTTGTTTAAAACTATACATTTGTATTTATCCAAGGCTTTCATCTAAAAATAAATCAAGTCCGGTTCCCTTTCTTCATTAAAATTTTTCATCAGTTCCCACTAACCTAACTATTAACTAATCATCATCAACATGCATAGTGACTATGATTTTATTATTCAAAAGTACTCCCAAGCTTCACTATAACGGATTAAAATGCAAATATTCACCTTCTTACCCCATTTAAGTCGTTATTTGTTCTGGTTTCTTAAGAACAACTTTACTACCATATAAACGTAACTTAGAAACATCTGGTTTCTTTCCAAATATATTTTATAGGATGTTTTATTCTCAATGGTTTTAGCTAAAGTGCGATTTTTCAAATAAGTTGCTCCACAAACAATTTTTGGCCAAAACTTTTTTACAACAATAAATTCTGCCAGTAAACAATGACATATATTCATAATTGTTCTAAAAAATTGGTCAGCAGTTCCCTTTAATTTGTGAATATATGAGGGCATGGATTAATTTAGGTACTCTTATTCTTTGTAAAAGCATAAATCATACTATTTAAATATTCCTTACCATTGTCACATCTCATAATTTTAATTCTCTTATTGGTTAATTTTCCAAGCAATTAAACACTTCTATATTCTATATTAACACCATGTATGGCATAACTAAAAGTTTGATACAGACACTTTTGCAAACTTTGTGAAGTTTGATTAACGCACGTTTGAAAACTTAAAAAGTTTGCAGACACTTAAAAAAGTTTCATGAAACTTAAAAAGTTAGATGTATGAATGTTAGATATAAACACTAAGGCTAAAAAAAGAAAAAATGTTCAAGCTTAAAACATACGTTTTATAGCAAAAGAAAAATGGCTTCTAAGCCCAGTGTTGTCCTACAGAAATAAATTTATGTTATACGATATATTTACTTTTTATTACTTTAAGATAGACTTAAAAGGCTAAAAGGTAGACTTAAAAAATGTTCAAACTTAAAAAAGTTCAAAGTTAAAAAAGTTTGATACACACGTTTGCAAACATAATGTAATTTAAATTGTAATTTCTAATTAAACAAACAAAGGTTAAAACTGAAATGTTTTAGAACAAAGTTTTAACGAAATGTTTCAAAAAAGATTTGTTAAAAACTTAAACCGTTTAAATGTATTTTCAAGCTTAATTCTGTCGCAAAACGGAATAACACCTAGGAGCCCAGTGTTGTCTTACTACTTGTTATATACTTCTTAAACAGAAATATGATTTTTCTCCAAATTCTGAGAATATAAGGCTATTTTGAGAATAGGTAAAACTTTAAAAGAAGTTAAAATAAAACTCTAAAAATAAGTATAACTTAAAAAAAAGTAAAACAAAAACAAAAAGAAAGTAAAACTTAAAAAAAAAGAAGAGTTTTGTTGGCTTGCTAATTTCCATCTATATTGCCGTTCTTCTTTGAAGAAGTTGCAACACTGGAAGAAAATGGCTATTTCGGAGAATTTACTCCTTCATAAATGACATTTTCGAAGGCGTAACTCCCGAACTGTGAATCCTAGAAGATTTTGAGCTAGACTACGAGATTTCCCGGATCAAGACGTATCTATGTGCGAAGTTTGGTCAATATCAGACAAACGGTGTGGATTTGTATAAGGAACAAACAAACAGAGAAACAGAAAAACAGACAAACAGACAGACACGTGATTTTTATATATATAGATAACCATTTATTTTTGTAACTTATGTTAGCAGTAGAGAATCTTCTAGTTTCAGTAGGTGGAATTATACCCAGTACGAGATAGGCCTAGTAGATACAGTTGCCATGGAGACATGTGTTCATAAAACAAACATCCTAATGATGAGTGACAGGAACCTGATTAAGAATGAAACGACGGAGAAAGGAGAATGTGAGAGGATGAAGGCTGGTACCGTATATCGATTCCAATTCTATAGGCTGGCAAGGCAATTCCAGGATGGCAATAGGCTGTAGGTTCTATTTGCCAGCAAATATTCGGGTTGGCAAATATATTTCCTGGAGAAGAGTTTAATAACCCTTCGGGTAAGCGCTGGTAAATACTGGACCATAAGGCGCACCTCCAAATTCTGCTCAGAAAAATATTTTTTTTTTCGTGATGTGGAAGCAGTACTATGGAAATTTACTACTGAAGTGGTTTCATTCGGGTTTCCTCCTTAAATATCTATAAAAAGCACCTACAGGTTCTATAACTCTCGTTACTATCCCAGGACAAAACACTTTCCAGGTGTACGGTTTCTTCTGCTCAACGAACTTCAACGTTAGTTTTATATAAGGAATATTATCAACTAGCTGTTCCCCGACGTGAAATGCTACACCTACTTTCTGCATCTAGAAAAGCAAAAAAAAAAAAAAAAATTAGAAACTAAACAAGTAATATTAAAATCTAATAACGCAAATCTGTAACTGTTGAGGTTCACAGTTTCAAACCCGTGACCTCCGAACTGTGAGTCCTAGACGACTATGACCTAGCCTATGACACTCCCCGGATTAAGAACTACCTGTGTGTCAAGTTTAATAAAAATCAGTCTAACGGTCTGGATTTGTATAAGGAACAAACAGACAGACTGCTGGTAGAAAGTTTTGACCTAGCCTATGACACTCCCCGTATCAAGACCTACCTGTGTGCCAAGTTTGGTAAAAATCGGTCAAACGGTGTGAATTGGTATAAGGAACAAACATACAGACAGACAGCTGGTAGGCATTTTTGACCTAGCCTACGACACTCCCCATATCAAGACCTACCTGTGTTCCATGTTTGGTAAAAATCGGTCAAACGGTGTAGATTTTTATAAGGAGCAAACCGATACCTCGTTGATTTATATATATAAATTTATATTTATATATATACTGGGTGCTTCAAAAAAAAGATATACACACTTTAAACTATCGTAGTTTTCCCACTCTACAAGGCTAATGCTATATTTCTTCGCCAGGTGGCAGCATAATCGTCCCTCTATGTTATATTGTCAGTTGGAAGTTGTAATATCAACATGGCGGACGTACGTTTGAGTTTTGAAGAACGTAAGCAGGTTATTAAGTGGTACTGGAAGTTCGAGAATGTAAATGAAGTTCAAAGACAGTGGAGAAGGGAGTATGATACAGAACCACCATCAAGATTAACAATTACACGCATACGAGACAAATTCGAAGTTCATGGAACAGTGTGTGATGTGCATAAAGGTCATTCAGGTCGACTTCGAACAGCTACAAGTGATGAGTCATCAACGGCAGTCTTGGAACTGTTTCAACGCTCTCCTAACAAATCTACACGGAGGAAAAAACAGGCTGCTCGCATCTACTTTCAGGCTGCCCGCAGCGCCTGAAAACTGTGACTCAGTGCCAGTATTTTGAAATAGGACATTTTAGTTTAAATTAGGATTCCACATATTTTAGCCTAAAATGGGATTCCACTAGAGTGCCCGCATTTTATAATAGAGTGCTGGAATGCTAATTCTGCATCCTATAGTAGAGTTCTCACACCCAAAGCTAGCATCCAACAATAGAGTGCCCAGCACTCTACTTTCAAGTGCATACCCCTAGACTTTAGATTGCTGGCACTCTGTTACTGGCTTCTAGCAGCCTACCCATATAGGCTGCGAGCATCCTGATGTTTGCTTCCTGTATCCTACCCCTATAGGCTGCTAGCATCCTATATGGATGGGTTACATTGACCCCATCCATATAGGATGCTAGCAGCCTACAGAGAGATGACTTTATTATGTGGATAAAAAAGAACAAAGGTAAATTCAGAGTAATAATAATGAGACTTTATTTGGGTGTAATTTACTTATACACTTCTTAACAAGTAGATATTTACAAGTAGGTAAGAGGTATACACTTTTTAACAAATATAGATACTTACAAGTATTAGGTATTAGGTACAATGTACTTATGAACAATATTGAACAAGTAGGTCTAGAAATAAAATATTGTTTTCATGACACTTATAGCCGCATTCATAAAGCCGAAGACAGTTGATTTCAGCATCTGTTCAAACAGAAACAAAAATAAATTTTTATTAATAACAAAAGAAAAGTTGTTGTTGTTGTGTTTTATATAATTAAAAAGAAACATAAATAGGCATTTTTTCTCGTTTAAAATGTCGCAGTAAATTCAAAGCTGCCAGGGAATTACAAAATAAATATAAAATAAGGTTTTTTTCTATGGATATGATCATAAATGAAGGAACTCTAGAAACAGAATGGAAACCAAAATAAAAGTCTACTAATATAATTTTGAACTAATATTCTAGCCGCATTCTAGGAACGTATAAAAAAAAGTCCGACTCGCAGGAACTGCCTCATCTTAGCGCGGTTCCGTTCTTATCCCTAGTCTAATTTCGAAAGATTAAAATAGAAGCAGTTATTATTTTGTTGAGAGGAGATCGTTGACCGTTGATGATGCAAGGTAGGGATTGTCCGGGTTCGGTCACTGCTACTTAATAATACATACCCCATATGTGTATGTATGTGGGCATATATATGTACATATGTGTGCGTGTATATGTGTATGTGTATATGCATATATATAAATATATATATATATATATATATATATATATATATATATATTATATGTATATATATATATATATATATATATATATATATATATATATATGTTAGGTATATTTACATAGATATGCGCATATATTAGTGTTAAATATGTCCTACTTGTATTTACAGCCCTGATGAAGGCTTGAAGTTCAAGCCGAAACGTCGGCACAATAAAACCATTTTTACGATAAAAGTAGCAGTGACCGAACCCCGACAGTTATTGTTTTGGTTCCAACAGTCTTGAAAGGTAGGATTTACAATCTTACCTGGAAGGGTCGGCATCACTAGAAACATTCCCGCTAGTCACAAGGTCTTGGAATCTTGGAAATCTATATTTCTAACAATAAATTGTTTTTGTTATTTTACTAAACCTGTTTTATTTTCGTAATAAGCTTTCTAATGGTATTCTTCCGTTTACCAAGATTTTCAACCGTTTTCGAGATATTAATGAAAGTTCCCAAAATTTACATTATTTCTAGCAACAGAAAATTGGTCTCATTTTTCATATCCTGTTTTACACACAAAATTTTCCCAACATAAGAAATTACAAAAATAAAAAGCAATAAAAAACAAAGGGAAAGAGACAAAAATTACAAAAAGAACGACAAAAACCCGTTCTTAAGAACAAAACAGACGTATTTGAAGTTTTAAGCACTTATTTCTCCGATTGACATAACCTAATCAAAAATAGTTATAGAATATTTTTTGTAGAGAATTTAGAAAGCTTTCAAATAGTTTCTATCCACTTACCACGATTTCCCAACCGTGTTCGAGATATTAATGAAAGTATACGAAGTTCCCAAAACTTTTCTTGTCTGTTCATAAAATATTTTATTCTAACCCTTCCTTAACTCAAAACGTAACAAAACTTTCAACATACTAGTTTTAATGAAAGTAGAACATGCAGATAATGTTTCAACTGAATCCCGTAATTCTAAGTACCCAAACCAAAAACGGTATTCAAAAACTATTTTTCGAATTTTCTCGAAAACGGTTAAAGCTATCGCCTTGAAAATGGTTCCATTCGTTTTCCTAGCCCAAGAAGCCTATAAAAAGAGTACTTACAAGCTTATGAACTCAAAAACGTAAGCGTTACGATTTTTTTTGCGCGAATTTCGCCCCAAATGCCATCTTCCAGTGGGCGGATTTTGCTGGTTAACGAACTTGACCTTTCA
Organism: Gonocerus acuteangulatus; assembly: GCA_946811695.1. Taxonomy (NCBI): domain Eukaryota; kingdom Metazoa; phylum Arthropoda; class Insecta; order Hemiptera; family Coreidae; genus Gonocerus; species Gonocerus acuteangulatus. The sequence continues at coordinate 99,955,438 of OX328125.1, read as the reverse complement.
AATTGGACGACGGATTTTTGTTCCAAATTTCATCAAAATCGGACCATCAGGGAAGCCAGAAATGAGCGAACAGACAAATATATATATATATATATATATATATATATATATATATATATATATATATATATAGATATATATATATATACAAATTTGAACTACCATCATTTTCGGTTTCCAGAGGTTCTGAAACGCAAAATTTTCTAGTTGGCACTTCCGGATTGTTTCATTGTATCAACCCTATAAGCGGGGTTCCTCCCTATGAGGGAGGGAGGAACCGCGCTAAAAGACTTCCATCAGTTCTCAGCTTACCAGGCTTATTGAACTCCATCTTCAGTTGGTTCTATACCCGCAGCTCCATGTTATATTAAGGGAATATATTATTGAAAAACAAACAGAACTTTCTTCATTCTATTGTATATAACATCTGTTTTTAAATTTAATAATAAAAACCTGAACTCTTTTCTTTTTGAACCTTTTAAAATAAGAGCCTGAACTCTGTTCTGGCGGTACAGTCTGCATCCAGGCATACAGGCTCTTGTTTTTATTATTGAATTTAAAAACAGATGTTATATACAATATAATGAAGAAAGTTGTGTTTGTTTTTCAAGAATATATTCCCTTAATATAACATGGAGCTGCGGGTATAGAACCAACTGAAGATGGAGTTCAATAAGCCTGGTAAGCTGAGAACTGATGGAAGTCTTTTTTCCTTCATTTATGATCATATCCATAGAAAAAAACCTTATTTTATATTTATTTTGTAATTCCCTGGCAGCTTTGAATTTACTGCGACATTTTAAACGAGAAAAAATGCCTATTTATGTTTCTTTTTAATTATATAAAACACAACAACAACAACATTTCTTTTGTTATTAATAAAAATTTACTTTTGTTTCTGTTTGAACAGATGACGAAATCAACTGTCTTCGGCTTTATGAATGCGGCTATAAGTGTCATGAAAACAAAAAAAAATATTTTATTTCTACACCTACTTGTTCAATATTGTTCATAAGTACATTGTACCTAATACCTAATACGCGCATCATCGACGGAGTATTGAAAACCTGCAAAAGAAGACGTGATGATTGTGTCGTTACATTTCTAGATGTTTCCGCAGCATTTGACAATGTAGGCCATGCCCATATAATAAAAGCCTTGGAAGGCAAAGGAGTGTCAACTGATCTTAGAAATATCATCACTTCCTTTCTGTCAAACAACAAAATTCAAATCCAAGTAGGGATAAACAAAACGAACTTCATTGATGTGAAACGGGGAGTTCCCCAAGGAGGCCCTTTATCGCCAACACTCTTTATCACGGCCATCGATCACCTATACAGGGAAATTTGTGACCCGAAATTTGCTAACCGCTATGGGTACGAAATTATTAAAAACCTTGATAGAGTGATCCTTACTGGATTCGCTGACGATCAAGCAGTAACAGCGTCTAGTAAACAATCTGCAGAAAGAGTGGTTAACGTAATTGTTCGTACCTTTAAAGAAATCGGATTGTTTATAAATCTTACAAAAAGAACGGCAATAGTTGTTGAGAAAGGGGTTCTTTGTAAGGACGAACTATCGCTCGAAAATGGCGAAAATATCAAGTCAATTAGCGAAAGCGAACAAATAAAATACCTTGGATGTTCGTTCACATCAGAACTTACCTTTAAAGAAGACTCAGTTCGTAAATTGGCCGAAAATCTAGAATTACTGACATCATCATATTTGTTGAAGCCGGACCAAAAATTAAACGTCATAAACCAGTACATATTCCCTTCTCTCGTCTATCCATTTCAAACAATTCCCCTAATTAAACTGCCTCAGTCCTTGCTGGAAGGCGTGGACGTAATAATCCGAAGAAGCGTGAAGGCAATAATCGGCCTGCCTGCAAATTCTTGCAACAGTATGTTTTACGCACCTCGTCGGTATAGAGAGCTTGGGTTGCTTAGATGCCTGTGGGAAGCGCCACTCCAGCACTGGTCTATTTCTCGTAAACTAGATGGCGTTTGTGACCAATTGTTTCAATCATTTTTTGACTATAACCACGAAATGCTCGAATGTGCCAAAAGACTGGGAATTCCAGAAGAAGAGGCCACTAACAATCAAAACATCAAGCAGTTAAGGCAAAATTTGAGGGAACAGTCTTTCAATGATTGGACCAACTCCAAGTGGCAGGGGATTGGAGTCCGACACTTCAAGGATTGTCCAAAGGCGAACAAGTTCATTTACGACAAGGAAGTGTTGTCTGGATCCGAATGGATTAATGCCTTGAAGCTGAATATGAACTATGCGCCGCTTCGAGCAGTTCCTGGCATAAGCAGTGAGCCAAGAGATGTTGGTCTCCTTTGTCGCAGGTGTGGCAAAGAGAAAGAAACGCCAGCAAATGTGCTGGGAAGTTGCGACCATAACATGCTCTTGGTTACAGGTCGCCATAATAATGTGAAGCGTTCTCTCATGGTTCTCTTAACAGAAAAAGATTACGAGTGCTTCGAATAAGTATTCAGCATCGATGAAGAAGGCTCTACAAGGTACGCTGACATCGTTGCCTTCAAGCGGAATGCCAAAACGGCTCTAATATTAGACCCAACCATCCGATATGAAGGCAACGATGATAAACAAGGCGAAAGAATAAATCTTGAGAAGCAAACGACCTACGACAGGTGCGTGAACTATTATAAAGAAAAATTCCACGAGAGTTTTGGACTGAGAGAATACCGAGTACATGGATTATGGTTCGGTTCCAGAGGCACCATCCCGAAGGAGACGGCAGCTTGTCTCAAGGAAACAGGAATCAGCGAGGAACAACTAGGAGTCATAGCTGAATCTATTCTCGTTGATTCCCTGGCAATTATTCAATATCACATATATGGCTGAAGACTTTTAATTTATTTATTAGATTTATTAATTCTTTTTATCATAATTTTTTATTTCCCATAATTAGCAGTCTTTTCATTTTTCTTTTACATTTTTTTTTTTTACAATCAATTTTATCATTATTTCCGTAGTTTTATTAGTTTGTTTTTAATTAACATTTTGATTTTAATTGTTTGAGATATTTTTATAATTATTGCAGTTTGTTGATTAGTAAGTTGTGTACTGAGCAACCCAATATAGTTGGGCAACTAAACTTTGTATTTATTTTGTTAAGTAAAGTTTTTTCTCTCTCTTTTGTCAAAAAGTGTATACCTCTTACCTACTTGTAAACATCTACTTGTTAAGAAGTGTATATGTAAATTACACCCAAATAAAGTCTCATTATTATTACTCTGAATTTACCTTTGTTCTTTTTTATTCACATAATAAAGTCATCTCTCTGTAGGCTGCTAGCATTCCAGCACCCTATTATAAAGTGCGGGCACTCTAACTAGTGGAATCCTATTTTAGGTTGAAATATGTGGAATCCTATTTTAGACTAAAATGTCCTATTTCAAAATACTGGCACTGAGTCACAGTTTTCAGGCTGCCGGCAGGCTGTTTTTTTCTCAGTGTACAAGGCAAGGGGCACGTGAAAGTGATGTAAGTGCTAGCAGCGTGCTACGCATTCTGAAGAGACGCAAGTATCGTGTTTACAATCCAAGGCTGGTGCAACAGCTAAGTGACGACGATCCAGATCGAAGGTTACAATTTTGTAAATGGGTTCAGGAGATGGTGATACCTGAACCGGGATTTATGGGTAGCATCATTTGGTCGGATGAAGCCCAATTCAAACTTAATGGAACTGTCAATAGGCACAATTGTGTTTACTGGGGTGAAGAAAATCCTCACATTACAATTGAAAAAGCTGTAAATTTGCGTGGTGTAAATGTGTGGTGCGGTTTGTCTTCAAGGGGACTCATTGGACCTTTTCGATTTGAAGGCACTGTAACTGGTATTAATTACCTAACAATGCTTGCTGATTCCATATTTCCTGCCATTCGTGCATTATACGGTAATGATATGTTTTATTTTCAACAAGATGGTGCCCCGCCGCACTATCACAGGGACGTACGAGCTTACCTGGATCAAAATTTGCCGGGCCAGTGGATAGGACGCAGGGGGCCAATCGAGTTTCCAGCACGCTCCCCAGACCTTACACTACTGGATTTCTTCTTATGGGGCACAGTAAAAAATTAGGTGTACAAAGGTAAACCACGTAACCTAGACATTCTTTGGAATGAGATTCAAGCCGTGTGTAGAGAAATCTCATTGGACGTTTTGATACGATGTACAGAATCAGTGGTGACTCGTACTCAGAATTGTATTGATGCTGCAGGTCACCAATTTGAACAGTATTAACATTTGTTATTTATGTTTCATTTACATTGGACTTTCAGCTTTCTAATTTCCTGAAATTTAACTTTTTAGAACGGTAAATAAATTTTCTATGGAAGTTCAAAGTGTGTATACATTTTTTTGAAGCACCCTGTATATATATATATATATATATATATATATATATATAAATCGACGAGGTATCTGTTTGTCTGTTTGTTCCTTATAAAAATCCACACCGTTTGACCGATTTTTACCAAACTTGGCACACAGGTAGGTCTTGATATATATATATATATATATATATATATATATATATATATATATATATATATATACACATATAATCATTGGAGGACCATAACACATATTTTACAATTGAGAGGAATGCCTTCGTTGGGTTATTCTCGAAGCTAATCAAGAGCTTTTTGCCATAAGTTTTCAATCATTTTCTTGTAAATAAAAATAGTTTTATTAAGATATCACGACCGAATCATAACTAAATCTACCTTTAAAATAGAAATACTTATATCGTTATAGTAAAAATTGCTTAAAACAATGGGTTACTTAGATTTTTTTTGTTTTCGCAATGTTTAGTTATAAAGTTAAAAAGCAGAGAGATAAAAATTACAATTGATAGCATGAAATCAGGGGAAATATGTAGAAGACATTACCAAAAAAAAATAAGACATCCAATTTTTTCTCCTCTGCAAAGGTCAGGAACAATGAATATTGGATCTGACCCAATTCCTTATTCTCTCTTCCAGGATTTTCTCTTATTCTGGATCATTTCTAAAGGAAATTAGGCAACTTTTAGCAATTGTTATAATAATAGTCACTCCTCTTTTGAATTGTTTTTCTTTCAAGGTAAAGGACTAATGAAAACATTATTAGTTCCCTCTTGTTGTATGGCATTTGGTGTCCAGATAAAGAAAGTGACGTACCCTGTAGGGGGCACCTACATTGATCCCGATCCGATCCGATGGCCACCGATTCTCGGTCGTTCAAACTTGTTTGCTTCTACATCGATTTCGGACCGACGAAGCAAAATGGCGCAAAACCACATATTGTGTTTCAAAAAGGCCTACAGCCTCCACATCTTAACCGATTTCAATGCATTTATTTATTATTTTTTTTTTAAATGAAAGCTAATAACATTTAGAACATTTTTTATTTAATTCTGATTTTTGTTTTTAGTTTCCCTTATTTATTAAATTACGTGGAAAGCTGTTTGTAACCACCCAATGTTTATAACAAACACTTCAATGCTTAAAACGTTTCATATAAATAAGTTTAACATATGAATACCTCTTACATTCAACCTAAACGAGGGTTTCTATGCTTATTAGGTGGTATTTCCTAAATTAATGACTCATTTTTACTTCAATACGAGGTCATTACTGACGAACTGTGACTAAATCGGATCGGATCGGGAGCAATGTAGGCACTCAGGTCGGTCGTTGTCGGTCAAACGAAATCGGATTGGAGGAATACGGGTCCAATGTGGGTGCAGCCTTAAGCGGGAAAGTGATTGGTTGAAAGCTAAAAGAAAATATTAAGGGAGGTTAAAATTACTAAAAAAAAACATTGACAAATGTACAGTTCTCCAGTCGGTACAGTTATTTTAAGCAGACTTCTTATGGGGTACATCTTACTTACCCATTCTTATATGTTAGACGGATTAAACACATTTACTTGGTGATTTTGTAACAAGATTCAAACGGTTAAACACGTACTTAAAAAGTGCGGTAATTCTGAGCATTTAGTGCCTAAACTCGGATTTTCGTGAAGCTTTCACGTACGGCTTCAATTTAACCTTAATAAGAAAGTCCGTCACGCAGGAGCTGCATAACTAAGCACTTTCCTCAGAATTTTTGTAGTGTAGACAACATTACTGAATAATTTGCCGTAAATAGCCTATATAAATAAAATAATAAGGTGAGTAGTTCTTCTCATTTACATTTCTTATGAGAATTGTTCAATTATTAATTTTGTAAATAATTTGCTTCCAGAGTTATGTTAATAAATGATATTGTACTACTTAATAAACACACAAAAACTTCATTTTCCGTCTTTTGATCTGACACAGAAACAGGATACAGTCCCCCTAGTAGGACATAGCGCTCCTCGCGGCGGCTTTGGGAACCTTCGCCTGGCGGTTCACATTTCTAATGAAACAGAGTTTAAAGTAAACCCTCCTTTCCAATTGACCGATTTACTTCATTTTTACAACACTTCTTTCTCATGAGATATCCACGACGCATACCGCGTTTCGTTACAATAGGGGAGAAATTTCGACCGATATGAGTATATTAGTACTTTAGGTCCGGAGTAAACCCCCCCCCCCTCCGAATAACCCGATTTAGTTTATGTTTACAACCCATTTTTCCTTGTTGATTACAATCACGAATACCGAGTTTCGTTGAAATGTAACAAAAAATACGGCTGGTATTGGCAAATTGGTATTGTGGGTCCGGAGTAAACCCCCCCCCCCTTCTAATGAACCGATTTAGTTCATGTTTACAACGTTTTTCTCTCTTTAGATCAACATAACGAATACCGAGTTTCGTTGAAATGTAACAAAAAATACGGCTGGTATTGGCAAATTGGTATTGTGGGTCCGGAGTAAACCCCCCCTCCCGATGGACCGATTTGGTGGTTAACGAACTCGTTCAATCGTTTGCTAATTGAACGCTATATACCAGGTTTCGAAGAAAAACAAAAACTCTGGCCGCTATCGTGTTAACAGACACACATATATATATATATATATATATATATATATATATATATATATATATAATATATATATATATATAATATATATATATATATATAATATATATATATATATATATAAATTTTAACGGGGGTAATTTTCGGTGTTTACACGGTAAGATCGATAAAGATTTGAAGAAATTTTTCAAAAATTCCGTTATGAGTGCAACCTCAATAGCTACTTCCCTTCGGAGGAAAGTGCTAATAAGAACATGAAAAAAAAATATCGCAAAGCCCTTTAATTGTATATTATTATGTAGGAACAATATAGTTAACGTACCTTTAAAACGGACTTAATTGTCCGAAAATTGTATTTAAATGTATTTCATTCTTTTCCTCCATAATTTTCTATAGAATTAGCACACAATGACTGTGAAATAGTCTAGGAATTATCTTACCTGGATAAGTGAACTTAATGAGATAAGCAATGTTTTGTAACATTACAGGACACTTTCAAACGAATCCATGCCATATTGAAAGCGATTGCGTATTTGTACGTTGGATACCATTCAAAAAGTCCGTCACGCAGGAGCTGCATAACTAAGTACTTTCCTCAGAATTGGGTAGTGTCGAGCGCATTCCTGAATATTTTTTTAAAAATAACCCCTATAGATAAATAAAATAAGAACATAAATAACACCTGTTTCAATTCAATTCAAACATAGTACAAAGTAAATCCCCCCCCCTTCCGATAGACCGATTTAGTTCATTTTTACAACACTTCTTTCTTATTTGATACCCAGGACGTATACCGCGTTTCGTTACAATTCATCAGAAATTACGACCGGTATGACCAAATTAGTAATTTGGGTCCGGAGTAAACCCCCCCTCCTAATAAACCGATTTAGTTTATTTTTACAACACATTTTCCTCTTTAGTTGACCAGAAAGAATACCGAGTTTCGTTAAAATATAAGAAAAATTACGACTGTTATTGGCAAATAACTACTTTGGAGTAAACCTCCCCTCCAGATGGACCGATTTTGTTGGTTAACGAACTCGTTTAATCGTTTGATGGGGGAATACTATATACCAAGTTTCGTGGTGAAAAAACAAAAACTCTGGCCTGTATCGTGTTAACGGACACATATATAACTATATATATATATATATATATATATATATATATATATATATATATAAAATTCTTTTTTATCCTAGTAGGCATGAGGTCATTAAAGCAGTCTTCCCTTTTTTTATACTACTTTATTTATTGGGCCCGACATGTTTCGTGCGTCTTTTCTTCGCACCTCTTCAGGGGCACAAAATATCAGGGGCAAAAAATATCATTTTTTTTAACATCACAGAAACCTTTTTTTAATATATTAAAACTATCAATGTTCCACAAAATGCATTTAAAAATTATCATCCTCCCTTAAATATTACCCCTACCCTAAATATTGAAATAATTATAACTAAATTACATATTTTTTATAAGAAGTCCTACCTTGCAAGGAAGTCCTCTCGTTCCGAAGTACTCCCTCTGGAGTCCGACTTATTACTAACCCTGTAAGTGTATTGCCAAAATGCCCCTGTCGTTATCTGTCCTTAGTTGTTGTCCTAGTTAAGCCTACTCGTCAAATATATTTTACATTTTTTTTTTTTTTTTTTTTTTTTTTAGCTTTTGAGCTATATGTGTATATATATATACATATATATATATATATATATATATATATATATATATAAATTTTAGCTGGGGTCATTTTTGGTGTCTACTAGGTAGGATCAATAAAGGTAGGATCAATAAAGATTCGAAGAAATTGTTCAAAAATTCCGTCATGAGTGCAACCTCAATAGCTACTTTCCTTCGGAGGAAAGTGCTAAAACTATTAGCATTATTGTTTTAACAAATATTCTTTGGTTAGATAAAGTCTGATATTTATTTAAACACGTTGTAGCGCATTTTTTAAAGATAGAAACTGATTTACATAATTGTTGTATAGAAGTTGTATCATAGCCATGAAACGTGCAAAGTAAATACTCCTAAAGTGCCTTATGTGAAATCTCACGAAAATTCAAGCCTGGATACAAATGCTCAGAATAATTCGAACTTCTGACTGCGCAATAACCTAAATGTACCCTTCGACTTAGGGGGCACCTACGTTGGACCCGTATTTCTCCTGATCCAATCCGATTTTGTTTCACCGACAACGGCCGACGTGAGTGCCTACATTGGTTCCGACCGGATGCGATCCGATTAGGCCACAGCTCCTCAGTAATGACCTAGTGAGGTGAAGATGAGTGATTATTTAATAAATACCACCTAAGAAGCATAGAAACCTTCGATTCTGTTGAGTGTTAGAGGTATTCATATGTTAAACTTATTTATATGATACGTTTTACACTAAGATTTATTTTTTCGGACACATATACTTCCGGAAGATTGATTGGCCTCTCAACTTCTCCTTCATACCTCCGAAGGAGGAGTTGAGAGGCCAATCAATCTTCCGGAAGTATATCTGTCCGAAAAAATAAATCTTAGTGTAACAGTTAATAATTAACTGTTGCACTACCAAGAAAGAAACATTAATATTTATATTTAAAAATTATTTATAAGAAAGTTAGCTAGAAGGTTATAAGCATTGGAAGGTTATAAACATTGGATGATTATAAACATCTTTCGACGTAATTTAATAAACATGGGAAATAACAAAACGAAAATGTGAATTGACAAAGTTTTTCTAAATTGTATTAGCTTTCATTTAAAAAAAAAATAAAAAAAAAAAAAAATAAAATAAAAAAAAAAAAAAAAATGAAATTGGTTAGGTATGATTTAGTGGCTTTAGACGGGTTTAAGACATAATATGTCGTTTGGCACCATCGGCCGGGCGAAATCGGTCTAGAAACAAAAATGTTTGAACGGTCGAGAATCGGAGACCATCGGATCGGGTCTGGACCAAGGTGCCCCGTTAGGCTACTTACTAGCAGAAGGTAGTCCACACGTCCGTACACTACTAGATCTTTACGAGGTTCTAAAGCATTCCGTATTTCCGGGTTGATGTTGCGGATGTAGATACTCCAACAGCGGAAACCAGACAGGGTTTCCCCTGGTTCTTGGGATTGATTGTAAGAGCAGTAACCTCCCGACATCGCCATGACTTATGAAGTCCTCATTACGTCACCTTATCTTATACACATCCAGCAATCAGCGATCGATAGACTCTAATTAACCCACTCCCTTCAGAGGAAACTTCCTGTCGGCTCAAGGGGATTCCTTAATCACACATCTATAAAGGGCTTCCGCTTACTCGGAGAGGGTTAGAGAGAGAGGGTTGTATTTCAGGAAAGTTACCAGTTAGGGGTTTGACATTAGCGCATTCTAAAACAAGATTGTTATTTTGTTTGATGTTTCTCAGATTACACTCACGAAGGAAGTTCTAAAAAAGTTCGACTTTCAGGAACTGCGTCATCGTAGCGTTTTTCCCCCTAATGCCGGAAAGCCTAGAATAGACACAGTTGATGCTTTGCCTTAATCTTTCTTGAAAAATACAAACACATGTAAAAATTCAAAATGAAATCTCAAACTGAAACAAGATCTTAGGTGACACAACAAAAAACAGACAGTATTCTAAGCGATTAATACTCCATTTAAGCGCTGATTTCTCCTAATGACATCATAAATCCCATACTAACAGTATTTGTAGGAAATTTAATGAGCATTCGAATAAACGTTTTCCATTTACTACCATATGTCAACCGATACCAAAGATGGGCATAATTTTATTTAAAAATAAAAATACGAATTTATTCGTACTTCATATATTTGTAAATACGAATATAAATAAATTCGTATTCATAAGTGTGAATATGAATTTATTTTTATTCATGTATATAAAATATAAAAATACAAATAAAATTTTATTCGCAAATTTTCCTGCGAATACAAATAAATTCATAGAAAAAATTGTAAATAATCACAAAAAATGTGAATAATCACAAATAATCAAGTGCTTACAAAAAATTCCCATTAAAATATATAAATACAAATTTATTCACACTATAATTTGTGAATACAAATTTATTCACAAAAAAATTGCAAATAAATTATGAATTTATTCGAATTAACGATAAGATAATATTATATTAATATTATAAAAATTATGTTGTTGCAAACAGTAACATAATTTATTAAATATGTCTTTCCTTTTCCTTTTTTTTTACGGAACTTCGACATCTAGACCATTTTATTAAATATGTATTTTATATATTATTATTGTTTAATAAATAAGTCATCATGTGTGATATATGTATTTTATATATTATAGTTGTGTATATATTATTATTCGTAATAAAATTCTGAATGACTTATAAAACCGGTATGTATACCATTAAGTGATCCTTAGACTAAAAGTCCTAGTATTTGTAAGTTATTTTGACAAACAAAAACGTATTTACTGAATAACATCGAATGGTAACAACTAGACGTAAGACTGGTTTGTCTGAACTTACAAATTTAACAATAAAACCAGTTTGGCGTATGAATATTTTAACTGTAAACAAAGAACACAACTACCATATTACCACAACACAAATCATGAATATTTTTAATGAATTATTTTTCCTTGAACTCTATATGTTTCGTCGCCTATGTTGCGAAGACATTAACATATAAATAAATAATAAATAAGAAAAAATAAATAAATAACACAAATATTGTATGAGTTCCTCAATTAACTATAACGTCTTTCTTAAGATAAATACTTAACATAATTAACTATAACGTCTTTCTTAAGATAAATACTTAACATAATTAATCCAGTAAGAGTTTAAGAGCTAAATATGCGCTTATTCTCACAAGACAAGAAAGCAGATTTAAAACAAGAGCTACGATTTCCACCCTGGCTAAATTCATTTCTTCAAAACTTCCCTGGATTCCGATATTGGAATGCTTCTGAGCAATGCAGCTTCTTCCTACCTCTTCCATAGATAGCAATCATACAGCTTTCGGGCCGAAATATGATGTACGCCACCCATTGCATGTACCATGGGATCGTTGAGATAGTGGCGAAGAAGCCGGAGAACCGCAGGACTGGAATGAACGTCACAGGTCCGAGGAAAACACCAGTATAAAACAAACTATATTTATACAAATTTAAACTGTCGACATTTTCTTGATCTACAAGTTCGGAAATGCGACATGTTCTAGGTGGCACTTCTGAATTGCGTCAGGAGGTCAACCTCATAAGCGGATTTTCTCCCTAAGGAGGGAGGGAGGAACCGTGTAACGTATTGATTTCAGCTTTCATCGAGACTAACTGATATGTGAAAAATATAAAATGAATATCATACCACCTTCCATAGAATGATCCCAGTGAGCCAATTTTCGTGACCTTATTCTGCGGTTTCTAAAATTTCTCAAATGTCAAATCAGAATGATAATATCACTAAGGATTGGATATGGAGAAAGAGGTAACAGCGGAAGTCAAGAAAGAGAGGGAGTGGTTTATTTTTGCAGGCATTGTGCAACTAGGACATTGTTTACACTTGGGCAATTTTAATTAGTTTATGCCTAGTAGATACTTACATTTTATTAGTAGAAAAATTAAGTTATCAATTTAATTTTCTAAAATTGAGGTTTAGAATTCTAAGCATTAAAAATGACAAATTGATTAGCACGGTATGAATACTTATGAGATGACGCAGTTCTTGGGAATCAGACTTAATTTTCAAAATGAACCAAACCTAAATTTAACCCCTGCGACAAAATAATTAAAGTTAGAATTGGAAATAATGACTCGCCTACTGGAGTAATTAAGAAATAATGAAATTGGTTTTCAGTTTTCGCTGCCCTTAAAATAAACCGGGGGGGGGGGGGGGGGGGTAATGGTTACAATTCCATTAACTAAATACTCATTCATTAGTGCTCACATCCATCGCTCTTTCCATCTCGGTCCTTATTTTTTTCAATTGCTGGTTTTCAAACTGCCGGCACACAGAGGGGCCAAACTACATTTCGCGTCTCAAAAAAAGGCTACAGCCTCTAAATCTTAATCGATTTCAATGCATTTTTTTTAATGTAAAAAATTTAGAATAACTTTGTTTAGCCTGATTTTTCTTTTTTGTTCCCCCTGTTTATTAAATTACGTATAAATAATTCATCAACCTTGACAATTGAACATAAAATAATATTTAATTTTTCATCTAACTTAATATCAGCAGTAATATCGTTGAAATTCAAATATTGATTAGACTGGAAAAAAATCAAAATATATTTTCAAATAATTCAAAAAACCAATTATTTTAATAATCTCATTGTTGAATTAGGATAAATTTACGTTCTGGAGGTGTTATTCTGATGTCTAATCAGGATTTCAACGATATCGGTGCTGATATTAAGTTAGATGACGAATAAAATATTATTTTCTGTTCATTTGTAAAAGTTCGCGATTTATTTACCCGTAATTTACTAAACAAGGGAAACAAAAACAAAAATCTGGCTAGACAAAGTTGTTTTAAATTTTATTAACTTTAATTTAAGAAAAAATGCTTTGAAATCTGGTAAGATTTAGAGGCTGTAGCCTTTTTTGTAACTCGAAATGTCGTTTGTCCCCACTGTGCTGCTGTGTGGAACCGAATTCCCTTTTAGCAGTGAGCAAGAGTATTTTCACACGCCTTAATTTGTGCTTGACCACCTGGGTGATGCACTGACTTGGCGTATTCTCCTATAGCAGACACCAGTAATTGTACATGAGGAGAAAGGTACTACCGATTTACAGAGTCCATCGCTCCTTCGTATAATGGGATAGGCAATACAGCAAGACATTACGGAATTGCGGGATTTGCCTGCGAAGGACGGTAGCATCATCCGAGCCCTCTCATAGCAGACATCAGTCCAGTGGTAATACCCGGGCCCGCAGGGCCTGCGATGAGGGGGCCCAACGAATAGGGGCCCTCAACCCAAGACATTTAAGATCTTTTTTTTTTAATTTTCTGTCAATGTTAAATTAACGCAACGTAACGTTTAGTACTACGCGATAAGATCGATTAGTTCGTAGTGATGCTGTGAAGGGTGTGACCTTAAGTGTGGTGAGGGGGCTCTAAAGACAGATTTGCGGGGAAAGGGGGGGCCACTGCATCAGACTCGTACATCTTGCTAATTATAAGATCCATGCTTAGACCCTTCAGCGAGAAATGGTATGGTTAAGTCTTTCCGTCTTAGGCAGTCCCTAAGAATATGTTATCATTAGCAAAGAAGAATAATATTGCTAAAATAGAATAAACAGGTGTCAACATCAATAGATTCATAGCTAAGTGAAATCGAATGGATTTGAAAATCCATGGAAACAAAGACAAAAATTATCCTTGATTTGAAAGAGAAACACCCCCTCCCCGGATAAAGAATTTACCCGGCAATACTAAGAAAACCCGTTTTTCCTTTCAGCCTTAAGGTAGATTGTTGTTGGAAAAATTCTTTCGGCTTTGTTGAAATCGACTTTTGTGTAAAAGCGTACAACTCTCCTTTCATTTCTCGTGAAGGCTGACACTTTCCTTATAGAAGGAAAGAGTGCGGTAAGATCCCTTTCATCTGTCAGATACAGTCGAGTAAGAGGCGGAACTTGACAATCCAGGAAGGACTTCCTTTCGGTAAGTCCTGTCTCAAGTGCGGAACTCAAGCACCTTGTCCTTACATCATGGAGTGTCACACCAATAGTTGATGAAGAACTATTCCTCAGTTTGTAGATATACAGTTTCTGCACGCTTGATTGTACTTTTAAAATAGGTGTGATGTTAAGAAAAATAGTTTGCTTCTTTTCATTGAACTGTAGGTTCCATAAAGTCCACAATTCAGTGCCTCCAAGGCACCAAAATAAAGGCAGTTCGTTACAGAAAATATGTAGTTCTGTGCCGCAATGTCTAGTCATTCTTGCGATAACTTAAGCACAATGAAATGAAATATCCACCTCGCGGATAGGAGACTCACGTATCTTCTCAGATGAATCCAGATTGGAGCAGTGAGGTAGGCCGAACTGGTGTGATGCTTGCAGGAATATTAAGCCTTCGTTATTGAAAATTTAAGAATACTCTTTACCTATACTGGCAGTTCTAAATCTGATATAGGTTTGGGAGCCGCAGTTGTAATATAAGATCACGTCCTAAGCAAGAAAATAATGATATCTGCATTATCTTTACGGCTGAACTCCATGGCATCCTCATCGGTCTGAATAATATACCTGAAACTGACAATAGGGATATAGTATTATTTACTGACTCTTTAAGCACACTTAATGAACTCACTGACCGATACACAACCCATCCACTAATGACAGATACACAACCCATCCACTAATGACAAATACACAACCCATCCACTACTGACAGATACACAACCCATCCACTACTCACAGATACACAACCCATCCACTACTGACAGATACACAACCAATCCACTACTGACAGATACACAACCCATCCACTACTGACAGATACACAACCCATCCACTACTGACAGATACACAACCCATCCACTAATGACAAATACACAACCCATCCACTACTGACAGATACACAACCCATCCACTACTGACAGATACACAACCCATCCACTACTGACAGATACACAACCCATCCACTACTGACAGATACACAACCCATCCACTACTGACAGATACACAACCCATCCACTACTCACAGATACACAACCCATCCACTACTGACAAATACACAACCCATCCACTACTGACAAATACACAACCCATCCACTACTCACAGATACACAACCCATCCACTACTCACAGATACACAACCCATCCACTACTCACAGATACACAACCCATCCACTACTCACAGATACACAACCCATCCACTACTCACAGATACACAACCCATCCACTACTGACAGAAATTCTAACAAGTCACAAACTCTAAAGATAAACAAAACCATGTACTGGCTTCCATAAGAACAAGGAACAGTATCCTCTGAACCACACACACTCTAGGAAGTCATCATGGGTACTGTAATCTATATATATATAAAAATCACGTGTCTGTCTGTTTATTTATTTGTTTGTTTGTTCCTTATACAAATCTACACCGTTTGACCGATTTTGACCACTGATAGGTCTTGATCCGGAAAGTCTCGTAAGCTAGGTCAAAAAAATCTACCAGCTGTCTGTCTGTATGTTTGTTCCTTATACAAATCCATACCGTTCGTCCGATTTTGACTAAACTCGGTACAAATGTAGATCTTAATCTGGGGAGTGTCGTAGGCTAAGTCAAAAGAATCAACCAGCTGTCTGTCTGTATGTTTGTCCCTTATACAAATCCACACCGTTCATCCGATTTGGACTAAACTCGGCACACATGTAGATCCTAATCTGGAGAGTGCCGTAGGCTAAGTCAAAAACGTCTACCAGCTGTCTGTCTGTATGTTTGTTCCTTATAAATATCCACGCCCTTTGACCGATGTTCATCAAACTTGGCAGACAGGTAGGTCTTGATAAGGGGAGTGTCATAGGCTAGGTCAAAAACCTCTACCAGCTGTCTGTCTGTATTTTTGTTCGCTATAAAAATCCACACCGTTCGACCGATTTTGACCTAAGTTGGAACACAGGTAGATCTTGATACGGCGATTGTCATAGGCTAGGTCAAAACGGCTACCATTTGTCTGTATGTATGTATGTTTGTTCTTTATACAAACCCACACCGTTTGACAGATTTTGACCAAACTGGGCACACAGGTTGGTCTTGATGATGGGATTGTCATAGGCCAGGTCAAAAACGTCTACCAGCTGCTGTCTGTATGTTTTTTTTGTTGTTTTTTTAATAAAAATCCACACCGTTAGACCAAAAAGATTTTTACCAAACTTGGCATACATGTATGTTATAGGCTAGGTTAAAGTTGTCTAGGACTCACAGTTGGGAGGTCACGGGTTCGAAACAGTTACAAT
Organism: Gonocerus acuteangulatus; assembly: GCA_946811695.1. NCBI lineage: Eukaryota > Metazoa > Arthropoda > Insecta > Hemiptera > Coreidae > Gonocerus > Gonocerus acuteangulatus. Next base: position 99,938,520 of record OX328125.1, on the reverse strand, counting down.
TACAGATTTGGTTTCTAATTTATTTAGGCTTTTCTAGAAGCAGAAAGTAGGTGTAGCATGGCACGCCGGGTAACAGCTAGTTAGATATAAAATTGTAACTGTAGAAGACTTTATAAGATGAGTTTAGCCATAAATTGTACTACGTATTTATGGAAGTATGATAGTTGTTTTATAGTCAACAGTTTATAGTATAAAACTTTATAGTCATCACTTAAGATTATATAGCTCTCGTGGACGATATGCACTCTGTCGTAAGTCTTCTATGAAACCAGAAATGTATTGTAAGTAAATTGCCTTATTTCAATGCGGGATTTATTCATGTAAAATTATTTTATTATTATTATTTTTTTAACGGTGTATCAACAATTAGGCTATTAACGCCAGGTTGTCTACAGGTTGCCACCCTTTTATAATACCAACAGCATGTGATCGGTCACCCATTCAGGTTCTGACCACGCCCGACGTTGCTTAACTTCGGTGATCTACGGTAACCAGTGCATTCAACGTGGCTATGTCCGTTGGCAAATTAATTTATTATTAGAATTATAATTACATTTTTCACACAATAATTATTAGACGGAGATTTCTTATCACATACCTACCTAAAACGAATTTTATTCCTGTAGGATTCAGGGAAAAGCCCTAGTTTTATCACCAAATGGTGAAAAAAACTAAAATAAAATAAAAAATAATACATTTTTCTTTTTTGACAATTATGAATATGTGCTTATTCTTGGAATAAAGATGCCGGGTCTTGTTTAGAACAGGCCCGCCAGTGATTTTATAATGATATTTAGTAACTGTTACTATGTAATTTGATACCATCGATACAGAAATAAAAACACATGTTTAAATACTATTTAAATTAGTATTGTTTGTGTATTTGCGGTTATAAAACTATTAAACAGCAATGGGTGTTTGGCGGCAATGGGTGTTTGGAGTTACTCTACTGTTACTTTACTAAACTCTAGGTTATGTTTACAAAACAAGATAAATGCTTGTTTATAAAAAAGAAAATAGCTTTATTTAATACTGAACAAAATAAATCATGCTGAAGGTGGCCAATATTCAAACATTGAATGCAATATTTTATGAAATAGGTCTTCCTTCTCATATCTTCTTCTCCACACAAATTCACACAAATATGAATCCAATAATGCCCTACTTGTTCCGCATTCAATCTTGTTCCTTCGCTTCAAACTAGCCCACAAAGACTCAATTCTCTGTGTGTGGGCTCTAGTAATGGGATCTACAAAATTTTCACTATGATTTACTGGATAGTGCTTATATCGCATTCCACGAAACCCTCCTCAGACCATGGTATGACTTTCAACAATCAGAAAATATTGTGGATCCCGGTAGTATACATGCCTTTATACACTCAGTTAGGGTAACAGCTGAACGGTCAGACACGGCATATAGAAAAACTTCCCTAGTCTCACGACAAACACCTCCGAAGATCCACTGCGATGGATATAATCTTCCACGTTGATATTTCCTTCTGGAGAAGCATGTTTCATCAATTTCAACGTTTAAGCCTTCACCTCCAATCTTTATAGGGTTTGAGATTAGATCTGATGCGCATACCTCTCGCATCAGAGTTCTTGAAAAGTGTATGCTTATTATACAAAAGACCCCTGACTACCTTCAGGCAGAAGTTCCGTCGTGTTATATGGGGTGTTGAGCAGACGCACATGGCTTCAGTGAACATATCTGTATGTGTGTGTTGTTGTGTGAAATTCCCTCTGGAGTAGTGTGAGTGAACGGGAATATGATAATGTGTCCAACCTTGGACACAAATCTAGGTCTATTTCACCACACGCGTTGAAATGATAGATATATTTATAGATATAGAGCCTCTGTCGGCTGTAATATGAAGTGCTGTGGTGCTGGCCTCTGCTGGCTGCTTTCTGAATTGATTGACAGATATAAACAAATTCTAACCGTTTGGCAGATTTTGACGTAACTCAGTATACAGGTAGATCTTGATACGGGGAGAGTCATAGACAGAAAGTAGGTGTAGCATGGCAAACTGGGTAACAGCTAGTTGTAAATAAATAATTATGTGTGTGTGTGCTTGTAAGTTAGGGTGTAAATATAAATTATTTGTCCCTTGTTTATGAACGTAATTTATTGTGATGTAGAAGATGTTTAATTAATAATGTTATATGGTATAATTATATTAAAACTTTGTTAAATTATATAGATTACTTTTATAATGTTTTTTAGTTTTAAGCCAGTAGCTGTAATATAAGTCTGTAAAATCCTCTATCTTGTTTTTTTTTGCCTGTTTTGAAGTTTGTTTGTCTCATATATTAAGGCTAATATAATGTTAAGTGTTACCCCCCTCTGGAACCAAGAATATTAGTCTTTAGAGTCCTAAGTAGGATTATAGTAATTCGTTTTTGTCTAGTATATATTTCTACAGGTACTATTGTATAATTTGTTAAAATTCCTTCTGTTGTTATTTGTTGATTAATAAAGACTATATATATATATATATATATATATATATATATATATATATATATATATATATAATAGGAAAACCAACAAACTCCAAGGTCTCCACCACAAATGATTTATTTTTATTCACTCAAAGCAACCTTTCGGAGTCTACAGCTCCATCCTCAGTGCTTCCAGTTCTTCACTGCAGGCGGTTCACCCGTAGACTACGGGTGAACCGCCTGCAGTGAAGAACTGGAAGCACTGAGGATGGAGCTGTAGACTCCGAAAGCTTGCTTTGAGTGAATAAAAATAAATCATTTGTGGTGGAGACCTTGGAGTTTGTTGGTTTTCCTATTATGATGCAGTACCACCACCGTCCAGCCAAATCAATGTCAAGATATATATATGTATATATATATATATATATATATATATATATATATATATATATATACACACAAACAATAAAATTAAAAGAGAAAAGATTGTGTATTAAGTAAAGCCTCGCTAGAGTGTACATGAGATCTTCACGGAACCACCTGTTTCAGTGAGCTAATGGACCAACACAGGTGGTTATGTTCTAGTTCTTAGCACATTGGAAGGACGTGGAAATCTCTTAAGCACTGCTCCGGAAGCCTTCAAACAGGTGTTGCAAGGCAGGAATGTAGCATTAAGGTTCCGCTTATAATAGAATTTTGAAATCAAATCTTCATATTTCAATCAATTCTATCTAATAGGCATCAAAACTGACCACCTCATATCGTCGATACAAATGCAAAGTAACGAATGTGAAAAAAATGCATCTTTCATTTTCAATCTTTACTAATTTCTGCTGGACTTTTGTACGGCAAATTCTTGAATCTTAGATGACTCTATTAAAGGGAAAGTATTCCACTGTCAAAAGGTCAAATCTGCCGAATATTTGACAGTCCAAAAAAAAGTTATGAATAAATGTTTTTCCACTCTGAAAAGTGGTGATTTTCACATTTGATACTTTGCATTTGTAGCGACGATATGTAAATGGCAAGAACACTAACTAGGAATTAAAAATGAACTACTTAACAAGTATGTAAGAAGTAACTGTGAATGGATAAAAAACTACCTTAGAACTTCTAGAAACCCAACTACAAATTTAAATAAATCTAAACTAAAAGGGCACTAATTAAGAAGGACGAGAAAACTAATGAAGAAAATTATAAGAATGAAATGAAAAGTATCTAAGAATGATGAAAAAAAAAAAAACTAAGAATTAAAAGAAAACTAGCAAGAAATTAAATATCCCATAAATAGGACAAAGTATTAGCTGTCCGAGTTTTGGCATCATTCGATCAATTAAATGGCTCGTGTTATAATGTGATGTCCAGTCGTGTAATTGACTAGGGGCATATATAGAAAATAATTTCGGGGGGGGGCTGGTAGCATTTGGGGGTATGGAATACTAACAATCTAGAACATGGAATAGTTAGAAAACTCAAACGCTATTACACCCAAAAAAAAGATTTTTCCTGACCTAATTAATTTAATTTTTATTGTTTTTAAGGTGCAGCCCACTCAACCCCCCTTATATGCCCCTCTGTAATTGACAAAACAACGATGCGTGAAACAAATGATGCTGGTTTCAAATCCTAACCTGACAGGTTAATTAATTTAAAAATATAGATTTTATAACGAAGCCGCTGACGAGCTATAATGTCCTATATATTATAAATATGTTTAATGAATATATTAGTTAATTATTTAAAACCTAAATTAAATTATGAACACCCCACTGCACAGGAGCACCAAAAAAGATTATAAATGATTTATTCAGACACATTGAAGATCATTTTGCTATAAAAGTTTTTTAAATATTGATTGACGAGCTTGTCAGCTGAAGTCATTAGCTTCTAATTTTGGTGATTAATGGCGATGTTGATAATTACTCTGACGGCATTATTGGTTGTTCTAATAATATCCTAGTGACATAACCATGGGTTAGAAATTACTTCCCATTATTTATGAAGCTCATTATCTCTTTATTCATGTTATCCTCAATGGATGAGTATTGTTGTTGTAAGCTATATCTATATATATATATATATATATATATATATTTAGATGGAACGGTATTTTTGTCCAGCGGTGGCACTCCTCCTCACTTCTTCCCGGAATATTTCGATGGATTCATCTCCATCTTCTTCAGCCAGGTACTTGTTTCTTCCTCGGTGGTAGCCAAGTGAATGACATTTTTCTCGACCTGGGCTCCTTTTCTCCCCTCTAGCCACAGTATCGGCGGATGAATGGTGTTGAAGCTCCCTGGTGTAGTTGGGATTCTGTCCGTTGGCATTAGGGGAGAGTATTATACTGTGGCTAGAGGGGAGAAAAGGAGCCCAGATCGAGAAAAATGTCATTCCCTTGGCTACCACCGAGGAAGAAACAAGTACCTGACTGAAGAAGATGGAGATGAATCCATCGAAATATTCCGGGAAGAAGTGAGGAGGAGTACCACCGCTGGAGAAAAATGCCGTTCCATCTAAAAATACTATCCCAGCGACGAAAAATAACATCAAACATATATATATATATATATATGCATATTACCATCAATTAACTTTAATATGGCGGAATGTCAATAATAAAAATATACTACTACTCAGTTCGAAATCTTTCAGTTCCAGCTCTTCAAATTTCACGCCTTTCTAGTCCCTCTTACCGGAGCTTACAAATAAAACTATAAATATTTCTGGCCGCATCACTAAACAATTATCACAAACATATATCCCTAAATGTCTAGTCCCTAAATGTATTATTTAGTGCCGCCAAAATTCAGAACAGGAAATGAAAGATTTGGAGCTGAATTAATTGTGTATTTTTATTGTTGACCTTCCGGCACATTTAAGGTTAATATATAATAATACTAGCTGTTACCCGGCGTGCCATGCTACACCTACTTTCTGCGTATAGAAAAGTCTAAATAAATTAGAAGCCAAATAAGTATTATTAAAATCTAATAACACGAATCTGTAACTGTTATGAACCCGTGGCCTCCCAACTGTGATTCCTAGACGACTTTGACCTAACCTATAACACCCCCCGTATCAAGACATACATACATGTATGCCAAGATTGGTAAAAATCGGTCTAACGGTGTGGATTTAAAAAAAAAAAAAAAGAAAAAAAAACAAGAAAAAAAAAAACAAAAAAAAAAAAAAAAAAAAAAAAAAAAAACATACAGACAGCAGCTGGTAGACGTTTTTGACCTGGCCTATGGCAATCCCCTGATCAAGACCAGCGTGTGTGCCCAGTTGATCAAAATCTGTGAAACGGTGTGGGTTTGTATAAAGAACAAACACACAGACAGACAGATGGTAGCCGTTTTGACCTAGCCTATGGCAATCGCCGTATCAAGATCTACCTGTGTTCCAACTTAGGTCAAAATCGGTCGAACGGTGTGGATGTTTATAGGGAACAAACATACAGACAGAAAGCTGGTAGATGTTTTTGACCTAGCCTATGGCACTCTCGAGATTAGGATCTACCTGTGTACCGAGTTTACTCAATATCGGACGAACGGTGTGGATTTGTATAAGGGACAAACATACAGACAGACAGCTATAAGACTTTTTTGACTTAGCCTACGACACTCCCTAGATTAAGATCTACATGTTTACCGAGTTTAGTAAAAATCGGACGAACGGTGTGGATTTGTATAAGGGACAAACATACAGACAGACAGCTGGTGGATTTTTTTTACCTAGCCTAGGAGATTTTTCTTATCAAGACCTACCATTATTCCAAGTTTGGTCAAAATCGGTCAAACGGTGTGGATTTGTATAAGGAACAAACAAACAGAAAAACAGACAGACACGTGATTTTTATATATATAGATATATATAAGGTTAATATATAATATATGTGTATCTATGTATATATATATTTATTTATTTCTTTTATTGGTTACAAGGTTTCACCATAGCAAGGGGTTGGCCTTATATAATGTTTATAGTCCTATGTTAGTATTATATCCATAGGCATACTCAGACACAAACTTACAAACATATTTTCTATTTAAAAAGTCACAGATTTGAATAATAATACTGTAATAAATAATAACATTTAACTAAAAATAAGTGAAAATAAATAAATTTTCAACGTTGGCAACAATAAAACCATTTTCACATGTAAAATGTAACAATACCTACCTTCGCAACATCAACAGTCAACTATTTTGACCAAACTTGGCACAGGTAGATCTTAATCCGGTAAGAGTCATAGGCCAGGTCAAAATCGTCTATCAGCTGTTTGTCTGTCTGTTTGTTCCTTGTACAAATCCACGTCCTTTGACCGATGTTCATCAAACTTGGCAGACAGGTAGGTCAGGTAGATAAGGGATAAAATCCACACCGTTCGACCTATTTTGACCTAAGTTGGAACACAGGTAGATCTTGATACGGCGATTGTCATAGGCTAGGTCAAAACGGCTACCATCTGTCTGTATGTATGTTTGTTCTTTATACAAACCCACACCGTTTGACAGATTTTTACCAAACTGGGCACACAGGTAGATCTTAATCCGGTAAGAGTCATAGGCTAGGTCAAAATCGTCTATCAGCTGTTTGTCTGTCTGTTTGTTCCTTGTACAAATCCACAGCATTGACAAACAGGTCACAACATCGTCTTCACAGTTCAGAGGTCACGGGCTCGAAACTGTAAACCTGAACAGTTACAGATATGCGTTATTAGATTTTAATATTACTTCTTTGGTTTCTAATTTATTTTCTCTTTTCTAGAAGCTGAAAGTATGTGTATCATGGCACGCCGGGTAAAAGCTTGTGTTTGCATAAAATTGTCATCGGCTCTACTTGGAAAGGGGGGTTTTCCCTCAGAAGGTAGGGTCAACTCTGTAGGCTTAGACCAACCTGAAAATAGCTTATATTCAATTCTTTATCTAAAGCCGCTAGAAGAGAAGGTAATGTCATGACATATTGACTATATAATAGAGCCTTACTAAGTCCATCAGCTGGCCTAGCATTTCTACTAGACCACTAATAAAGGCTGTTAATATCTTCTAGGGCTAATTAGGCAACGAACTTTGGATTAGGCTAAATGCCAGGCGACTCGAATCTATAAACCAGGCGATAAACTTTTACCAGGCAGCAGACCTCTTTCCACGCTTCCGTCTCATATTTCCACGGGCATAAAACAGAGAGATATAAAAGGCACCTTAAACACTGTTTGCTTTAACAGCCGGCATAAATATTTGCTTGTCTTGGATTTGATGGTTTTGTGTGTCGGCTTTAAAGCCTCCATTGTAACAAGCAATCCTAAATTCTATATCCGCCTTACTCCTGTAATGGAGTTTTAATATCATAAAACCGCTACAACTCCTGCAAGCCCCAAGTGTTCAGCGCACAAAGAAGTATAAATATATATTTTAATAAAGGTTATAAAGAGGGAAGAAGAGTACCATCCTGATAAGATGGTATAAGAACTTTCCAAATTTCATATTTTTTATTGGGACGTTTCGGATTTCAATGTATTACTTCAGGCATAATTCTGTAATTTCTCATATTTTATATAATACTAGCTGTTACCCGGCGTGCCATGCTACACCTACATTCTGCATCTAGACAAGCAAAAATAAATTAGAAACCAAAGAAGTAATATTGAAATCTAATCTGTAACTGTTCTAGCTTCGGTTCACAGTTTTGAACCATTGACCTTCCAACTGTGAGTCCTAAACAATTTTTTTTTTTTTATTTATTCAGAGTTTCGCAACTTTTGGCCATTTACTCTTCCAATTTATTATACAAAATAATGATATTCATGCAATATATTATAGAAGTTGTAGAACAATTTATAAATCTTGAACGTTATGATAATGAATTTTACAAATCTTAATATAATAGCTCAATACAGCTTGTAATATATATCGGAGCTATATTTTTGAATCAAATAATTTTGGTCTAGCCTAAGACACTCCCCCTATCAAGACCTACCTGTGTGCCAAGTTTGGTAAAAATCGGTCAAACGGTGTGGATTTGTATTAGGAACAAACATATTGACAAACACCTGATTTATACATATATATGTGTATATATATATGTATATATATATATATATATATATATATATATATATATATATATATATATACATATATATATATTATTGTAGATGACCTAAAATATTTCTTAATACGTTTTGTTCTTTTAGGCTTTGGGTCGGAAAAAGTAGCACTTCCTTGCATCACACCAGGGCATGCAAAGTAAAGTGGTGTGATACAAGGAAGTGCTACTTTTTCCGACCCTAAGCCTAAAAGAACAAAACGTATTTATATATGTATATATATATATATATATATATATATATATATCAAGATGGAGGGGGGGTTAGCCAACCCCACGATACATAACAAAAAAAAACACAATTTTTTGTGTTTTCTTGTAGATTTTTCCGAGCCAAATACGTCGAAGAGGCCAAATACATAATTTCAGTACAGTTTCCTGTGCATAAAGTTTTCAGCGTTAAAACTCACAATTTTCTTCAAAATTTCATTTGAATAGGCGAGAGATCTGCAATAATTAGTAACTAAATTATCCCCAATCATTTCAATTATCTTGAACTGTTATTATTGTTATTCAATTAAATTATCATTGATTTATCCTGGTAGATATATTAGGAAATGGCGGATGACAAGTTGATATAAAGGGAGAGATTGATGATCCTGCCGCTTGAGAGAGCTACGGTCGGGGGGGGGGGACTCTATATCTATTTCTACAAATTATATTGCCAGTTCCGTTCCTCATTCTTCAAATTCTCTCTTTTTTTATATCTTTACAAACCGACCGTATCCTCGGTATATTTATATCTTGTATTCAACCACCTTCTTGTATAATATCTTTTTTATTTATTTTTTTTTTTATATGAATCAATGTTTAATTTATATTCGTACAATTTACTTAGTACAATAAATAATTGTGCTCGTCTAATTATATAAAAGGAGCTAATCATTATTGACCTTTCCCGAGCTATGCTAACATTTTTTATTTTCCCTGTTTTTAAGGGCTGTTAGGGTAGCTGGTCACGGGGCGAAAGTCTCTTAAACCTCCTGGGAAGGTCTTTAGGATGGGTCCGATTGGAAAGGGCTTGACCTCTAGGATTTGGATGGGACGTCAATTTGGAATGAAAGGTTAGGAATTGGGATTTGGCGAGATCGTTTAAGAAGGGAATATTAAGGTCGTTATGTAGGGTTTTGTTGGAGAGAAAATAGGGAGCATTGACTATTCTGCAAAGGACTCTGGATTGGAATGCTTGTTTGCGTTGTATGTTTGAGTTCCTCGCTGTTCCCCATAATTAGAGTCTGTAAGTGCAAATAAGTCTGATTATAGTTTTGTATATAGTGAGTTTGTTTTGTTTCGTAAGCTTGGTCCGAGTAGTCGTATAAGTCCATATCTTCTGTCTATAATTCAACCATCGTAATCTATGGGTTGTGAAACGTTAAATGTTCTGGTCGGCACTTCCGGAGTGTATCGTGAGGTCTACCTCATACTGTGGTTTCTTTCCTAAGGAGGGAGGAAGGAAACGCGCTAAAACATATTGCATATAAATAATTTAATTTCTAGAAATAAAATTGTATTAGCTGAATATACTACACAAATCTGGCATTGAATAGGTCCGGTCAGAGATGTAAGAATCGTTTTACCATCGATATTACGTAAGGTATAGTTAGCCATTTATGCTACGGTCCTAGCATAATCGGATACTATATGCAACTTTCAGGTGATCTGTCGAGTTGAGGAAACTGAACTGCGACCAAGATTTAAGTACATTCTGCACATCAACAGCCCCCATTGAACCTCAATCTACTGGCTATTAGCTTGTGTAACCAAAGGGAGACAAAAATTTAGTGAACACACTCGCGACAAGGCAGACATTTACGTACACCGGACCTCCAACGTCAATACCACAAAGAATTCGTCCAAAAACATATAACTACATACGCCATGAACTGATACTGAGAAGCACACTCTAATCCAAAAGCATAGATTTTAATTCGTGTGACATGTTCACTTGACAGGACGTAGATGGCAGTGCGATTTTTTGCCCTAAATACTTTAAACGAACAAACAAATTACTATTACAATGGACAAACACGATGAAACGGTAACAACCCAACCAAGACTATGGTAACAGAGCACATATCGTGCCTACCATGTCAAACAAATATGCAAAAACTCGTTTTTCAGATTCGAGACTTTGCTGTTGGATTGTGGACGATTCGCCTTTAATGCTTTAAATAAAGTATCAAATAAGACCATTTTTCAATATACGAGTATTACTTCGTCAATGGATATAATATGTTCGTTCTCTAGTTTGCTCCGATTTGCATATTCGATAGTTTGACATGGTGACAAAACTCAAAATAAAACTCTACTGGAAATGTGTCAGTCTTGCTTATATAGGGTCCTTAGGATCAAAACTGGAAGGGTGACTCGTGTGCTCTCTGGTGTAAAAGCTCTGTTATTACCATGTCTTTCACAGTCATAACTATGACGGTGTGAATAAAACCGATTTTTGAGTTGTGTCACTTTAGAAATACTAGTGCGATACGTTATCTTAAACAGAACAGACGCGACTACGTCTATGCAAACCACTTATACTAAAACGCCCACGGGACTGACTTGTACAAAACTGCTACATACACATACTGGAAACTTGCACAACAAGATAAATATGCGATGACAACAATAAATATCATTGTAAACACGAATGTTGACGTCCGAAGTTGAACACCCCATCTCCTCCAAACAGATCCTCAGCCCAGCAATTCACTAGCTCCGAGTCTATTTGAATGTCACACTTAAAGCTTTACAAATGGCCGCGAAGCATGCTTCTTCTCTCTGGCCTACTTCCGACCCTTTATCTTCACTAGGCTGCAACATATTGCAGACTCTAATTCCTTCTCAGATAAGATTAAAATAGCTATTTCTAAAACTTAAGTAATTGACTTTACCAGGCAAATTAGAAGCTCAAGAAGTTTTATTGGATATTATACTATTTTAAATGGTATATTTCAAGACAAAATAAATGAAATTTCATATCATGAGATGGCGACACTATTTTTCCAATATATTTATACTTGGCAGAACGACAAATTTCAAACAAAAACACTCACTTTGTACACTACTCCTTTATTCAGCTCTATATGCTTCCAGTCCTTATGACGCGTCTTTAGGAGCTCTTAAAATAATATATAAACACAGCCCAAACCTCAGAGAACCTTCCGAAGGTAGAGCCACGTCTAGAATGATAAGAGCAATCAGCTGATACATAGTGGACATGACTGATCTTATCAGTCTAGACGTGGCTCTACCTTTGGAAGGTTCTCGGAGGTGAAGGCTGTAATTATATATTATTTTAAAAGCTCCTGAAGAGGCGCCATAAGGACGCAAAACATGTAGAGCTTAATAAAGGAGTAGTGAAGACAGTGAGTGTTTTTGTTTGAATTTGACCTTCTGCCACATATAAATAAATCAAATTTCTTTAGCAGACATACTTAAAATGTTAAAAGGTACCAATAAATTTAGATATAACTTTAAATTTGAAAGATAGAAAAGGAATGTCAAATAACCAAAGAAACAAAGCCGTTCCTATCCAGCCTAAGAGGTAGTTAACTCAATTGTACACCAGCCAATAGTAGGACATTTTCACAAATTTAAAGATTGTTTTTTTTTTTTTTTTTTTTTTGTTGTTGTGTAAGGCCCCGTTTTCCCTTGGTCATTCTTAAGTGAATAAAGATGAGAGAAAAGGTTGGCTGTCTATCTCTGGAGATGTGGGAACAACGAATGCGCAAACGTTGCGTCTGGGTTGTTGGAACCGCACATGGCTGATTCGTAAGATTCCCGGAAGATTTAAGACCTGACGAGAGTTTCTCGTCCAGCCACGTGCTAAAGCAGGAGTGGGGTAAAAAGGGTATGAAAAGAGCTGGCTTACCTCCGACGGGTCAGAGTCTACGCCCGTTCCTGAGGTCTTGGCCGAGATGGCGATGAGAGGTAGGTCAGCTCCAAAATACTCTCTAATCTCCCCGAACGGGAATTGTTGCTAACTATATCTAGCTGTCTCTCTCTCACTCAACCTTTTCTCTCATCTTTTCGATGGTTTATAATATTTATGTATCTAGCAGTAACCTGAGTGTCAATTATAGTTATGAAAGGAATTTCCGCTTCTCTAAAATATCTCCGCATTATCTATTCCTTTAAAACCCGTCCTTGCTAGTCGGTCCCTTACAGTTCTTATAATTATTGGTGGGTTTAGGAGAAATCATACTCATCTCTGTGATCTTCTATTTTATTTATTACACTAAAATAGACGCATATATATTGCCATTTAAGAAACAACATGTTTAGTTTGATTTTTTTTATTTTTGCACTCATCCATGCAGTTGTCATCTCCAGCAGGGGACTGCAGAGCTGTGCAGCGTAAAAGGCGATCTGCAGTCCCCTGTCAGCACAGTCGCTATACCAATCATATGAAGATTGCTCTGCAGAAAATCCTGACCTCTAGCCACTGCAATCCCAGGGGGGAGAATGTCGGGAATAGGTTTTGACATAATCGACTCCAATCTATTTCCAACTACAGAATTCCCCCTAGAATCCGCAATGGCTATCCTTATACAGGAAAAGACTAGGTGACATATGTTAGCGTCTGTGACGGGGAGGAGTGGTTGCCTTATTTTATATCCCTCTTTGGCCAGTATCTCGGTTTCTTCATTTCCATGGATACTACAAAGTTCAAGGCCCCATTGTAATCATCATGATGCTACGTCAAAACCAGAAGTAGCATATTAATTATATTAGTGTCCAACAATATAAATACTAGTGCTCAATAATAATTACAACCAAATTCCCGCCGAATATGCTATTACTACGGTCATATCAAAATTGCTTCATATAATTATTATTATTAATTATTGGAAGCGTTGATCGTCGGGGTTTCGGTCGGTGTTCTTATTCAATAAAACACATTTTGTTTGCTAAAATGTATATTTATTGCCGCCAACGTTTCGGCTTGCTATACAAGCCATCTTCAGGGCTGTAAAAACATATATGGTATAACAATTGTTATACCATATATGTTTTTACAGCCCTGAAGATGGCTTGTATAGCAAGCCGAAACGTTGGCGGCAATAAATATACATTTTAGCAAACAAAATGTGTTTTATTGAATAAGAACACTGACCGAAACCCCGACGATCAACGCTTCCTACTTCCGAACGGTCGACCATATCTTCTCAATTATTAATTATTGGTTTATGCAACGCTTCGGTGCCAATTTACATTATCTTCGGGAATTTTTGATAGTGGGGAGGTAAAATTGTCTATTAGCTCATCTTATCCTTTAATTTTAATATAATTTAATAAATTAATTTAGTCTTTATTTAGAATAACGTTTTATTTTTTGTTATTATTATGTCAACCTGTACTCCTTTGTATTATTATTATAGATAGCCCGGATCTAATGACTGATCTCGTTACCGGTCACATGAAACACTCTAAGGGCGCTGAACTTTACCAACAAAAAAAAATATTCGTGGTGCCCCTTGCCGAATTAAGGTCATCCCACAAATTCGAGGACCACCAAGACATTATCGATAGAACCAACGGTTGCTGTAACATTGAGATAAGACTATCTTCGATGTTTTATGGAGCATAACCACCAATATGAGCCGAGGAGAACATTACAGACCTTCAACCCTTAGCTTGGGGACGCTTCCTTCAGGGACGCATTATTCTCTATCTGTGTAACCTTCGCTTTAGGCTATCCTCTCAAGGTTATATACTGGATATTTCCTTCACCGCTATCAGGAAAAATGGGTATAGGCTTTGAAGCTTATCCTAAATGCGTAAACGCCTTACAGGTTAAAGTAAATGACTTAGAAATACAGGCTCAAGTGTGCTAGGTGGAGCGTTCTCAAGTAGTAATTTTGTTTCCTAAACAACTTCCTTAAAAATCTCTAGGTCCTGGTGAAAATAAAAACTGCATAACGGTGAAATTTAAAAGAAGTTTCTAAAAATTTCATAAAATTACATAACATCCTTCCGATCGTAACCATGGTAATTAGAAACAATAATGATCTCTCTCTCCCACATATGTTTCTTTTCAAAGGGAATTCGCACGAAAAAAACGCTTTTGAGTTTGTTTATTTATTTAAATTTAAACGTCCATTATAATTAACTCTAGAATTTTAGGACGGGTTATCCATAGGTTACCACCCTTTTCTAGTCAGGATAGGGATGATGGCTTTTCTTTTTTCTGAAGAAAAGCCACCTACCCTAGTGTTAAGTGCTAACGCCTTAACACTCGCGGACACCAGGCCTCCAAGTTGAGTTTGTTTGTAATTAGCTACGTCATTTATATGGATGTTTGTAATCGAATGTAATAACTTTTTTGAGAACCTAATAATAACCTCTCACTTATTTGTGCGATTCCAACTTACCCAGTTTTCTGTAACTTACATGCGGCCGTGGCCGCTTTAACTTACATGAAAAGTTCATACAAACCAGGTCGTTTTAAGTCGTAAAATAGTTCATAATAATCCTGATTCGTAACCCTAAGGGCCTGAATCTTTAAATGCTAGACATTTTATTATTAATCCGATCAGTTATAGTGGCAATTATTTAACGAAAACTGGCCAACTTGGAATTGCACAAATAAGCAAGAGAGTATTATTAAGTTCTTGAAAAGTTATTAAAAGCCTAAAACTCTGCCCAATACTATGATATCATAGCTTTGAAAGGCAAAAGGTTTTTTGGAGGTGCCAAGAAGTTGACCTCTTTTTTTTTAACGTTAGTTTTTTGGGGGGATTTTATTAACAATGGAGTTTTGGGATATTATTATATTTTCTTAAAAATCTCGGAAACGATAGGGAAATTGTGGTAACTAAAGGTGGCCAATAGCTTAATACATTTTCTAGAAAAATGGTTCTAAGGTTTTTTATTTACCAGTAAAATTATGTTGCTATTAAAACAATTTTAGTGGGTCATAAACTTACCCATGGTTACCAAAAGGTTAAATGTGGTATTTCTCCATCCTCTATGCATTCTTCGCTGAAGAAGGCTGCCGAAGAGCATGATTTTTTTGGAAAATCTTCTTTTCCAGTGTTCTCTTTTTGCCGAATTCCAACCATTCCTTGATTTCTTCAAAAAATTAATGTTGCCAAACTCACATTTTACATTTCTAAGCTATTTAATATTAAAAACTGACCATGCAAGGCCTGATAATTCTTTAAATACGTTACCCACCAAAAGGTCATCTACATATTTTTATAAGAATCTTTTAAGCTCGTTGTTAAATTAGTCGAAAAGGCGTACATCATAAGATAAGATCAGATGAATTTACCGGCGAGGGCCTAACTCACGCGACGCGCACATAAAGACCAACTCCAAACTCCTTCTTACACGAAAGTAAATGTGACCTAGAGGTAATCAGCAGAAACACGAACCTCCATGAAGGAGAATTAGAGGGTCTTGTCCATTCTTGTATTATCTGGACGTCTGATTAAAGTCTATGGGGGAAATGGCTGGGTATTTGGTTAGTGGTTCTATTTTCGAGATGGATTTCATTCAAGAGGTAGTAGAGTATTTACAAGGTGGACAAACAGACAATCTTTAGCAATGTTGAAGGGATGCAGGTTGCATTCTTGAAAGAATTCATTTTTTAGCGCGGTTCCTCCCTCCCCCATAGGGAGGAACCCCGCTTATAAGGTTGATACAATGAAACAATCCGGAAGTGCCGACTAGAAAATTTCGCGTTTCAGAACCCCTAGAAACCGAAAATAACGGTGGTTCAAATTTGTATATATATATATATATATATATATATATATATATATATATATATATGTATATATTTATTTATTAATATATATGTATATATATATATATATATATATATATATATATTTGTCTGTTCGCTCATTTCTGGCTTCACTAATGGTCCGATTGTGATGAAATTTGGTACAAAAATCCGTCGTCCAATTTGAAAGGTCAAGTTCTTAACCAGCAGAATCCGCCCACTGGAAGATGGCGTTTGGGGCGAAATTCGCGCAAAAAAAATCGTAACGCTTATGTTTTTGAGTTCATAAGCTTGTAAGTACTCTTTTTATAGGCTACATGGGCTAGGAAAACGAATGAAACCATTTTCAAGGCGATAGCTTTAACAGTTTTTGAGAAAATTGGAAAAATAATTTTTGGTTTGGGTACTTAGAATCACGGGATTCAGTTGAAACATTATCTGCATGTTCTACTTTCATTAAAACTAATATGTTGAAAGTTTTGTTACGTTTGGAGTGAAGGAAGGGTTGGAATAAAATATTTTATTAACAGACATAAAAAGATTTAGTAACTTTGTTTTCTTTCCTTAATATCTCGAAAAAGTTTGAGAATCTTGGCAAACGGAAGAATACCATTAGAAAGCTTATTAAATGCTCTAAAAAAAAGGTTCTAATGAAAGTTTTGATTAGGCGATGTCAATCGGAGAAATAAGAGCTTAAAACTTTAAAGTAATTGATTTCGCTTATTCGAACTGTTCTTTTTGTCTGTTTTTTATTCCTTGTTATTTTTTAATTGCTTATAGTTGGATAATGAATTTGAAAATAAAACAGGTTAAGAAAAATAAGAAAAACAATTTAATGTTAGAGATATGGATTTCCAAGATATAGCATTTCAACTGCCTAGCGTCCTTCCTAGGGAGGGTTGTTTGTCTTTGATTTTGGTACTTAGAATTATGGGATACAGTTGAAACATTTTCTGCATCTTCGAATTTCATCAGCACTAATATGTTGAAATTTTCGTTACGTTTAGAGTAAAGGAAGAGTTAGAATAAAATATTTTATTAACAGACAAAAAAAGTTTTGGTAACTTTGTATACTTTCGTTAGTATCTCGAAAACCGTTGACAATCTTGTGAAGCGGAAGATTACCATTCGAAAGCTTACTAGATGCTCTACAAAAAAGGTTCTGAAGAAAGTTTTAATTAGGCGATGTCAATCGGAGAAATAAGTGCTTAAAACTTTAAATTAATTATTATTTAAATTTTAACGTCCATTTATTATTAACTACGAATTTTAGGACGGGTTATCTATAGGTTACCACCCTTTTCTAGCCAGGATAGGGATGATGCCTTGTTTAAATTAATTGATTTCGTTTATTCGAATGGTTCTTTTTGTCTGTTTTATTCCTTGTTATTTTTAATTGCTTATAGTTAGATAATGTATTTGACAATAAAACTGGTTAAGTAAAATAACAAATACAATTTATTGTTAGAAATATGGATTTCCAAGATTCCAAGACCTTGTAACTAGCGGGACCTAGTGTTAGCCGACCCTTCCAGGTAAGATCGTATATCATGACCTTTCAAGACCTTTCAAGACTTTACTACACACAGGAATGGCGTTAGTGACCTTAAAGGTTGACACGCCATTATAATAAGTAATTAAAAAAAAAGACTGGTGGAACCAAAACAATAACTGCTTCTATTTTAATCTTTCCAAATTAGACTAGGGTTATGAACGGAACCGCGCTAAGATGATGCAGTTCCTGCGAGATGGACTTTTTTTTAAATTTGGCCAAAGCTATATCGATCATATACCCTAGGTACTGAAAATTACCCTTGTAATTATATGAGGGTCCCAGAAGTCAACGGGTCTAAGTGACATTTTTGAACAAAATGAGTTAGACACAGGAATGGGTTGTGAACACCGTAATCTTTGGTCGGTGATAAAGAGATCCGAGTGATGTTCTTGACAGTTGCTGCCACCTAGCTTATGATCTCTTGAGTATAGTCACTTTTGAAATATTAAGTCCAAAAGGGAATTAAGAGTATCTTTCGTTGTTCGGGATATACCTATTATGTACCATCGATAATAAACAGGTAAGCACCTGAGTATTCGTCTAGTATGATCGGAACTGTACTATCTAGTTTTTGCTATTTCCACATATTGTTAACCTGACCTCTGAGGTCCTCAAATATAGTTCAGACTGTATGTTTGTTTTTTCTCCACGAAACGTAATCAGTTCTTTAATAAGCTTAATCCGTCCATCGGGAACCTAAATTATATGATATTTTGTATTGTGCTAAGCTAATTGAAAATTACTGGAATGAGGATGCTTTTTAGCGCGGTTCCTCCCTCCCCCATAGGAAGGAACCCCGCTTATAAGGTTGATACAATGAAACAATCCGGAAGTGCCGACTAGAAAATTTCGCGTTTCAGAACCCCTAGAGACCGAAAATAACGGTGGTTAAAATTTGTATATATATATATATATATATATATATATATATATATGTATATATTTATTTATATATATATATATATATATATATATATATATTTGTCTGTTCGCGGATTTCTGGCTTCCCTGATGGTCCGATTTTGATGAAATTTGGTACAAAAATCTGTCGTCCAATTTCAAAGGTCAAGTTCGTTAACCAGCAAAATCCGCCCACTGGAAGATGGCGTTTGGGGCGAAATTCGCGCAAAAAAAATCGTAACGCTTACGTTTTTGAGTTCATAAGCTTGTAAGTACTCGTTTTATAGGCTTCTTTGGCTAGTAAAACGAATGAAACCATTTTCAAGGCGATAGCTTTAACCGTTTTTGAGAAAATTGGAAAAATACATTTTGAATACCGTTTTTGGTTTGGGTACTTAGAATCATGGGATTCAGTTGAAACATTTTCTGCATGTTTTACTATCATTAAAACTAATATGTTGAATAAAATATTTTATTAACAGACATAAAAAGTTTTGGTAACTCTGTATATTTTCCTTAATATCTCGAAAAAGGTTGAGAATCTTGGTAAACGAAAGAATACCATTAGAAAGCTTACTAAATGCTCTACAAAAAAGGTTCTGATGAAAGTTTTGATTAGGCGATGTCAATCGGAGAAATAAGTGCTTAAAACATTAAAGTAATGGATTTTGCTTATTCGAACTGTTCTTTTTGTCTGTTTTTATTCCTTGTTATTTTTTAATTGCTTATATTTGGATAATGTATTTTACAATAAAACAGATTAGGCAAAATAAGAAAAACAATTCATTGTTAGAAACATAGCTTGCCAAGAGAAAAAGATTCGATGACGTCTTTTGAATATTTTCAATTGCCTTTATGCTGTTGGTTTTTTTATTTTATTTTTTAATTGATTTTATCTGTAGAATTATTACTATAGTAAAAGAACACAGGAATATGTGAAATTTTTTGATATTTTCCAATTCATTGAAACGTATGAAATGAAGTATCGCTAGAAGAGGTTTCTAGGGTCTTGTGGACCCGACCCTAACCCCAGGTATAGCCATAAAACCCTTTGAACAAAGGCCGAGGAAAATATTATCTGTTTCTATTCTATGCTTTTCAAATGAGAATAGGGATATGAACAAGAACCGGGGTCTCCCGTGGTCTAATGGCTAGCGCCTTGGATTCATAAGCGGGAGATGGTGGGTTCGATTCCCAACCTCCTGCAGGAATTTTATCATTCCACGGCTCGCTGGTAAAATTCCTCGCTAAACCCTAGATGTCGGCGCTAATGACCTAGATGTAGATGAGCCGTAAAAAAAAAAAAAAAAAAAAAAAAAAAAAAAAAAAAAAAAAAAAAGAAAAGAAAAAAAAGAACTGGAACCGCGCTAAGATGACGCAGTTCCTGCGAGTCGGACTTTTTTTGTTGGTATGAACTATATCCAGAATGTCCTGAAGCCTTAAAATAGCCTTTGTTCAGGGAAGATGATGCTGTTTACAATAAATTAATTAAAAATGCCCTTAGATCATTCATTTCTAGGAATAACACTATTTAATTATTGAGACATTGAAAATCACCAATAAATAAGTGGTTGGGAATGGGAAACTGGACGAAGTGTTTTGCTACATACGAGATATTGAGCCACATTCTGTCGGATGAATCGCCATTGCTAACTCACCTCTTGTGTAAGCTATATCTAAACTTCTTGCATGTTGCCCTAAGCGAGAACGCCCCGAGGACTTTTCCCTAAGCCAGAATCTGCCTTGCCCTCTGGCCTAATTTAGAACCCTCACTACCCATTGCTCTAAGCCAGAACCCAAATTCTCTTATCACCAAGGATCCCGTTCCATTGCCATAAGCCACAACCCTCTCTGCCCCTAATTTCTTATCTTCCCTGCTCGTTTCCATAAGCCAGAAACCTCCCTACACATTCCCCTGATCCTGAACCCTCCCTGCTCATTGCCCCGAGCAAGAACCCTCCCTGTTCTTTACCCAAAGACAAAACCCACATTTCTCAACGCCCTAAGCCAGAACCCTCTCTGTTCATTGTGATATGGCAGAAACCCCCCTGCTCATTGCCCTGAGCAAGAACCCTCCCTGTTCTTTACCCAAAGATAAAACCCACATTTCTCAACGCCCTAAGCCAGAACCCTCTCTGTTCATTGTGATATGGCAGAACCCTCCCTGCTCATTGCCCTGAGCAAGAACCCTCCCTGCTCTTGGCCCTAAGATAAATCCCACTTTCCTCAACGCCCTATGCCAGAACCCTCTCTGCCCATGGCGATATTCCGGAACCGTCCTTGCACACCTTTCTAAACCAAAACCCTCCCTGCGCATAACCCTAATCGAGAGGTCTCCCTGCCAATTGCCCTGAACCCGAGCAACCCCTGTCCAAAGCTCTCAGCTAGAAATCTTTCGCCCCATTACCCTAACCTCTTGAGCTGTAGAAAGGTGTTAAGTGGCCCATTACCAGCCCTCCTATATTCCTCTGCTACCACCCCGAGATCCAAGGGTTTGACCGACATGGCCCTCCTCCCCACCCCCTTCTGCCTTATCTGGAGAATGGAGTTCTCCGGAAATCCGTCACCAGCCGCTGCCCGATCAATGCTCGCCCCTCGCTATCTCTTCCCTCGGCTATTAATTCCCTCAGCGCTGGTCCTATTCAAATCCCTGTTATATTAACCCTTCAGTGTGTGTGTCAGCGAACAATTAAGACCACATGAGGAGCTTGGTATCAAAGTTGGACAACTCCATTTTTTTCAGTTTTGAGATTTTAGTCGATTCTTAGGTGGATTTTTATGCTGCAGTCGATTTTACAACTGTTTTCATTAAAAACGGACAGAAAATAGGTAAAATAGCGTTTATTTCAACCGTTCAGTATCAAAATATGGACAATTCCAACATAGTTTGGTTTCAAAAAATGACAACTCCTTCAGTAGCCAATGAGAAGCTTCCATTCATGCAATCTGCTCCCAACATGCACTGCAAATCTATCATGGCTGAATGTTTATGTGTAGTTACTTGTAATGAGTTGACCTAGATGTAGATGCGCCGTAAAAAAAAAAAAAAAAAAAAAAAAAAAAAAAAAAAAAAAAAAAAAAAAAAAAAAAAAAAAAAAAAAAAAAAAACTTGTAATGAGTGCATTTAGCGATGATTCTAATTAATAACTAGCTGTTGTCCCGCATGGACAACATAGTGCCGAATGTCGGATTTGGGGGCAAAAACTGTAGGTAATTGAATGTTTCTGATTTAGGTATGATTTTTGAAGAATTTCCTTTGTGCCGAGTCGAATGAGACCACTACCAATTCTATAGAATAATTATTTTAATAATAAACGGGCTTTATATAACAACAACCGTGGAAAACAGTAAGTATTTAATTTAAAATATTCATATTTTACTCAAGTGGTAGAGCTATGTATCCTTCCAAATGTATTTTCAAGACCTGAAGTGATTTAATTAACAACTAATGTAATACTGGTAACTGTTCTCGACATATTCCTCTTTATTAACATTTTCGCGTATAAAAAATAAATATTGACAGTTTTACAATAGATATTAGATAGATCTCACCGTTAATGTTCAGTTATTTGCTATCACAAACTTTTCAACAACTCTCTCCAGAAAATAATAATGGTTAACTCGTTTTTCGTAAAATAATCGCATCGCTAATTGATAACTTTATTTTATTAGCT
Source organism: Gonocerus acuteangulatus (assembly GCA_946811695.1). Lineage (NCBI taxonomy): Eukaryota > Metazoa > Arthropoda > Insecta > Hemiptera > Coreidae > Gonocerus > Gonocerus acuteangulatus. The sequence continues at coordinate 99,916,107 of OX328125.1, read as the reverse complement.
GTGCACAGTTATGGCTTAGTACGGCGATAGCACAGCAACTTCAATACATGTAGTTATAGGTAAAATTGTGCGAAGAGGATAGCTAAGTACCACTTTTTTTCTAAACTTAAAATAAAATAAGGATAATTTAGTTTCATTTCAGTTTTGTCAAACTGCATTTAAATGTAATTTTTAACTATATAATTTTGTTTTAATATATTAGACATAATTACATTATATTAAAAAACCCTCGAGCATATCAAATTCATATTTATTTGGTTTCAAAAGAGGATAGGTTCAATTTTAAAATGGTTCCCTTTGGTTTCAAAAACAGACAACTCCATGACTTGGTTTCAATCATGGACAACTCCATTATTTGAAGTGTAATTACGGCCTTTATACTCATATTATGTTGTAATGCGTTTGTAAAAATGTTTCTGAGGCCTATAAGAATAACATATAAAAAAATCACCATGATACTGACATCAATATAGTAGATATGGTTTTTTGCCTCTTCTGTAAAAAAAGCAAAAGTGGAGTTGTCCAACTTTGATACTAAGCTCCTCATATAGAAGCTACATTTTCACTGGTTCTATGTTAATTGCAAACATTGCTATTCCTATTTCTGAATAACAATTATTCATTGATTATCCTTCAGTAGTTATAATATCGTTTCATTAAAAATGAGTCTGGCCCCTAGAAGCTAAGGAAATTTTAATTTAATTCGAAAGATAAAAACTTCTATTTACTATATAAAGGCAGAAACTCATATATTAAAAACAACTTATTTACTACTTATTAAACGTTTTTTAGTTGCTCTAAATGTTTTGCGCGTTTTGTAGGCGCTGACCAACCGGCGAAGGTTTACTATTCGTATACAGGATTTCTCGGTATTTACTTTTAACTCTCATTTTGTGTCAGACGACTTCGTATTTAATAACCATTTAGTCAAATTTAGGAATTATCGACGCTGGCGAAAGTTCAATGAAATCTTATATTGTCCCCTTATGATGATATTTTAGGATGTTTCCTCCTACCATAAGGGAGAAAATCACGGTGGTTCAAAGTTGTAGAACAGTCAGCTGTTTGGCCCTGGTTGCTAGTGACGCTTGCTAATTTTCAGTGGTTCTTTTTTTCATTTTTAAGTGGTTTTTCCTTTAAATTTCTTTTAAAATTTATTAATAATAGTTTCATTTAAGTGTTTAGATCAAGTTTATGTAGTTTTTTCACCTAGTAATAGCCTATGAGGGAAGATATTTGATATTGAAGTTTGCTAACCTGAAGCTAGAGGAGTAGCCAGCTCCATTATTGGGACAGGAGGCTGCCTTCAATTGTTTTCTTCACTCAGGGAGTAGACTTTAGATTATAAACAATTCATTTTCTTTTTGATTTTCATCATTTTTTCTTGTATTTATATTTAATTTATTTTAGTATTATTAATATAAAATACATCTTTCTCCATGGATATGGAAAATAATATTATTATAGAACCTAAACCCCCGGATCCCGGGGTTTCTTCAATAAATAGCTTTAAATTTGAGTTACCACCCGGTCGGTGGACAAAAAAATTTCTTGTTATGACCTTAGCCCCTAATAGAGAAAAGAAAACCTTTCGCGATTTCAGTCCTTTTAAAATTTGTAGGTTCATTAAAAGTTTTGGTCCTCAAATAAATGTTAAATTTTTGAAATCAGGTCTAATAATTTTGGAAATTTCAAATGAAAAAGATTTCATTAATCTGGGAAAAATTAAATCCTATGAAAATTATAAATTATAAATTTTTCTAAAGGAGTCATCACTTGCGATGAATTCCTTCATTGTACAGAAGATGAGCTTAAGGAAGAATTAGCAAAACAAAATGTTGTCGAAGTTAAGAGAATATTTAAAACGATAAACGGTTCAAAAATTCCAACTCCATCTATTATTCTTATCATTTAATCGGTCCGATCTACCTGAAAAAATAGTTTTCGATTTTTTAAGTGTACGAGTCATTCCGTATTATAGACCACTAATATGTTTTAATTGTTATGGATATCGGCATGGAAAACGTCAGTGCAGAGAACCAGTTTCCCTGTGCGGTCGATGTGGTTTAGCAAAGCACGAGGGAGAATGTGAGGCGAAGTGCCTCCATTGCACGGGTCCCCATCCTGCCTGGTTCTCCTCATGTCCGATATATAAAAAGGAAAAACAGATAGAGGAATACAGGAGAAAGCATAAAGTATCTTATTTCCAAGCTGACAAATCCCTCCAACCTAGAGTACAGGTTCATCCTAGTACCTCTCATAGTTACTCGGAGGTCGCCTCAGCATTACCAACTAAAAATGTACTCTTGGAACAATTCGAAAAACTGACATGTCTCGTGCAATCTCTTGCTGAAAAAATTAATTTTTTAGAATCATCAATAGGTAATAAATCTTCCCAACTAGTTAAAGATAAAACTGGAAATAAAAATAAATCTAACATACCTTCTAACCAAAAATTATCAAACACATTAGAAATATCAATAATTCCCGACTCTAAACAGAATATTTCTCAATCAAGCCAACTACCCCTTCCGAAAATAGGAGATAAAAGGACTAGACCTCCTTCCCAGAATTCTACTCCTTCATCATGTGGCTCTCCAACATCCTCTCGTGTGGATGACGGGGATTCGAATCCCAAAATTCGTAATAGTTACAAAAACAAAACAACGAAAAAATGAATTTGATCCGTATATTATAATTATTAGTCATTAAATTTTGTACACTTACCCTTAATATGGACACACAAATGCACAGTATTTTTTTTTTCATTGTTGTTCTTTCATAAAAGTCTATTTTTAAATGGAAATCTAATTTCATTACCATTCAAATCTTATTTCATTAACACAGATAGTTTAAAAATAACCTCCGATAATTATTTACTTATATATACAAATGACGATTTTCGTTTAAATATTGCTGTGTTCTGCCAACTTTTCAAACTCCAATACTTTGTTAGTTTAAATATTTTACATCTTAATTTTGATCTTCATATTATCCCACTGTTTCCACATGTTAAACTTGTATTAATTTATTCCAAGCACACACCATGACCATTCTGCAATGGAACATTAATGGTTTACATTTTCAAAAAGCAGATCTATTATCAATATTAAGAGAAAAATATTGCCCGTTAATCTGTTTGCAGGAGACGCATCTGAAGGAAACTAGCAATTTCACCCTTAATGGTTATTGTCACTTCCGGAGAGATTATTGTCATGGTCTTATTGCTAGTGGTGGTGTTAGTGTGTTGGTCAGTCATGATATTCCTTGCACTGAGGTTCCATTGGTGTCGGATTTGCAAGCTGTGGCTGTCAAAATATACTCTCACCAGTCATTCACATTATGCTCCATTTATTTACCTCCAGGACAACCTTTTAATGAGAACCAATTAACAGATCTTGTTGCTCAACTGCCATCTCCACTTTTCTTACTTGGGGACTTTAACAGTCATAGTGGCCTTTGGTTTTCAGATACAACAGATACCAGAGGGCGTATTGTTGAGTCTTTTCTTAACTCCTCTCAATTAGGTGTCTTGAATGATTCTTCGCCGACCCATCTTTGCAGCTCCACAGGAACTCTATCTTCCATCGACCTTTCGTTAGTTAGCCCTGTCCTTCTTCCTAGGTGCACTTGGTCCACCATGGACGATCTTTATGGGTCGGACCATTTTCCAATTCTAATAAATTTTCTGGGCAGAAATTCCTCTCCCCAGTTGCGTTTACCCCGCTGGAAATTGAATGAAGCCGATTGGGACAAATATAAAAACAATACCGATCTTACTCGTTTAAATATAAATAGCGGCTGTATAAACACTTTAACAAACGAAATTAATAGTGCAATATTATCCTCAGCTGAAATGGCTATTCCAAAAACAAAACCTCATAGTAGAAGAGTCCTAGTTCCATGGTGGAACGAAGATTGTGCTTCTGCTGTTAAGAAAAGAAAAACATGTCTTAGAAAATTTAAGAAACATCCGTGTTCTATACATTTAGAAGAATACATTAACAGCAGAAAACAAGCAAGGTTTATAATTAGGACACGAAAGAGGGATTGCTGGAGAGATTTCGTCTCTAATATTAATATACACACGCCCCCCATAGAAATTTGGAATACAGTAAGAAAAATAATAGGCCGTCACAAAAGTAGTAAGCATCCTCTCAATCATATAAAAACACCAACCGAAATTCTAACCGATCCACTCGAAATAGCCAACCACCTCGGCCGATTTTATGAAACCATTTCCTCCGATTCAAATTACAGTCCACAGTTCCTTCAGATCAAGCAAGCAAAAGAATCACAACCAATATATATACACATAGATCCTCTTGACCCTTTAAATCTCCCCATTACATATATAGAACTTGAAGAAGCACTAAAAACTCGAAAGGATTCCTCTCCCGGTCCGGATAATATTTGCATCGGAATGATAAAGCATCTAACAGTTGAAAATAAAATCATTATATTAAAATATTTTAATAAAATTTTTCTGACCGGTAAAATTCCCGAGCTATGGACCAGATCAATAGCAATTCCAATTCCCAAGAAAAACCAGCCCTCATTCCTTGCATCGAGTTATAGAATGATTTCACTGACGAGTTCCCTGTGCAAACTATTTGAAAAAATCATAGTCAATCGTCTGCACTGGTATTTTGAAAGTAAAGGATTGCAGGCTAAGTGGCAGAGTGGTTTTCGACGAGGTAGAAGCACGCGGGACAACTTGGTGAAACTCGAAGTAGAAATTAGACAAGCTTTTAGTAAAAAGAGGAAACTATTAGTTGTTTTTGTGGACATAAAAAATGCGTTTGACACCGTTTGGAGAAGATATATTTTAGACTGTTTGAATTAAATCGGAATACGAGGTTATATTCTAATATTTATCCAAAATTTCTTAACAAAACGTCCGTTTAAAATTCGGAACGGAACAGTACTGTCGGAAGAATTTATTCAAGCAAACGGTGTACCGCAGGGAAGCGTCATGAGTCCTCTTCTTTTCTCCGTCGCCATCAATCGTGTCCTGCAGATCATAGAACCTCCAGTAGAAGGTATGCTCTATGCAGATGATCTCGTTTTATATTCATCTGATCGAAGCACAGAAAATCTTCAGAATAAAATGCAGTCTGCTTTAAATGCAATAAATGAATGGTTCAATGATCATGGGTTTGAGGTCTCCTCTACAAAGACCGTATCCGTCTTGTTTGCCCCACGTAAAGTCGACAATCCACCTTCACTCTACATAAATAACATTTTAATTAAGTCTAATCAAAATGCTGAATTTTTGGGTCTCATCTTTGATCGTAATCTAAATTGGTGCTTACATCTAAAAACCCTAAAAAATAAATGTTTTCAATCATTAAACATACTTAAAATGTTAGCAAATACCTCTTGGGGAGGAGATCGAACAAGTATGCTTATGCTTTATCGAAGCCTTATCAGATCCAAATTAGACTATGGATGCATGGCCTATGGCTCTGCCTCTCCGAAAACTCTACAATTGTTAGACACAGTACACCACTATGGCATTAGAATTGCAACCGGAGCTTTCCGTTCCAGCCCTGTACTTAGTCTCTACGCGGAATCTGGAGAACATCCCCTTGAAACACGTAGAAATCAGCTTGCTCTTAATTATTACGTATCCATAAAAGCCAATCCCTCCCATCCACTTAATGAATGTTTTTCGGACCTCAATACTATACATAATTACTCAAATAGAAGAAAACCTTTCACTACCAGAATCCACGATCTTTTTGGAAGCCTACATCTGGCAGATAGCTCTTCCATCCAACCAGAATGTCTTTATACGGAAGCACCCTGGACTCTGCCACCTATCAGACTGAATCTTACCTGAACTAAATTTCTCAAGAAGCACACGATTCAACAAATATTTTCGCATGAATATAACAAGATCCGCAGTGAAATGCCTTCCTCTTGTGTAGTTTTTACCGACGGTTCTAAAAGCGATGATGGTGTTGGTGCAGCATTTTTGTCCGACAGTGGTTCAGGAATGTTCTCTTTACCTCCTGAAGCATCCATCTTCACCGCGGAACTAGTTGCCATATGCAAAGCTCTCCATACAGTAACTACTCCAAATTCTCAATTAGCAGTATTCTCCGATTCCCTTTCTGCTCTTCTAGCATTAAAAAATTCCCAATCTAGGCACCCAGTAGTTTTAGATATATTCACTTCTCTAGCATCTCTCAATAAAAATAAATGCTCCGTTACATTCTGCTGGATTCCCAGTCACTCCGGCATAAAAAGAAATGAGGAAGTCGACCTTTTAGCAAAGAGGGCCATTAAGGAAGGGGTTCGTGTTCCCAGTATGACATCAAATGATTTTGCAATGTCCATAAAACGGAAAACATGGGGACCATGGGAAGAAAAATGGGTTTTAACAACTGAAAATAAATTAAGGCACCTTAAATCTAGTGTACAATCGTGGAGGTCATCGGTGCGCCGAACGAGAAGGGAGGAAGTTGTTATAACCCGTCTTCGTATAGGCCACACGAAAGTTACTCACTCATATCTGATGTCAAAAGGTGATCCACCGATGTGTGAAGTTTGTGGGACAGTAATAACAGTAAAACATATTCTTCTAGATTGCCAATCCTACGCCATGAAAAGACAACAAAATCAACTAGGGACAACAATTGATGAAATTCTAGGCGATGATTCGACAAATTTAACAAAATTAATCAACTTCCTTAAATCAACAGGTTTATTCGATAAATTATAGATTTATTAATTTGGATTTCAATATAAAATTAGTTTGAATGAGGAGCGATTCGGGGTGGAGGTGTGGCGGCGTCCGGGGCCTTGCATCGGCCTCTAGACCAGAACGGTCCCAGCCATGGTGGGTACTAAGGAAGCCATGCTATGTAAACCCAGCACATCCCACGACTCATGCCTGTAAGAGTCTCACCTCAGACTCCAAGAGAGAGCTAGTGCTGGGTCCTCGGGCTGTCCTCTGCTCCTCTACTTCGGATCGTTCTTCTCACCTCACCTTATTAATTTTATTTATTTTTTTCTCCCTAAACAACAAATAAAAAATAGTATATTCAATTGACTCCTCAATGAATACCGTTTAAAATGCATAATTTATTTAATAATCTAGTTCTGTAAATGTGAAACAGCAATATTTGCAATATCTCTTCGGTGAGGTGTAGTTCTCTCCCTATCCGTGGCCTGGGTTCCGCCGGGTTCGGTCCTTCCGTGACATCGCTGTGCTCTCTGGACTGTCACAGTCCCGGGCTCTGGAGATTGTAGACGCCCTCCCGGGGGAGGGGGCGAGCACAACTCCCAGTAGAGCCTTGCATGATTAAGTTTCCCCTGTTAAAGCATTTTTACTAGGAGAGCAGTGCAGCGGTGTCGCGGTGTTTCTGGGCTCGGACGGTGCCCTTTCCGCGGTGTGGGCTGGAGGCTTTTAGATTTTTTTTTTTTTTTTTTTGAATTTTTTTTCTCTTTATTCTTTAATTCAATTATTCATTTTCTATATAATAAAATTAAAAAATGTATTTAAGATTTATTTAAAAGGTTCCTTCCTTTCTTTGGGTGCCCATGACCTCCCGCGGTTGAATACACCCTTCAGAACGATAAAAAAAAAAAAAAAAGTTGTAGATGTGCATATATATATTTATATATATATATATATATATATATATATATATATATATATATATATATATATATATACACATGCACAAAACATCCATCTTCATAATTAAATGACACTTGACTTAAATATAGGACTTATCGAAGTTTGCGAACGTTCTTAAACGAATATTTTCTTCCTTCTGTTCGACATCTCTCTCCAGCCTGGTTACTGCGAGTGTAATATTTCACCTAACTCCTACCGGGCTTCGTCAAACTTGATGTTTACGGCCACAGGTAGACAGGCTGGAGCTATGCCTAGCTCGCGCTTCTGCCCGCTTTTCGCCATTTTTTATGTTCTCTTAGGCTTAGGGAACATAAAAAATATTTGTTACGGCCTAAGCAAACCAATCAACTGTTTTGTTTGCTCTATAGCTACGCTGGTCAGCCGTTCTTCGATCTTCTGTCGTTGGCTCGGAGAAGCTTCAAAACGGGTCGGTAGGTAGCGCTAGTCCGCCCTCGCCGTTCATAAACACGCTTTTATACTTGTATTAAGCCTTGAATAAATTTTTTCTTTGAGGGTGCGATATTTTCGTGTAGGCCCGGCTCGCCCCATCGAGTTTCAGTCTACCTGGTCACATCGCCCCTACTCCCGCGTTAGTGCGGGCTGACAAAGACCGTTCTCCCCACACTACTCCCTTACCAGTGCGAGCTGGAGAAAACGTTGTCCCGTCTTTCGGAATGGAATGTTCTCTCATAAAACTCGTGCTAACTAGATGCTTTGTCGCGTTACAAAATTTCTCTAAGTTCAACAAAAGATGGCACAACATGTATGATTTGCTCTGTTGCCCTATGAGAGGTCCATGCTCTCAAATAACACCTGCAAACTCTTCCCTACAGTTTTTATCCAATTTTGCAAGTAACCTTTTCTTAAAGAAATATTATCATATAATTCCTTCAGTTGACTTATTACTGTTGGTTTGTTCTTAGGTATATATTTCGTTTTAAATCAAGTTCTTAGAGAAGTATGGACCCAGAACTTTCGTGATAAAGAATCTGTGGTTTGGCGCAAAAAGCAGCATGAAAATTACCACCACTGTCTTACAAGAACTAGGAATCCTGCTGGAAAACCGACCTGTAACTGTAGCTGAGTCAATAATTATAATTATTGACTTGCTTGACATAATAACACGTTCGGGCCCAGCGTCGAGGCATATGCGTCAGAGATATGTGTTCTGCGAGCCCAGCGTCGTGGCTTATCCAGCAGATAGCTTGGCTTTCTTTCTATCCCGCTACTCCGGGCCTTGTTCTATACGCTTCGTATTTAATTTGGGACCTCATGACGTATTGCCCGTTAGGTTTGTGGGTCTAGTATCGTATGATACTGAATCCGCCAGAAAAATTCTTTCAGCGGGCCCGCTATCGTGGCCCTTGGCCGGTATTTGACATTTTACAAAATTGTAATTAATCCACTAAAAGTACATAATTTTAAAAGTTTCTTCACTTATTTATTTTTTTGTACATGTTTGCCGAAATAACTATACAGAAAGAAGACTTGGGCCCTGATGGAAATCTTTTTCAAAGCCATGGTCCTAATATATGTATGCCCAATAAAAGACATCACTCCTGAGGAGATTGATAATCAGCCGGAATTAACATATAATTGGCTAATTTTAAATGCAAGGAACTTCGTTCCTTAAATAACGGTTTATGTTCTTGTTTTTTAATAGAAGAACTATTTTTTATCAATTCTATTACCCAAGAAGCAAACAGACGATTGTTTCAAAGGTTGCTGTTTCCAAAATAATTACAATATCATGATGTAAATGAATGGCGCAGGGAATGATCAGCATGTTGTGTCTCCAGCAAGGCAATAAAGTTGGTCAGCACACTTTATTATTAAATAAATATTTTTGGAATTTACATCCTTATTTTATTCTTTGTCTTACTCCTATATTGTTCAATTGTGGGTTTTCTTTAAATTTATTTTGGTTTTTGGACTCGCGACAAGAACTCTCTTTTGATTACGGATTCAATTTCGATTTGCGTTTTTTATAATGAGTTTATTTCGAAGAAATGTGTTTTACAGCAAGGCGTAACATCTTTGAAGCCCCGCTTGGAACGTGAATCAAGGACCACGTTGATTCAGCATGACCCCGCATAACGCCCATGTATTGAATGTAGCGGTCAAAAGGCTTGAATCCCGCCAGAACCGACCCTACTATAGAGCTGAGTTCATCCCTTAATACATTCATAGCAGCCCTGGATCTAGAAGCCAGTGTCCGGGTGAGGACTTCACCTGGGCTATTGATCGCCTCCAGGATGGAGAGGTCGCTAGGATACCAGCAACAGCTGGCTAAACACTCCACTCCATCTCATTCATGAGTTCATTGAGGAGGCCGTATTGGCTATCCCAACTTGCGCCTCCTTGCGTCTTATCTTGCACTTCGGGGTTTATTGATAAGCTCTCAGTATATAGATACGAGTCATCTTGCTAAATCTGCGTCATCTTAGCGTGTTTTCTCTTGAATGGTATGGAAGCTAAGTTTGGTAGACCCCAACACTTCCCATTCTTCTAAAAATGTCCCGCACGCTGCAACTGCAATTTCTTATCTCTAAAGTCATTTGGACATGCAACATATGTTACACAGAACTTACGATTAAACATTTACTGACAGACTACCAGAGAAGAAGCAATTACAACATTCCGTATGATATGCTCCTGGGCAATGATAGCCAGTACATCAACACTATACTGACTTACCTCAAGAAAACAGGACTATACAACCTTATTTTATGAACGTCTGCAATGTTGGCTTATAATATATTATATTTCCATCGATACTAAGCAGTATTTATAGGCGAACCTTACGTCTAAACCATTACATAACCACACACACTTCCAACACCAATAACCATGCTGATTTCCTAGAATAGCTAAGTTCAGAGGATACTGTTCTTTGAGGTATCGCCATTGAAGCAGGACACAATAAATAAAGTCATTTGGAAAGCTTAGACTCGAAACAGTTAAGGCTCGGGCACATGGGATGCGATTTGTATCGCTGCGGGCAGCGCAGGGTGGCAGGCGATCTACTTGTATTACACAGTATTGCATTGGCCCCGTCACACAGAGGAAGATCAGACGCTGCAAGCTTGTCTGCATCGCTGCGGGCAGCGCAGGGTGGCAGGCAATCTACTTGTATTACACAGTATTGCATTAGCCCCGTCACACAGAGGACGATCAGACGCTGCGAGCTTGTCTGTATCCCTGCGGGCAGCGCAGGGTGGCAGGCGATCTACTTGTATTACACAGTATTGTATTAGCCCCGTCACACAGAGGACGATCAGACGCTGCGAGCTTGTCTGTATCGCTGCGGGCAGCGCAGGGTGGCAGGCGATCTACTTGTATTACACAGTATTGCATTAGCCCCGTCACACAGAGGACGATCAGACGCTGCGAGCTTGTCTGTATCCCTGCGGGCAGCGCAGGGTGGCAGGCGATCTACTTGTATTACACAGTATTGTATTAGCCCCGTCACACAGAGGACGATCAGACGCTGCGAGCTTGTCTGTATCGCTGCGGGCAGCGCAGGGTGGCAGGCGATCTACTTGTATTACACAGTATTGTATTAGCCCCGTCACACAGAGGACGATCAGACGCTGCGAGCTTGTCTGTATCGCTGCGGGCAGCGCAGGGTGGCAGGCGATCTACTTGTATTACACAGTATTGCATTGGCCCCGTCACACAGAGGACGATCAGACGCTGCGAGCTTGTCTTTATCGCTCTGCCGGGCGACACAATTGTAAAAAAAAAAAACAGATTTGCCGAGGGATCAGCTTGGTAAAATGAGCGATGAAACTGAATTATTCATTGAAAAGGTGCGAAAATATGGATATTTGTTTGATACTTCCGATGAAAATTGCAACAATAATAATAACAGAATTATGAAAACTATCCATTGGTTATTAATTTATTGGACTCAAAAATGCATTTTGAATTATACATCTCTCCACCCATTGAGTATAACCCGTTTATCTTCCAAAATAATCTATATATATAAAAATCACGTGTCTGTTTGTTTGTTCCTTATACAAATCCACACCGTTTGACCGTTTTTGACCAAACTTGGAATAATGGTAGGTCTTGATACGAGAAATCTCCTAGGCTAGGTCAAAAAAATCTAGCAGCTGTCTGTCTGTATGTTTGTCCCTTATACAAATCCATACCGTTCATCCGATTTTGACTAAACTCGGTACACATGTAGATCTTAATCTGAGGAGAGTCGAAGGCTAAGTCAAAAACGTCTACCAGCTGTCTGTCTGTATGTTTGTTCTTTATACAGACCCACACCGTTTGACGGATTTTGATCAAACTGGGCACACAGGTTGGTCTTGATCAGGGGATTGTCATAGGCCAGGTCAAAAACGTCTACCAGCTGCTGTCTGTATGTTGTTGTTTCTTTTTATAAGCAAGACCTATTTTTACCAAACTTGGCATACTCGTATGTCTTGATACGGGGGGAGTTATAGGTTATGTCGAAGCCGTCTAGGACTTACAGTTGAGAGGTCACGGGTTCGAAACAGTTACAGATTCGTGTTATTAGATTTTAATAATACTTATTTGGTTTCTAATTTATTTAGGCTTTTCTATATGCAGAAAGTAGGTGTAGCATGGCACGCCGGGTAACAGCTAGTGTGTAATAAAAAAAAAAAATAAATAAATAAAGCCTTCTTTGCTTGAAGATAAGAAAATGATTAAGGCTCGAGGTTACAGGACGCGATCTGTCACGGCGTTCTGCGATATGTATACATCACATAGGATGCGATATGTATACATCACATAGGATGCGATATGTATACATCACATAGGACGCGATATGTATACATCACATAGGATGCGATATGTATACATCACATAGGATGCGATATGTATACATCACATAGGATGCGATATGTATACATCACATAGGATGCGATATGTATACATCACATAGGATGCGATATGTATACATCACATAGGATGCGATATGTATACATCACATAGGACGCGATCTGTCGCGGCGTTCTGCGATATGTATACATCACATAGGATGCGATATGTATACATCACATAGGATGCGATATGTATACATCACATAGGATGCGATATGTATACATCACATAGGACGCGATATGTATACATCACATAGGACGCGATCTGTCGCGGCGTTCTGCGATATGTATACATCACATAGGATGCGATATGTATACATCACATAGGATGCGATATGTATACATCACATAGGATGCGATATGTATACATCACATAGGACGCGATATGTATACATCACATAGGACGCGATATGTATACATCACATAGGACGCGATATGTATACATCACATAGGATGCGATATGTATACATCACATAGGATGCGATATCTATACATCACATAGGATGCGATATGTATACATCACATAGGACGCGATCTGTCGCGGCGTTCTGCGATATGTATACATCACATAGGATGCGATATGTATACATCACATAGGATGCGATATGTATACATCACATAGGATGCGATAGGTATACATCACATAGGACGCGATATGTATACATCACATAGGACGCGATATGTATACATCACATAGGACGCGATAAGTATACATCACATAGGACGCGATACGTATACATCACATAGGACGCGATATGTATACATCACATAGGACGCGATACGTATACATCACATAGGACGCGATATGTATACATCACATAGGACGCGATATGTATACATCACATAGGACGCGATATGTATACATCACATAGGACGCGATATGTATACATCACATAGGACGCGATATGTATACATCACATAGGACGCGATATGTATACATCACATAGGACGCGATACGTATACATCACATAGGACGCGATACGTATACATCACATAGGACGCGATATGTATACATCACATAGGATGCGATACGTATACATCACATAGGACGCGATATGTATACATCACATAGGATGCGATATGTATACATCACATAGGACGCGATATGTATACATCACATAGGATGCTATATGTATTCATCACATAGGATGCGATAAGTATACATCACATAGGATGCTATATGTATTCATCACATAGGATGCGATAAGTATACATCACATAGGATGCGATATGTATACATCACATAGGATGCGATATGTATACATCACATAGGATGCGATATGTATACATCACATAGAATGCGATATGCATACATCACATAGGATGCGATATGTATACATCACATAGGACGCGATATGTATACATCACATAGGACGCGATATGTATACATCACATAGGACGCGATATGTATACATCACATAGGACGCGATAGGTATACATCACATAGGATGCGATATGTATACATCACATAGGACGCGATATGTATACATCACATAGGATGCGATATGTATACATCACATAGGATGCGATATGTATACATCACATAGGATGCGATATGTACACATCACATAGGATGCGATATGTATACATCACATAGGATGCGATATGTATACATCACATAGGACGCGATCTGTCGCGGCGTTCTGCGATATGTATACATCACATAGGATGCGATATGTATACATCACATAGGATGCGATATGTATACATCACATAGGATGCGATATGTATACATCACATAGGATGCGATATGTATACATCACATAGGATGCGATATGTATACATCACATAGGACGCGATATGTATACATCACATAGGACGCGATACGTATACATCACATAGGACGCGATATGTATACATCACATAGGACGCGATATGTATACATCACATAGGACGCGATATGTATACATCACATAGGACGCGATATGTATACATCACATAGGACGCGATATGTATACATCACATAGGACCCGATATGTATACATCACATAGGACGCGATATGTATACATCACATAGGACGCGATATGTATACATCACATAGGACGCGATATGTATACATCACATAGGACGCGATACGTATACATCACATAGGACGCGATATGTATACATCACATAGGATGCGATACGTATACATCACATAGGACGCGATATGTATACATCACATAGGACGCGATATGTATACATCACATAGGACGCGATATGTATGCATCACATAGGACGCGATACGTATACATCACATAGGACGCGATATGTATTCATCACATAGGATGCGATATGTATACATCACATAGGATGCGATATGTATACATCACATAGGACGCGATATGCATACATCACATAGGATGCGATATGTATACATCACATAGGATGCGATATGTATACATCACATAGGACGCGATATGTATACATCACATAGGACGCGATATGTATACATCACATAGGACGCGATATGTATACATCACATAGGACGCGATATGTATACATCACATAGGATGCGATATGTATACATCACATAGGACGCGATATGTATACATCACATAGGATGCGATATGTATACATCACATAGGATGCGATACGTATACATCACATAGGACGCGATATGTATACATCACATAGGACGCGATATGTATACATCACATAGGATGCGATATGTATACATCACATAGGACGCGATATGTATACATCACATAGGATGCGATATGTATACATCACATAGGATGCGATATGTATACATCACATAGGATGCGATATGTATACATCACATAGGATGCGATACGTATACATCACATAGGACGCGATATGTATACATCACATAGGACGCGATATGTATACATCACATAGGACGCGATAAGTATACATCACATAGGACGCGATACGTATACATCACATAGGACGCGATATGTATACATCACATAGGACGCGATACGTATACATCACATAGGACGCGATATGTATACATCACATAGGACGCGATATGTATACATCACATAGGACGCGATATGTATACATCACATAGGACGCGATATGTATACATCACATAGGACGCGATACGTATACATCACATAGGACGCGATACGTATACATCACATAGGACGCGATATGTATACATCACATAGGATGCGATACGTATACATCACATAGGACGCGATATGTATACATCACATAGGATGCGATATGTATACATCACATAGGACGCGATATGTATACATCACATAGGATGCGATATGTATTCATCACATAGGATGCGATAAGTATACATCACATAGGATGCGATATGTATACATCACATAGGATGCGATATGTATACATCACATAGGATGCGATATGTATACATCACATAGAATGCGATATGCATACATCACATAGGATGCGATATGTATACATCACATAGGACGCGATATGTATACATCACATAGGACGCGATATGTATACATCACATAGGATGCGATATGTATACATCACATAGGATGCGATATGTATACATCACATAGGACGCGATCTGTCGCGGCGTTCTGCGATATGTATACATCACATAGGATGCGATATGTATACATCACATAGGATGCGATATGTATACATCACATAGGATGCGATATGTATACATCACATAGGATGCGATATGTATACATCACATAGGACGCGATATGTATACATCACATAGGACGCGATACGTATACATCACATAGGACGCGATATGTATACATCACATAGGACGCGATATGTATACATCACATAGGACGCGATACGTATACATCACATAGGACGCGATATGTATACATCACATAGGACGCGATAGGTATACATCACATAGGATGCGATATGTATACATCACATAGGACGCGATATGTATACATCACATAGGATGCGATATGTATACATCACATAGGATGCGATATGTATACATCACATAGGATGCGATATGTATACATCACATAGGATGCGATATGTATACATCACATAGGATGCGATATGTATACATCACATAGGACGCGATCTGTCGCGGCGTTCTGCGATATGTATACATCACATAGGATGCGATATGTATACATCACATAGGATGCGATATGTATACATCACATAGGATGCGATATGTATACATCACATAGGATGCGATATGTATACATCACATAGGATGCGATATGTATACATCACATAGGACGCGATATGTATACATCACATAGGACGCGATACGTATACATCACATAGGACGCGATATGTATACATCACATAGGACGCGATATGTATACATCACATAGGACGCGATATGTATACATCACATAGGACGCGATATGTATACATCACATAGGACGCGATATGTATACATCACATAGGACCCGATATGTATACATCACATAGGACGCGATATGTATACATCACATAGGACGCGATATGTATACATCACATAGGACGCGATATGTATACATCACATAGGACGCGATACGTATACATCACATAGGACGCGATATGTATACATCATATAGGATGCGATACGTATACATCACATAGGACGCGATATGTATACATCACATAGGACGCGATATGTATACATCACATAGGACGCGATATGTATGCATCACATAGGACGCGATACGTATACATCACATAGGACGCGATATGTATTCATCACATAGGATGCGATATGTATACATCACATAGGATGCGATATGTATACATCACATAGGACGCGATATGCATACATCACATAGGATGCGATATGTATACATCACATAGGATGCGATATGTATACATCACATAGGACGCGATATGTATACATCACATAGGACGCGATATGTATACATCACATAGGACGCGATATGTATACATCACATAGGACGCGATATGTATACATCACATAGGATGCGATATGTATACATCACATAGGACGCGATATGTATACATCACATAGGATGCGATACGTATACATCACATAGGACGCGATACGTATACATCACATAGGACGCGATATGTATACATCACATAGGACGCGATACGTATACATCACATAGGACGCGATATGTTTACATCACATAGGACGCGATATGTATACATCACATAGGATGCGATATGTATACATCACATAGGACGCGATATGTATACATCACATAGGATGCGATATGTATACATCACATAGGACGCGATCTGTCGCGGCGTTCTGCGATATGTATACATCACATAGGATGCGATATGTATACATCACATAGGATGCGATATGTATACATCACATAGGATGCG
The DNA here is from genome assembly GCA_946811695.1 of Gonocerus acuteangulatus. Taxonomy (NCBI): domain Eukaryota; kingdom Metazoa; phylum Arthropoda; class Insecta; order Hemiptera; family Coreidae; genus Gonocerus; species Gonocerus acuteangulatus. The sequence goes on along the minus strand of OX328125.1, from coordinate 99,898,358 downwards.
ATATGTATACATCACATAGGATGCGATATGTATACATCACATAGGACGCGATATGTATACATCACATAGGACGCGATATGTATACATCACATAGGACGCGATATGTATACATCACATAGGACGCGATATGTATACATCACATAGGACGCGATATGTATACATCACATAGGACGCGATATGTATACATCACATAGGACGCGATATGTATACATCACATAGGACGCGATATGTATACATCACATAGGATGCGATATGTATGCATCACATAGGATGCGATATGTAGACTTCACATACGATGCAATATCTTTGTGAGCAATACAGTAAACTTTCTAAACAGGTTCCTTTCTAGAGAACACGTCTTCCTTCATAGTTCTGTTATTTATATTGTTGAAATATACAAGTTTCATTCGGAAATGATGAAGATCCGACGAGGAACAACTGCTTCTTCTACAATAATTGCGAAACAGAAATAAATGCTGGCTACATGATATCAATACAAGAAGAGAATATTTGAGGAAATAAAAAATTCAGTTGCTTCACTCATTTAACCAAACTGATCGCGCGACACATCTGTATTTTTTATACAATTGTATTGCCAAAGCGATAAAGACTAGCATGATCGCCAAAGCGATCATCCTTCGTTTGACCGATGCAATACTTCACAGATCGCGTCCTGCGTGCCCGAGCCTTCAGAAATAACTTCGTAAGTGCATCTAAAATAAATATAAATTTAAATACTTTGCCTCCCCTTGATGTGGTAATGTTCTAACTTCCCTGGAGACCAAAACAACTATAGTCCGCCAGCAAACAAAAAAACCAGAAGGGGCGTGGCTGGAAGGGAACTAGGCATTATTCATAGTTCTTCAGCCTTTTCTCAAATCAATGCGTTGTCATCAGCAAATAAAAAAAATAAAATTAAGATATTTATGTGGCAACTATCTGTAGATACATTCTTTTTCGAGCAAGGAGAAATCTTCCAGGTTATAGGAATCTGATATACCTGGAACCTGGAATATCTCACTCCAGGCGGTGATTCGCACTCCAGGTTATTATATTTTTCCCCCCTCGAAGGAGGTAATAAAAAAGGTTGGAGGGGGAAGCTTCGGCTTTTAATATAATCTCGGTATTTAGGAATGAACCTCCATTTTGCAGGAAATCTAAGCTTGGTTGCTTCCAGGGGTTCATTTAGTATATTTCATAATCTACGATGCTTCTTCTCCATTCGGGGTTCATGGAAGGAAGTTTTATCGACGGAACAATTTATAAACACATCATTTTTTACTGTTGGACCGAAACTGTTATCACAATTTTACAAAAAAATATTTTTTAACAGTTAAATCAGAATTTTGTCTATAAAAATTGTTTTTTATTATTTAAATTTTTTCTTTTTAAATGTTTTTTAATATAATGTTATTTGAATTTGTATAGGCTAAAATTGTTTTATAAAAATTCTCTTGACATTTTTAAATACAAATTTTGGGAATAAAAATTATTTTAAAATTTTTATCTAAAAATTCTTACTTTTGAGCATTAGGTAAGTAAGTATCTATCTATATTGAAAAAATTAAAAATTGAAAAAAAAAATAAATAAAAATACCAAAATGTGTATTTTTAGATTATTTGTCAATATAAATTCAAAATTTTGTATTTAAAGATCTGAATAAAGAAGAACAAATTACTTTTTGTATATTATAAAATAGGTAGTTAATAATTCTCTAAATAATCATAATCTGAGTTAAGAAGGCTCTGGTCACGCTATTTCCTCTCTTCAAACAATTAGTTCTATGTTAATATAAATACACAGATATATATACACATAACAAAAGAAATTATACAAGAAATATATTCATGAAAAAACAACTACTATAATACTACTTAGGACAGGTAACACCATAATAATAGCCTTAATCTATGAATATAAGAATAATGTGTTTGTCTGTCTGTTTGTTCCTTATACAAATCCACACCGTTTGACCGGTTTTGACCAAACTTGGCACAGAGATATGGCTTGATACGGGGATTGTCATAGGCCAGGTCAAAATCGTCTATCATCTGATTGTCTGTATGTTTGTTCTTTATAAATATTTTTCTAGGACTCACAGCTCGGAGGCCACGGGCTCAAAACTGTGAACCCAAGAGTTACAGATTTCCGTTGTTCGATTTTCATATTACTTATTTGGTTTCTGATTTATTTTTGCTTTTAGCGCGGTTCCTCCCTCCCCCATAGGGAGGAACCCCGCTTATAAGGTTGATACAATGAAACAATCCGGAAGTGCCGACTAGAAAATTTTGCGTTTCAGAACCCCTAGAAACCAAAAATAACGGTGGTTCAAATTTGTATATATATATATGTATATATTTATATATATATATATATATATATATATATATATATATATATATATATATATATATATATATATATATATATATTTGTCTGTTCGCTCTCTAAATAGAAGACGAATGGTCCGATTTTGATGAAATTTGGTACAAAAATCTGTCGTCCAATTTGAAAGGTCAAGTTCGTTAACCAGCAAAATCCGCCCACTGGAAGATGGCGTTTGGGGCGAAATTCGCGCAAAAAAAATCGTAACGCTTACGTTTTTGAGTTCATAAGCTTGTAAGTACTCTTTTTATAGGCTTCTTGGGCAAGGAAAACGAATGAAACCATTTTCAAGGCGATAGCTTTAACCGTTTTCGAGAAAATTGGAAAAATAGTTTTTGAATACCGTTTTTGGTTTGGGTACTTAGAATCACGGGATTCAGTTGAAACATTATCTGCATGTTCTACTTTCATTAAAACTAATATGTTGAAAGTTATGTTACGTTTGGAGTTAAGGAAGGGTTAGAATAAAATATTTAATGAACAGACATGAAAAGTTTTGGGAACTTCGTATACTTTCATTAATATCTTGAACACGGTTGGGAAATCGTGGTAAGTGGATAGAAACTATTTGAAAGCTTAATAAATTCTCTACAAAAATGATTCTAAAACTATTTTTGATTAGGTTATGTCAATCGGAGAAATAAGTGCTTAAAACTTCAAATACGTCTGTTTTGTTCTTATGAACGGGTTTTTGTCGTTCTTTTTGTAATTTTTGTCTCTTTCCCTTGGTTTTTTATTGCTTTTTATTTTTTTAATTTCTTATGTTGTATTTGTAAGGAAAATGTATGTGTGTGTAAAACAGGATAGGTAAAATGAGACCTATTTTCTGTTGTCAGAAATAATGAAAAGTTTTGGGAACTTCGTATAATTTCTTAATATCTCGAAAACGGTTGAAAATCTTGGGAAGCGAAAGGTTACCATTCGAAAGCTTACTAAATGGTCTACAAGAAAGGTACTAAAGAAAGTTTTGAATAAGCGATGTCAATCGGAGAAATAAGTGCTTAAAATTTGAAGTAATTGATTTCGTTTATTCGAACAATTCTTTTTGTCTGTTTTTATTCCTATTTTTACATTGCTTATAGTTGGATAATGTATTTGACAATAAAATAGATTAATTAAAATAAGAAAAACAATTCATTGTTAGAAATATATCAGGCTGTACCGTATGAAATGTCAGTTTTGGATTTGCCGATTTCCTTCAAATGTCTTGAAACTGTCGAGGCTCCTAATCCGAGTTCTTTGGCATATTCCCTATTGTTTGCAATTGCTTATAGTAGTCAAATGTATTTGCCAATAAAACAGGATACGTATAATTAGAATATTTTATTTTTGCGGTATCTTGGGGTTCTCAGATCCCTTATGAATATCTATTAGGCCCCCTTCGTATTTTTTCCTTAATATCTCGAAAAGGGTTAGGAGATCGTGGCAATTGAAATGTAACAGTTCGAAAGCTTACTAAATTCTCTACAAAAAATGTTTTACAGAAATGTTTGATGGGGTCGTCACATTAGGAGAAATAAGTGCTTAAAACTTAGTTAGTTTCCTTTATTTAAACGGATCTATTTATGTGTTTCCCGAAGTTTTTTTTTCACTGCTCGTTATTTTTGTACTTGCTTATAGTAGTCTAATGTATTTTTCATTAAATAGGATATGTATAATTAAAAGCATTATTTTGTTTGTTAGAATTCGAAGATGCCGTATGAATATCTAGATTACAGTACTGGTTTTGATTTCGTATTTTAGAATTGTTCTTGGTATTCCCTATTTTCATGTATTACCCTTAGTTCTTTATTGCTAGTAGTTTTTTTTTTTTTTTTTTTATTGATTATAGAATATAAATCTATTTGGCAATAAAATAGGATACGTAAAATTAGAAACAATATTTCGGGTATTTCTGAGCGAAATGCCTTGTAAGATTGTCTACCACCACGAACGGCGTTTTTCCTCTATTTACCTCACATTTTAATTGGTTGCTGTTTTTAGCTTGTTTCCTGCTTCACTTCACAGATAGGAAACACGCTTCTGACGTCGACCCAATGACGTAATCCGAAGTGCCTAATAAATGATTTAACGTTTTAGAACAGGTAGATATCGAAAATAGCTGTTTTTAAATTAGAATCTATTGTTGAGTAATTATATGAATCTTTATACGGCTTTATTAGCCGTATTATTCTATATAGGCTTTATAAGGCAGGAGATACTACTTAATCTTGAAGACTTGTTCTTAGTCCTTCTTTATCAACTAGATAGGCTTTATTAGACATATTATTCTTCATAGGCTTTATTAGACAGGGAATTCTGATAAAATGTCGTGTTGTCGCAGCAAATTGTAATTACGATTTATCTAAGGTCAGGTAACATTAGCGAGTCTACATTGTTAAGATCACCGACAGCGAAGGTAGACAATTGCTATGATTTAGTCTACATATGTATATTAATTCCTAAATGTAGAAAATAAACTTTACAACGGTTAGATACTATGAACGAATAGACAGTCGGTTCAGTCCCAAACAAACAGAGGGTTTACTAGAAATTTACCTGCTAGGAGTTAATCCTCAAGAGAAGTAACCCTTGTAGGGTAATATAACCCAGGTATCTGCCGACACAAATACAAAGCCTTGCAAGAGTAGGTAGAGCAACTTTAAGATTTCGTTCACTAAAATTTCTTAAACTGACCTAGATTCAGACATAACATAACATAAATTATATTGTAAATATTGATAAAGATTAATTAGTTGTCAACATATACATAAATTAGCAATCAACAGTTTTCTTTGTACGACTATTATTAACGACTATTTAGTTATGAGACAATCCATAAATTAGCGATCAAAAGTTGCAGGTGATTCCGTATTAGATATTTATTAAATATTCATAAAGACTATTTGGTTGTAAACCGATTCATCAATAAGCAATCAATATTTTTAAACACTGGATATATACTAACCAATTATAACGACTGTTTAGTTATGAACTGATTCATAAATTAGCGATTAAAAAACACAGGTTTATTGACTAAATATTGATAAAAGTATTTAAATAGAAGAAAAAAAGGTTTCCTCAAGACTTGCTCTTGTTCAATTTGTATTTACTCTATTGACTTTATTAGGCATATTCTTCTATATAGGCTTCATTAGGCAGTGGTATCTACTCAATTTTGGGAACTTGTTCTTGATCCTTCTGTATCCACTAGATTGGCTTTATTTGGCATATTATTCTATATAGGCTTTATTAGGGAGTGGTATCTACTCAATTTTGAGAACTTGTTCTTGATCCTTCTGTATTCACTAGATTGGCTTTATTAGGCATATTATTCTATATAGGCGTTATTAGGGAGTGGTATCTACTCAATTTTGAGAACTTGTTCTTGATCCTTCTGTATCCACTAGATTGGCTTTATTTGGCATATTATTCTATATAGGCTTTATTAGGGAGTGGTATCTACTCAATTTTGAGAACTTGTTCTTGATCCTTCTGTATCCACTAGATTGGCTCGCTGGGAAAATTCCTCGCTGCACCCTGGATGTCGGAACTAATGACCTAGATGTAAATGCGCGGTTAAAAAAAAAAAAAATAAAAAAAAAAAATAAAAAAAATACATAAATAAATAATATTGTATATATGTGTACATAATTTAACTAATTAAGAATATCCATACGTATTTGTTTTTATGTATTCTAAGTGAACTTGGGCACTGTGTGCGCCTCCTCGTGGCAGAATACGGGCAACTGATTGGTGGCTCTCGAGGCGGACCTGACATTCAGGTCTCCGGTTGGGGAGAAGGAATTGAGTAAGGTTTGATTGTTTTAATAGCCAAACCTTGTTCAGTTCTCTGGCAATCAGGCTAAGCACCTTAAATTCCAGGCAAGTTAGACGTAAAGAGATAATTTTAGCGCGGTTCCTCCCTCTCTCCATATGGAGGACCCCGCCCTCCAAATGGAGGCCTCATGACGCAATCCAGAAGTCCCGACAAAAAAGTTTGCGTTTAAGAACCCCTGAGAGACCGAAAATAACGGTGTTTCAAATTGGTATATATATATATATATATATATATATATATATATATATATGTGTGTGTGTGTGTGTGTGTGTGTGTGTGTGTGTGTGTGTGTGTGTGTGTGTGTGTTTGATCGCTCTCTGGACACCCTTAAAAAGTTTTGGGTACTTTGTATATTTTCCTTAATTTTATTTTTTTATTTTTTTAAATTATTTTCCTTATATCTCGAAAACGGTTTGAAATCTTCATAAGCGGATCCTTACCATTCGAAAGCTTACTAAATGCTAATAATTCTGAAGCAATTATCGATTCATCGGAGAAATGAGTGCTTAAAAAAATAGTTTTTGAATACCGTTTTTGGTTTGGGTACTTAGAATCATGGGATTCAGTTGAAACATTTTCTGCATGTTCTACTTTCATTAAAACTAATATGTTGAAATTTTTGTTACGTTTAATATTTTATGTATAATGTATTTGACAATAAAACTGGTTAAGTAAAATAACAAAAACAATTTATTGTTAGAAATATAGATTTCCAAGATTCATAGACCTTGCCACTAGCGGGTCCGTTTCTAGTGTAGCCGACCCTTCCAGGTAAGATTGTAAATCATGACCTCTCAAGACTTTACTACTCACAGGAATGGCATTAGTGACCTTAAGGGTTGACACGCCATTATAATAATTAATTAAAAAAAAAGACTGGTGGAACCAAAATAATAACTGCTTCTATTTTAATCTTTCAAAATTAGACTAGGGATATGAACGGAACCGCGCTAAGATGATGCAGTTCCTGCGAGACGGACTTTTTTTTGAGAACGTTTGGTGCAGAAAATAGGTATAGCATGGCACGCCGGGTAACAGCTAGTCTACTATATATTTGTCAAATACCACTCACTCACTCACTCACTCACTCATATCAACGCCCAGCCCAAACCGCTCGACAGAAAATTTTGAAATTTTGCATGGACACTCCCTATATAACGTAGGCGCTCGCTAAGAAAGAATTTTTTGATATTCGTATTTTTAAGCATTTTTAGGGGGGTTTAAAGTTTGAGTTGGTTAGAGAAGGCAAGCCTAGGCAGCAAGCGTTGCTAGGATGATAAAGAACAGCTGTTACCTTACATTATCTATCTCATAGTTTTATTTCTAATTGAGGTTAATTTTAACTATGATGGCAGACCTTGAATTACTAGAAATTAACTGTCCCTCATAGAGTTTTAATTGTGTTTCTTTTCCGCCTGTCCCCGTCAGATAGGCTTGCCATATTGTTTGAGTTATACCGGGACACATTAATATGGGATGGGCATACCAGGGGGGGGGGATAAAAAGAGTACAAATTATAAGCAAAATGGTTGGTGAGTTTTAAGCCTAGCAATTAACGGGAAGGGGGAATCCTAAACTGTTAGTCTACCCAAACCTTAAAAATAAGAAGGGAACTTTTTTTGCTACTTGATTTTCTTAAAACAATCTCTCAGCCAAATAGTAGTCTGGCAGCTGGCAGCGCTGTGCAGGTAGTTCCAGCGTTTTACAGTTAGATTACTTCTCATTTCTTGGACACTGTGAGCAGTAGTAAAAATGTTAATTGTAGAAAAGTAACCGATTTAAAAAAGATTCTTATAAACATGAATTCATTACTTTTTACATCTTACAGCCTTTTCCGGGACATTGATAAAACTGGGCGGGACACCGAAACAATTGCAAAATACCGAAACAGTCCCGGTCAAACCGTGATGTATGGCATATCCTTAAGTTTTCCAGGCGAGGTAATAATATCCGGAACCCTTGCACAGCCTCCTTGCCTATAACCTTGGTAATACTCGTAAATATATTGGGTGTTACCATATGACTTCTTGGAAACATAAACTTTTAAATTTTAACGCCCATTGAATAAAATATAGTATGACGGGAACCGTGCTATAATAAACTGCACAGAATTGTATAGTGACGTCATTTTAATGAAACATTATTTAACGCAATAAAATAACTACTTATCTGCCGTGACGAAGCACGGGTATTCAGCTAGTCATCTTATAAAATTGGTAATGGTTTCATTCGACTCAGCAGAAACTAATACCAAAATTAGAAAGATTCAAGTACCTGCAGTTTTTGTTTTCCAAAATAGGGCGTTTGGCGCCACTGTGCGACGGTCGAGAAAGTTTTCTTCCTATCGGGCGATAGGTTCCAAGCTAAAACCAAGAAATAATGCAATAAAGAAACGGCATTTTCTTTATGAACTTTAGTAGACGAAGGAGGATATAAATCTTCCCTAAATGTAGGAGATAAAGCAAAGTCCGCCATATGTATTCTACTTTTATAGACCAATATTGCGGCTGTACCCTCCTCTGAATAGGAATGAGGCAATAAATGGTGGACAATAAAATAGTCCTAATGTGAAATATTAAATGCAGGCAATACCAAATATCATTCGAGGAGCAGATTCAGAAAGATCTAGTAAGGAAATTATAGAAGGGACGTGATCTCTGATATTATATCGTCAAATCTTGTTTAGCCATTGATATGATAATATCCATAAAAAAAATCACCTAAAAAATTGCACAATTAAATCTGTTCCAATATGATCTAGGCGCACGGTAGTGCGCCAGGCCAAGTTCCGGCCTGAGCATACTGTGTGTATATTACAGGCGGTCTTAGAGCCGATTTTTACCCTCTCTTAACTTTCAACCAGGTAAAGATAAAGTTATGAAATTTTACACAGGCATTATACTACTAGATGTGAGTAAAATTTTCATAATTCTACATCGAATAGTGTCTGAGATATAAGCGATCGAAATCGGGATTTATAGGACTCACTCACTCACTGACTCATCAAAATTATTAGGCACTTCCCATGATGCTAGAGACTTGAACTTTTGCATGAAGATAGATATGAAGACGTTATTGAAGTAAAAAATCGAAAAATCGCGAAAAGTTGTGTTTGACTCAGCTTCCGGGGCGGGGGCGTGCTAGTTTTGTACTTTCTTCGGAAACCCATCATTCCGTCCGAAACCCATGATGTGGGGTATCAAATAAATTGTCTCGGTATGAAGAGCCTATATTTGATGTTTTAAGAAACAATTAGACGCATATAGGCTCGGTAAAAATCTTATACCAGCTGTCTGTCTGTATGTTTGTTCCTCTTACAAATCCGTACTGTTTGACCGATTTTGACCAAACTTGGGACACAGATGGGTCTTGATACGGGGAGAATCATAGGCTAGGGTAAATTGTCTATTAGCTGTCTGTCTGTTTGTTCCTTATACAAATACACACCGTTTGACCGATTTTGACAAAATTTGACACACATGTCGGTCTTTATCCGGGTAGTGTCATAGGCTAGTCAAAATCGTCTATCAGCTGTCTGTCGTGCATGTTTGTTCCTTACACAAATTCACACCATTTGACCGATTTTGACCAAACTTGGCACACAGGTAGGCCTTGATCCGGGGAATGCACTAGGCTAGGTAAAAAAGGTCTTTCAGCTGTCTGTCTGTATGTTTGTTCCTTATAAAAATTCACACCGTTTGGCCTATTTTGACCAAACTTGGTAGGTCTTGTTACGGGAGTGTCATATTACCTATGACGTTTTCTACTTTTAGCACTTTCCTCCGCACTTTCCTCAGAAAATTTCTTCAAATCTTTATCGATCCTACCTAGTAGACACCGAAAATGACCCCCGTTAAAACTTATATATATCTATATATATATATATATATATATATATATATATATATGCATATATATATATATATATATATATATATATATATATATATATGTGTCTGTTAACACGATAGCGGCCAGAGTTTTTGTTTTTTCGTCACGAAACTTGGTATATAGCATTCAATTAGCAAACGATTGAACGAGTTCGTTAACCACCAAAGTCGGTCCACCGGAAGGGGGGGTTTACCCTTAACCCAAAACACTTATTTGACTATGTCAGCCGTAATATTTGTTATATTTCAACGAAACTTGGAATTCGTAGTGTTAATATAGAGAGAAAAGTGAGATATAAAAATGAACTAAATCGGTTCATTAGAAGGGGGGGTTTACTCCGGACCCACAATACCAATTCGCCACTACCAGCCGTGATTTTTGGTATATTTCGACGAAACTCGGTATTCGTAGTGCTAATCCACAGGTAAATATGTGTTGTAAAAATAAACGAAATCGGTTCATTAGGAGGGGTGGTTTACTCCTGACCCACAATACCAATTCGCCACTACCAGCCGTGATTTTTGGTATATTTCGACGAAACTCGGTATTCGTAGTGCTAATCCACAGGTAAATATGTGTTGTAAAAATAAACGAAATCGGTTCATTAGGAGGGGTGGTTTACTCCTGACCCACAATACCAATTCGCCACTACCAGCCGTGATTTTTGGTATATTTCGACGAAACTCGGTATTCGTAGTGGTAATCTACAGGTAAATATGTGTTGTAAAAAGAAACTAAATCGGTTCATTAGAAGGGGGGGTTTACTCCGGACCCAAATTCCTAATATACTCATACCGGTCGTCATTTCTGCTGTATTGTAACGAAACGCTGTATACGTCGTGGGTAACTCATGAGAAAGAAGTGTTGTAAAAATGAGCTGAATCGGTCAATCGGAAAGCGGGGGTTTAATTTGTAATATATTTGAATAGAAAAGCCGGCAGACGTAGGTTCACAAAGCCGGCGCAAGGAGCGCTTTCTACCACTAGAGTGACTGTATCCTGTTCCTGCATTAGATCAAAATACGATAATATGAGGTTTTTTGTATTTATTACGAAGTGTAATAGGTACCATGTGTAAACATAACTCTGGAAGCAAATTATAAATTGATCAGTTACTCATTACAAATTTAAAAGAGAACTATTCATGTTTTTATTTTATTTATGTAGGATATTTTAAGCAAATTGTCCTGGAAAGCAATCTACACTACCCAAATTCTGAGGAAAGTGCTTAGTTATGCAGCTCCTGCGTGACGGACTTTTTGTTCCTTCGAAATGCCATCATTCCTTCTGAAACCCATCATGTGGGGTATCAAATGAATCGTTTTGGTAAGGAGAACCTATATTTGATGTTTTAAAAAACATCTCGACGCATCTTAACAAAAACAGTTGTGACTTCATTCTTAAATGTAGTAAATAAAGTCGTAGGGGTTCACTGCGAATATACTTCAAAGCAGATACTAAGTTTTTCAAAGTCGAGCCATCTAAATTAAAAAGTTTAGGATCACAAAGTTTAGTTTTTCTCTAAAGATAATTTCGGCACAAAAAAAACATTGCCAAGTTTAAGAATATACCTGGTTGAGGAAAGTGATATTTTAGTAACTGGATATAAGTATTTTTATTGTTGTTTTTAAAGGTCAGTTGAAGTGTCTTTACTGTTCTTAGTAAGTAACTATGAGGTCTTCCAAGTAACGAACTTGGACATTTCTTTCTTGTATCATCTCTTGTATTGGCAAATATTTTTGTTTGAATTAATACACCAACTCATACTACTTTTTTGGAGTGTAGAATGGTAAGGCGTTTTTGGGGGGTTTTAGAAGGGGATATTTTTGAGGAAGGGAGTGTTTCTTAGTGGGGGCAGGAACTTGGCCTCTATTTCACATTTATGTTTTTTTGGGGATTATTATAACTACAAGTTTCTCACCAATCTGGCTCCAAATCAGAAGCTTGGTGCTATAGAGAGTTTTACTTTAGTAGGAAGTCTTAGAAGGAACAAGACCGTTTGCACCAAGATTTTGCTCAGAAGGGTATTTATATGTACATTTGGTTTTCTTTTTAAGGGGCATCGGCATGATCTAGGAGATAGAACGATAGGGGGGGAGAGAGAGAGAGAGAGAGAGAGAGAGAGAGAGAGAGAGAGAGAGAGAGAGAGAGAGGGGGGGGATAGAGTGGGCGTATGTTATCACGATAGCAGACATAGCTTCTACTTTTCGTGACAAAATAATTCCTCTAGTAAACGATTTAACTAGTTCGTTAACCAGCAAAATCGGTCATAATGCGAGGGGTTTACTCCGGACCGTAATTACAAATTTGCCCATACCGGCCGCAATTTAGGTTATATAGCAACGAAACTTGTTGCAACACGATATGAAGTATCTAAAGAGAAGAAAGTATTGTGAAAATGATCTGAAACGGTAAATTAGGAGGGGGGGGGGGTTCCTCCTGAGCCAAATAACTAAATATTTTGTCCGTACCGGGCGTTATTTGAACTTCCCTGAAACGAAACTCGGTAGACAAGATGCTCCATCAATGAGGGCCATGTCTTGTAAAACAAAAAAAAAAAATAAACAAAAAAAAAAAATAAAATAAAATTATCCTATAAAAGTTAGTGTATAAGTACCACCTGCGTGAGGTCTTAGTAATGCAACTCCTGCGGGACGGACTTTGTTTGAAATTAATTATTTTTTGTTCAAGGTGAAGATATAAAATATATATAAATAAAATATAGATATTTATACATATATATTACGGTGTTATAACATTTACCATGCCCAGTAATTCGCCCTGTTTACGAACCTCCTACGCGACAACAGCATACTCAAATAGCATCCTTGTGGACTTAATTAAAATAATGCATGACCTTTGCTTGCGCTGGCTATTTTTAGAATTGTATAAAAACTCTAGGAGCTAAGATGGATACTTGAGGGAGGGCGCTCATTATCTCTCTCGGCGGTGTCTTCTTTAATCTCTCTCTCACACTCTCTCTATCACTCTCTCTCTCTCTCTCTCTCTCTCTCTCTCTCTCTCTCTCTCTCTCTCTCTCTCTCTCTCTCTCTCTCTCTCTTACTCTCTCTTTCCCCACCCTATTGAATTTGTAGAGCTCTACAAAGCGTCTACCCGGCTCTTTAAAATTTGTCTTATCATGCTCGTATCAGTGTACTGAATGAAACCAAACTTTGTTTATCAGTGCCCATCTACGTGTTGACGAGATCAATTGACGATAATACTCGTAGTTTAGCAAGGTATCTGCTAAGGAATTGGTGGACCATCTAGGTGAAAAATATGAGATTCCTGAAGAATATCTACCAATGCTGGCTGAATCACTAAGTAAGAATTTTCATTCACAAGTTTAATCGGAAGTGGGCTGAAAATACAAGAAACAAAACCAAATCTTTTTAGAAAAGAAAAAAAAAACATGATTGCCTTGATTCTAGTTTTGAATGGCCTAGGACAATACACAAACTTTACTTTTATATAAATACGTTTAGTGTAGGTGTTCTGAACAAATATTTTGAGTTGTTTGGTGTGTGCAGCAGAAGAAGCAAACAAACAATTTATGCACTAAATTTAAACAACTTTAATGCAGTTGTAGTGTTTTTTTTTTAATCGGAATGACACCACTGGCAGACCGATACGACTATCCGTTCTCAAGATATCGATTGATTCCACTTTTTCGATGTTTTGGCCCCTGTTCAGTGGCGCAACTCTAAGACTTTAATAAAGATAGAATATTTACCCCAAACTGCGGTCTTATTTTATCCTGATCGTTCTCTTCCTCTCATTATAAGTTCACACCCCGCCTATTGATATGAAACTTCGTGATTAGTTATCTGAGCCCGTGTTTAAGCATCCCTCCCAGGAAGCGACCTTGACACAGGGGCGTTGCCTGATGTTGAACGGTGTAGGAGGCGCTGTCTCATGATGAAGAGCCCAGGGGCGGTGCCCCTTCTTGAATGGCGAGAGAGGATGTATTTATAAATAGCTATAATAAATTGATAGATAGTGCATCCCCCCCCTTCCCTCAGCCCCCCGTGGCTTCGTCATTAATATCAGCCATCAATAGTGTAACATGATAAGGTTATCAATCAACTCACGCTCTCCATATTTTTGTACACTTGGTAATGGAAGCGTAGTTTGACATCAATATTCTCCTGTCAATTTGTTCACTCCTAATTGTTGCGTGTTTTCTCCCTCCCTGTGTAGGAAGGAACCCCGCTTATAAGGTTTCAATCTTGAAGCAATCCGGAAGTGCCAGCTGAAAAACTTCACGTTTCAAAAACTGTAGACCACGAAAACACCATTAAAACTGATTTTATCTCATTTAATACAAGGGAAGGCTTAATAAGATCAGGTAAGGGAGATAGAGTTTAATGTTTTTTTTTTTCAATTTTTAGCCTAAGCTAAGGCTGTAAACAATTTAAACCTCCCAGTTATAAGGTTATAACAGAGGGAATCCTTACACGCAACTACAACGTCTATGTATTTGAACAGGCAATGTTATAGTTTAAGCGAAGTCGATGGATGGTTGGGATTCAGCTAGGAGAAAAAAACGTCAGATCTTTAGCCACGAATCTAAATTGGACGTTTCGGCTGCACTTTGGCAGCCTTCTTCAACTAAAAAATAAATATACACAATTACAAGTGAGGCTAATCAGACAGTAATAAATGTTTTAAACATCATGTGTTTTGGAACACACTGATAGAAATATTGTTGGGAGCCTGGGAACAAAAACCGAAAACTGGTCTAGAAAGCTTATGGAACACGACGGAGTAAATGGGGGAAATTTTTTATTTGCCCGTTTTGTAATTAATGTCATTCGGGTTTAAGTTTATGTTAACTTAAACCCAGTTTTAAATTTGTTCCTGAAGATCTGGCGTTTTTTTCTTCTGGCCGAATCCCAACCATTCCTTGACTCCGTATCAACTTAACAGCTAACTATCTCCATCTAGTTATAGTTTAAATTGTTTTCAGCCTTAGATTTGGCTAATTATTGATATACATCCAATGTTATATCCTTAACCTGCTGTCTCAAAGTTCATGAATGGGCTTTGCAAATTGCCGAATAGAAGGAAGAGTGAATAGGAATATGTCCCTTGGAATTTCGCGCATGCGCAATTTATCTTTCATCTTGGCCAGCTATTAATAAAAAATCCGTCACGCAGGAGCTGCATACCTAAGCACTTTCCTCAGAATTTGGTTAGTGAAGACTGCTTTCCAGAACAATTTGCTTAAAATATCCTACATAAATAAAATAAAAACATGACTAGTTCTCTTTTAATTTTGTAATGAGTAACTGATCAATTATTAATTTGCTTCCAGAGTTATGTTTACACATGGTACCTACTACACTACGTAATAAATACAAAAAACCTCATATTATCGTATTTTGATCAAACGCAGGAAAAGGATACAGCCCGTCTAGTGGTAGAAAGCGCTCCTTGCGGCGGCTTGGTGAACCTTCGCCTGGCGGGCTTTTCTATTGAAATATATTGCAAAGTAAACCCCCCTTTCCGATTGACCGATTCAGCTCATTTTTACAACACTTCTTTCTCATCAGTTACCCACGACGTATACTGCGCTTCGTTACAATACAGCAGAAATTACGACCGGTAAAAGTATATTAGTAAGTTGGGTCCGGAGTAAACCCCCCTCCTAATGAACCGATTTAGTTTATTTTTACAACACATATTTACCTGTAGATTACCACTACGAATACCGAGTTTCGTCGAACTACACTAAAAATCACGGCTGGTAGTGGCGAATTGGTATTGTGGGTCCGGAGTAAACCCCCCCTCCTAATGAACCGATTTAGTTCACTTTTATATCTAACTTTTCTCTCTATATTACCACAACGAATACCAAGTTTCGTTGAAATATAACAAATATTACGGCTGGCATGATCAAATTAGTGTTTTGGGTTCGGGGTAAACCCCCCCTTCCGGTGGACCGATTTTGATGGTTAACGAACTCGTTCAATCGTTTTCTAATTGAATGCTATATATATATATATATACATATAAATTTTAACGGGGGTAATTTTCGGTGTCTACTAGGTAGGATCGATAAACATTTGAAGAAATTTTTCAAAAATTCCGTCATGAGTGCAACCTCAATAGCTACTTTCCTTCGGAGGAAAATGCTAAAATCAAGAAAAACTTTACTTAGACCACAACTAACGTATAAATAAAAATTAGTAAATTTAATAATTGCTTATTAGGTATTTAATTACAATAATTCAATAGTTGCGTAAGTAATCAGTGCCTATTAAATAATGTGAATTGCAAAGGATTGCAACTACAGACAGTTTTGCAAATGGTAGCCGTTTCGGTAAATGTCGGGCCGAGTGTTAATCTCTGAAATCATCTTCAGTGCCTTAGATCCAATCGAAATGCCTGGCTTTTGGAATTCCATTCATTTAATAGGTAATGAGCAAGAATTTTCCGACACTCTTGCTTGGCCTTGTTCCATGAAAAATCTCTTGGAGTATTTTTTCCGTTATCCTAACACATAATTTAAGCTAAATATTAACATTTCCAGACGGGTGTCCAGTCCCAATAATGTACCCCAACAATTGAAAATAATCTAGGCTTTTACGGTAGCCATTTCCGAAAGCCCCAGACTCATCAGTAAAGGGCGCCTCACACTGGCAAAAATGTTGCTCAAAATTTTGAAGGAGTCGGTTTTGTGCAAAAATATTGTGTGTGTGAGGAGAAATATTTTGAAAAAAAGGGGGTATTCAATATCTTGTGGGGCATTCAAAAGTTTAGACAATTTTTGCACCTGTTAATATTTTGTATTAAGAAAGTGCAGTGTGACGGGACTGACAAAATATTGTGCAATTGTGTGTTTCATTTAGCGTGTGTGCGTTTACAATAAATTTTGGAGTATTTTATATCCTTTTTTTTCATTTTTATTTTATTCTGTCTATTAAAAATATATTGATTTGATTAAATATTTTAATTCAAATAATACATTCTTCTGCATTTTTATGTCAATGCATTTTCAATTACACATATAAATATACATAGGCAACAATGACCTAAGTGGTTGAACTGCCTTCAAAAAATAACGGCCGTTATACAATTGTAAAAATTTGTGCAATATTTTGGTGCAGTGTGAGGGATCCACGGCCATTCAATATTTTGTACTGCAAAAAAACTCAATAATTGTGCTCAAATTTTTGAGAACATTTTTTGCCAGTGTGAGGGTCCCCTAAGAGATGTGTTTTTGAGATCAATAAAGTTTCCTAAAATATCTCCAACCCGGCGGTGTGTTCGATCATGATCACTTCCTGCTAGCTCCTGGAATTTGACTCATTTTATGATCCCTGCCAAGGAATCAAATTAATAAAATACACTTTATAAATATTTTATGCGATATTTGAATAATTTATAAATTCTTTTTATATATTTTTCTTAATGATTTTAATTCGATTTTATAATACTCATGAAACATACGTTGAATACATGTTATACGTGCAATCCAAGCATAATGTTTCACTAAGGGCTTATTCAGAAATCTCGTAATCAGAATCTCCCCATTCTCGTTATGAGGGAATGCCCAAAACAGATCTTTTCCATTTACAGAAATTATCTGGGACTATAATTAAGAGCTGTTGAAATCAAAACATTCCTAATTAATCTGAAGAGATAATTAGTTTGTGGAAGAGCAGAGAACGAGGCGAAACATGATATTCCACTTCATCGCTGGGCAGTTCGCTTCTCCGTTTAATAGGATTGTTTTGTTCCTGAGTATATAGGGTTTGGCCAATTGGAAACCCTATGTACACTTTCAAACCCTATATACAAAGGGTTAAAAATATGGTGTACGCTTCAATTGTCGTGCCTAATTTGGAAGAATAAATAAATAGAAAAGTGTAATGCACCAAACGAAATCATACAATGTTCCGCTCTTGATGCAAGTGCCATGCTTCGCCACTCCAATGAAATCCGTTTGTTTGAGTTCCGAGAGCTGTTTATTATACACGAAAGCAGTAAATTCCGCTTGCTTCTCAACATTTCCCTACAAACACTTGCTTCTAAATGTTTCTTACGCACTTCAACTTACAAAATCTTACTTTCAAAATTTAGTATACAAACTCTTGCTTACAGATTTTTGTTAAAAAAAAATCCTTACTTAAGTGCTGTTTCTTACAAAACCTTACTTTCCAAATTCTTCCTTAAACATCACAGTTAACAAACTGTAGGCTAAAAGCTCTAGCATACAAATTTTTGTTTCCAAATTTTTCCTTAACACCCGAGTTTGCAAACTCTTGCGTACAAATTCTAGTTTACAAAATCTTGGTTAAGAGTTCTGGTTTACAAACTCTTCCTTACACACCCCAGTTTACAAACTCTTGTGTACAAATTCTAGTTTACAAACTCTTTAAGAGTTCTGGCTTACAAACTCTTCTATACATACCCCAGTTTACAAACTCTTGTGTACAAATTCTAGTTTACAAACTCTTGGTTAAGAGTTCTGTTTTACAATCTCTTCCATACATACCCCAGTTTACAAACTCTTGCTTGCAAATTCTAGTTTAGAAACTATTGGCTAAGAGCTCTGGCTTAAAAAATTCTTCCCTACATACCCCAGTTTGCAAACTCTTGCTTACAACGTCTAGATTACAAACTCATGGTTCAAAGCTGTTACTTAAGAATTCTTGCTTCCAAATTCTTCCTTTCACAGCACAGCTTATAAACTCTTGCTTACAAATTCTAGTTTACAGACTCTTGGTTGCATGCTGTTACTTACAAATTCTTGCTTCCAAAGTCTTTCTTACAAACACCAGTTTTCAGACCCTTGCGTATAAATGATAGTTTACAAAATCGTGAGCTGATGCATACAAAAAAATGTATTCTAGATTACGAACTCTTGGTTCGAAGCTGTTCCTAACAAATGTCTGATTCAAAATTCTTTCTTACACACCCCAGTTTAGAAATTCCTGCGTATTGATTTTGTTTGCAAACTTCTGGTTAGATCTCTTGTTTCCAAAATCTAAAGCATATAACGGTTTATATAATAAACATTTCGCTTTGAAATGAATTTTATCCAAGAAGTGTTTTGCCTGTACCTATACAGGAGTAAGGGAGAGACAGTTGAAAATAAAATCTACATAGAACGTGCTAGAAAAAATTCAAGAGAAAAACCTGACCCAAACATTTACTTATGAACATCGATTTAGAGCAAAGAAAAATGATACAATCCAAAGTAATGAATATGACCCAAACCTCCAGCGAATATGAACTGAAAGCTCTGACCTAAAGACTCATTGACAAGCCTATTAGCCTTGGAAAGCGATCACACAGGAAGGTAAATTCGACATAAAGCTGATGGAAGTAAGGCGGATATTGGCTGGCTGAATATCGGCGAAGATCAAAGAAGATTGGCCTGGACACGTTGCTTTGATCCGCCGTTACCTACGAAATTGGATTCAGCCTCTAGCAATAAATTTCACTTCTTTTGCAATAAAATGTTGTATTTTTCTAGAAAAATTCCTTTTTTTTTCCATTCATAAATGATTTAATTTTAATTAAGTATTATTTCTTTGGGAGTATTTGGGGTGTCAAGAAGATTTCAATTTAATTAATAAAATTTATGAAGATGGGGGAAAGATAGGTAGACTTCAAACCAAAAGGATGGGTAGAAATTTCGAAATATACATAAGTACATCTACGAATCCACCAGTAGTAGTATAAAATCCAGATTAGAAATTATATAGACAATGAGTCATGCAAATATATACAATTATCACATTTTATAGGTAATTATATTTTAAGTAATATATATTATATTCTTTTAAATACCATGTTGAATTAGTATAATATATCCTTATATATTATATAATTATAATCAGGATATATTATACTAATTCAATAATTATTATTATCATTATAATTTATAATGATAATAATTATCTATCACAGTAATAATTATTACTAATATAGAAATACTCCTTGTAATATATAGATGAAGGTGGGCCTTTTTGCCACTCTGCCTGACTCATTTTAAAAAAAGTCCGACTCGCAGGAACTGCGTCATCTTAGCGCGGTTACGTACATCTCGAAGAAATGGAATAGATTAGCATCACAAATCACTGGAAACTGGCAGTAGCCAACTTACACAGAAGCGGATAATTCTTAATCTGTATAAGTCAATTCAATTATGTACTGAAAATGTACTTACTCTTTGACTACTGCTGAGAAGGCTCTATTCTAAACAACCAAAAATTCCTTGTCATTTTAAGTATCTTGTTTTACTAGCAAATTCGTTTTACTGTTATAATCAACTGTAAATATGTGTGTGCTTCATGGCGAATAAAATTCCATTCTGTCGTGGGTTAGATCTTTCTGTAAAACAAGAAATAACGATAACATCAGTTGGAGGCTATTAGGAAGGTTATATAGACAGGAGAATTCAAAACAAACTACGTCATCATGGTTAGCCACTGCCATCTTGATTACCACAGCCACTCCAAACTTATTATTACCAATACCTTTCACCGTATCTTAGCTTATTTTACTACTATACTAATTTTACTGATAAATGCAATTTAAAACAAAAAGCCCGACTCGCAGGAACTGCATCATCTTAGCGCGGTTCCGTTCTTATCTCTAGACTCATTTAAAATGATTAAAATAGAAGCTGTTATTATTTTGGGTCCACATTTATAGAAAGCATGAAGATTAGATAGTTAGCCGTCGAGGTGATAAGTAAAGATGGAATGGTTGGGATTCGGCTAAAGAAACCTCAATACGATTTTTGTTAAAAACTCTATATTTAGGACGTTTCGGCTACTCATTGGTAGCCTTCGTCAGCAATAAAAGTACCGGGAGGCAGAGGAGGACCAAAGTTGACAGTTCCATCTTTACTTTCAAGAAAGGTCTTATTTACGATCTTACCTGGATGGGTCCAGTTCGAATAAGCGAAATCAATTGCTTTAAAGTTTTAAGCACTTATTTCTCCGATTGACATCGTCTAATCAAAACTTTCATCACAAACTTTTTTGTAGAGCATTTAGTAAGCTTTCTAATGGTATTCTTCCGTTTACCAAGATTCTCAACTTTTTTTGAGATATTAAGGAAAGTATACTAAGTTATCAAAACTTTTTATGTCTGTCAATAAAATATTTTATTCTAACCCTTCCTTAACTCCAAACGTAACACAAATTTCAACATATTAGTTTTAATGAAAGTAGAACATGCAGAAAATGTTTCAACGAATCCCATGATTCTAAGTACCCAAACCAAAAACGGTATTCAAAAACTATTTTTCCAATTTTCTCGAAAACGGATAAAGCTATCGCATTGAAAATGGTTTCATTCGTTTTCCTAACCCAAGAAGCCTATAAAACGAGTGCTTACAAGGTTATGAACTCAAAAACGTAAGCGTTACGATTTTTTTGCGCGAATTTCGCCCCATACGCCATCTTCCAGTGGGCGGATTTTGCTGGTTAACGAACTTGACCTTTCAAATTGGACGACGGATTTTTGTACCAAATTTCATCAAAATCGGACCATTCGTCTTCTACCTAGAGAGCGAACAGACACATATATATATTTATATATATATATATATATATATATATATATACAAATTTGAACCACCATCTCTTTCGGTCTCTAGGGGTTCTGAAACGCAAAATTTTCTATTCGGCACTTCTGGATTGCGTCATGAGATCAAGCGGGGTTCCTCCCTATGGGGGAGGGAGGAACCGCGTTAAAAACAACCAAATAAAAGTCCGACTCGCAGGAACTGCATCATCTTAGCACGGTTCCGTTCTTATCCCTAGTCTAATTTGGAAAGATTAAAATATTTATTTATTGATAAGGCTTCGCAACTTTGGTGAATCGCCTGAAGATTAAAATAGTAGCAGTTATTATTTTGGTTCCACCAGTCTTGAAAGGTCTTGATTTACGATCTTACCTGGAAGGTTCGGTCAACACTAGAAAGGTCCCGCTAGTTACAAGGTCTTGGAATCTAGGAAATCTATATTTCTAACAATAAATTGTTTTGTTATTTTACTTAACCAGTTTTATTGTAAAATATATTATCCAACTATAAGCAATTAAGAAATAAGAAGGAATAAAAACAGACAAAAAAAAACGTTCGAATAAACGAAATCAATTACTTTAATGTTTTAAGCACTTATTTCTCCGATTGACATCGCCTAATTAAAATTTTCGTCAGAACATTTTTTGTAGAGCATTTAGTAAGCTTTCGAATGGTAACCTTTCGCTTCCCAAGATTTTCAACCGTTTTCGAGATATTAAGAAACTATACGAAGTTCCCAAAACTTTTCATTATTTCTAGCAATAGAAAATTGGTCTCATTTTACCTATCCTGTTTTACACCCAAATACATTTTCCTAATATAAGAAATTACAAAAATAAAAATCAATAAAAAAACTAAGGGAAAGAGACAAAAATTACAAAAAGAACGACAAACACCCGTTCATAAGAACTAAACAGACGTATTTGAAGTTTTAAGCACTTACCATTTTTACGATAAAATGTAGTTTTATTAAGTAGCAGTGACCGAACCCTGACAGTTATATTTTGGTTCCACCAGTCTTGAAAGGTAGGATATACAATCTTACCTGGAAGGGTCGGCAACACTAGAAACCGTCCCGCTAGTTACAAGGTCTTGGAATCTTGGAACTCTATATTTCTAACAATAAATTGTTTTTGTTATTTTACTTAACCTGTTTTATTTTCGAATACATTATCCAACGAACTTGACCTTTCAAATTGGACGAAGGATTTTTGTACCAAATTTCATCAAAATCGGACCATTCGTCTTCTATTTAGAGAGCGAACAGACAAATATATATATATATATATATATATATATATATATATATATATATAAATAAATATATACATATATATATATATATATATATATATATATATATATACAAATTTGAACCACCGTTATTTTCGGTCTCTAGGGGTTCTGAAACGCGAAATTTTCTTGTCGGCACTTCCGGATTGTTTCATTGTATCAACCCTATAAGCGGGGTTCCTCCCTATGGGGGAGGGAGGAACCGCGCTAAAAGAACGACAAAAACCCGTTCATAAGAAAAAAACAGACGTATTTGAAGTTTTAAGCACTTATTTCTCCGATTGACATAACCTAATCAAAAATAGTTTTAGAATCTTTTTTGTAGAGAATTTAGTAAGCTTTCAAATAGTTTCTATCCACTTACCACGATTTCCCAACCGTGTTCGAGATATTAATGAAAGTATACGAACTTCCCAAAACTTTTCATGTCTGTTCATAAAATATTTTATTCTAACCCTTCCTTAACTCCAAACGTAACAAAACTTTCAACATATTAGTTTTAATGAAAGTAGAACATGCAGATAATGTTTCAACTGAATCCCGTGATTCTAAGTACCCAAACCAAAAATTATTTTTCCAATTTTCTCAAAAACTGTTAAAGCTATCGCCTTGAAAATGGTTTCATTCGTTTTCCTAGCCCATGTAGCCTATAAAAAGAGTACTTACAAGCTTATGAACTCAAAAACGTAAGCGTTACGATTTTTTTGCGCGAATTTCGCCCCAAACGCAATCTTCCAGTAGGCGGATTTTGCTGGTTAACGAACTTGACCTTTCAAATTGGACGAAGGATTTTTGTACCAAATTTCATCAAAGTCGGACCATTCGTCTTCTATTTAGAGAGCGAACAGACAAATATATATATATATATATATATATATATATATATATATATATATATATATATAAATAAATATATACATATATATATATATACAAATTTGAACCACCGTTATTTTCGGTTTCTAGGGGTTCTGAAACGCGAAATTTTCTTGTCGGCACTTCCGGATTGTTTCATTGTATCAACCTTATAAGCGGGGTTCCTCCCTATGGGGGAGGGAGGAACCGCGCTAAAAAGCAATAAAAAACCAAGGGAAAGAGACAAAAATTACAAAAAGATCGACAAAAACCCGTTCATAAGAACAAAACAGACGTATTTGAAGTTTTAAGCACTTATTTCTCCGATTGACATAACCTAATCAAAAATAGTTTTAGAATCATTTTTGTAGAAAATTTAGTAAGCTTTCAAATAGTTTCTATCCACTTACCACGATTTCCCAACCGTGTTCGAGATATTAATGAAAGTATACGAACTTCCCAAAACTTTTCATGTCTGTTCATAAAATATTTTATTCTAACCCTTCCTTAACTCCAAACGTAACAAAACTTTCAACATATTAGTTTTAATGAAAGTAGAACATGCAGATAAAATTTCAACTGAATCCCGTAATTCTAAGTACCCAAACCAAAAACGGTATTCAAAAACTATTTTTCCAATTTCCTCGAAAACGGTTAAAGCGATCGCCTTCAAAATGGTTTCATTCGTTTTCCTAGCCCAGGAATCATATAAAACGAGTACTTACAAGCTTATGAACTCAAAAACGTAAGCGTTACGATTTTTTTGCGCGAATTTCGCCCCAAACGCAATCTTCCAGTAGGCGGATTTTGCTGGTTAACGAACTTGACCTTTCAAATTGGACGAAGGATTTTTGTACCTAATTTCATCAAAATCGGACCATTCGTCTTCTATTTAGAGAGCGAACAGACAAATATATATATATATATATATATATATATATATATATATATATATATATATATACAAATTTGAACCACCGTTATTTTCGGTCTCTAGGGGTTCTGAAACGCGAAATTTTCTTGTCGGCACTTCCGGATTGTTTCATTGTATCAACCCTATAAGCGGGGTTCCTCCCTATGGGGGAGGGAGGAACCGCGCTAAAAGAACGACAAAAACCCGTTCATAAGAACAAAACAGACGTATTTGAAGTTTTAAGCACTTATTTCTCCGATTGACATAACCTAATCAAAAATAGTTTTAGAATCATTTTTGTAGAAAATTTAGTAAGCTTTCAAATAGTTTCTATCCACTTACCACGATTTCCCAACCGTGTTCGAGATATTAATGAAAGTATACGAAGTTCCCAAAACTTTTCATGTCTGTTCATAAAATATTTTATTCTAACCCTTCCTTAACTCCAAACGTAACATAACTTTTTATCGAGATATGGGGACAGGGATGCTATATTGGAAGGAACAGTTGAATTAGAAACAAATAAAAATGGGAAACTATCTTTCTGCACCAACGATATTATCAGGTCTTCTGCTAACGTTAACTCTTGGACAGAAAGAGCGCCCTTATGACGCGTGTTACTTGATCTAATGTTGTGAACAAATCTCAAAACATATGCTAGAACATATTTCAAACGAAGCCAAGAAGAAAACTTATTTATGAACTCGATTTGGTCAGGTGATGTAACAGAGGCGGATAATAACACTTTAAGCGGTTTCAGCTCTGGTATTTCTTCCTCAGAACTGACGACCCGCGTGGACGGCCATTCGCTGGGAATTTTTCTCAAAAAAGAGGGACCTCTCCACCACAAAGAGTTTTCTGAAAAATGCTCCGGAGAGCAGTCTCGAGTGGCTATATCGGCGGGGTTCTGGTCAGTCGAAACGTGCGACCAATTTGCTGGTGGGAAACTCGCTATTTTTGTAGAAGAACTAAATTCGTTAAGCACACAATGATGAGGTAATATGTAACTAGAAGAGGAATTGGCTATTTCCATGTGACCCAATTCTAAATATTCGTTTAGAAATTTATTATAGTCAAACATAATCTCAGGAGTTCGAGAAAGGCGCCTTTCTAAATTTAAAATATATTTTAGCGCTTGGTTGCGATTATCGCTCAAAATTGGAGCATTAGGTTTGAAAGGCAATGACACTACATAGCGACCAGAAGTGTCTCTGGAATGAGTGGTCACAAAATGATTTTCAACGAATTCATCTTCAGGGTTTATAGGAATGGATGCACTCACTTCTTCAGTTTCCCAGAATTTGGAAACTAAAGAATCCAAAGAAGGAGTTATAGTCATCAAGGAACATATAGCAGAATCTTTATTTGGGTTTTTATTTTCTGGATAAATAACATTAACACCGATAACCCAGCCAAAAACAGTGTTTATTGCGGAAGGGTTACCCTTAATTATTGTAATAGGTTCGTTTTCTAGAATGAGTGGATATAAATCATTTCCAATTATGAATTCTACTGGAGAACTTTCAAAAAATTTATCATCGGCTAATTTTAAATTTTTAAATTTGTTTATTACCTCTCCCGGTAGACTTTGTTGCGGTAGGTCATTAGAAATGGTTGATAAGATAACAGATTGTATTTTAAATTCTCTTAGAGTTGTCACGGGGAGACAAGATACAATCTACAGCTCCATATGTGGGTGTAGCAACATTGGATATCCCAGAAAGCGAGATAGAATTTTTGAATTTTTTGAATCCTAGACGCTTGACAGCTCCGAGAGATATAGCTGAAATTTGAGATCCAGAATCTAATATTCCTCGAATCGGTTGTTGACGGCCACTTGAATCTCTTATAAACATTTTCACAGTTCCAAGAAGTACCGTTATGGAATTAGCAGAATGACAAGATAAAGTAACGGAATTATTTCTAGGCTCTTCATTAGTGATAAAAGTGGGAGTTATCGCACCGTTGGAATTAGGATCTCAAGAATTTAAAATATAATTTGGATTATTATTACAAGTTGAATAAGAATTAGAAGGGTGTAATAAGGTGTGATGGGATCTACTACACGATCTACAAACATTTTTCGATTTGCATTGATTTTTCATATGTGCACCAAGACAGTTAAAACATCGTTTTAAGCGTTTTAAAATTTCATATTTTTTAATGAGTTGACAATTAATTAACTGAGGACACGATGTTATCTTATGAGAATGTTTACAAATGGGACAGCTGGGATCTTCTCGCTCTATTTTATTCGAATTAGTTAGGAAAGTATTAACTTGTTTACTCTGAGTAATTCTACCTTTTATTCCGAGATCTTGCATTATCTCAGATGATCTAGCACGTTCTATTACAAAATCAAGTAAATTTTTAAAAGTTGGAACATTTACTGATTTGAAATGATTTTCGAATGCAATCTGAGTGGAACGATCTAAGTTCCTATAGGCCAAATGAAAAAGAAGAACATCTTCTAAATTTTCTAGATCAAGCACTTTCAGTGCATTTACAGAATTGGAATGTACGCTAATGAATTTCTGCAGATAATTATGGTTAGATGTCGTAATGGGAGAAAAGAACAAAATTTGATTTATATAATATGCGGCCAGACGTCTGTTTGACTGGTATCGATCTTTAAGCATCTGCAATGCTAAAGCGTAATTTTCGGTTGTAAGTTGGAAATTTGATATAAGAGATAGAGGCTCTCCTTCGAGTACCGACCTCAAATACTGAAATTTTTGAACTTGCGTCAGGCATTCGTCGGTATCGACTAAACTGTTAAAGAGTGATATGAAGGTAGTCCAATCTTCAATTTTCCCCGAAAAACGTGGAATTTCTATCCTAGGGAGAAAGGATTTGGTTTGAAGAATAGGCTTCTCCTGCAAGCACGCGCCTGTCGGAGCTTCGGGATACAGCCTGTCCAGCCTAAGATATGTACTGCGTATGGAATGTATGACGTCATCGAAGGCTACGCGAACATTCTGAACTTCCAATTTCTCAGTTTCTATAGAAACTTCCGCGTTAATTTCCATAATCGTATCCTGTATTCTAGAGAAATTATTTTCCATTTGATCCAATTTGATATACGTAGGGGCGAAATCGCGAAAATTTTCCTTTTCTAAATTTGTAGCCCTTTTTAAGTAATTGGATGCCATTGCGAACATTTCCTCGCGCTTTTCCCTTAAAATAGCTAGTTGTTTAATGTGGTCTCGCTTCGACATCTTGAAGTTGGACGAATAAAAATTTTAATTCTATAAAATGGGGAACTAATATGTATTCCGCGATTCGGATTAGTCGTGGTTAAATCTCCACGGATTACTTACGCAATCCGCGGCCCGGAGGACCAAAATGTACGCGCTGGGGATTGAAAATTAATCCTCGGCACGTGGTTTGAGGGATGGGTTCAGAGTATGTGAAAAAAAACATTTAAACTTACCATTACGTTGCCAGCTGCTGAAGAAACAGGGCCCTGTTAGGAGCTCCTGGAAAGTAAAGAGAGAAGAGGGGCCGGAACGTAATGGGAAATGAGGGGGCAGTCCCGAGCTACAAGAATGAGGTGTGATCTACTCTAGATCTGGAAACGAACTGCGCTGGTATATTAGGGAGGTGGGGGTACGACGTACTTTGTACCCTTAAGTCTTAAAGCCCGCGCCCCAACATACCGCCCACCAAGAAACGATAGTTTCTTAAAAAGAGAAATAAGAAATCTTGAGAAAGAAGAAAATAAATTATAATAATAAATATGTGGTTATCTTCCAAAGGTTCATCACGAAAAGGTATGAGAGAGAGAAGTAGGAATAAAGGAAACGCAACTTCTTCACTTCCAAGGGGGCTGTCATGGAAGACTTCTTCGCGGGAAGCCCACGGAGAGGATGAGGACTAAGGAGGGATGAATCCTTTGCCAAATTATAATAAAGCCTCGCTTGGCGATAAGAAAGAGAGACAACAAAACACTTGTGAAATAATAGAAAAATAAATGAATGCTTCTTGCGAGAGAAAGAGAGAGAAAAAACAAACAATTAATGTGGCAGCAACAGTAGTTTTGTTACTGGCCTGACATAAGTGCCATGGGTTGTGCGGATTGACACCACACGCACCACGCCGTCACATCCTGGATGTACGGCTTCAACCCGGCCAATAGGCCATGCGAGGTGTGGTAAAGAATTTTCCTTGAGGAAAACGACGTCACCTACGGCAAGGTTTTCGGAGCACGTCGTCCACTTCTGTTTTTGCATGAGTGTGTTTAAATACTCAGAAGTCCAGCGTCTCCAATAGGACGCATATAACGACTTGACCCTTGTCCAACGTGATGCATATGAGTTACTTTCTTCTAGAGGTTCTGGAACGGCTAGCAGAGGGCCGCCCACCAAGAAATGACCAGAGGTCAGAAGATCAGGATCATCAAGGGGATGAGGGCAAGAGAGATAGAGTGGACGACTATTTAAGACGGCTTCAATGCGCGCAACTAGAGTAGTGAGTTCCTCGTAACTCAGAGCAGGATTCCGGCCAAGCATTCGTACCAAAAGGAGTTTGGCAGATTTTATGCCAGCTTCATGAAGGCCACCAAAATGAGGTGCATGAGGAGGATTAAAATGCCATCTTATGCTGCGGGATGCGAGAAAAGCGCTAATTTCAGGAGAGGAGGCCTTCATCTGATCATAAACTTCTTTCAGGTGTCGAGAAAAACCAACAAAATTACGGCCACAGTCTGAATAAATGTCGTGAGGGAGATCTCGTCTCGCAACAAATCGGTCTAGAGTAGCGATAAATGCTTGGGTTGACAGAGAGGAAACAACTTCCAGAGGGACAGCCTTAGTACTGAAGCAAACGAAAAGACATAAATAGCATTTCTTAGCAGCAGCATTTTTCCTGCTGCTTTCCTTAATGAGAAATGGGCCAGCGAAATCCACCCCGGTCCTTGTGAATGGCTTTGAGACATTGACTCTTGGATAAGGCAGATTAGACATAACTGGCTGCGTAACTGAGGCTCTTAACTTGTGGCATGTAAGGCACTTGTGGATGCGCTTGCGCACTAGATCGCGAAGAGAAATTATCCAATAATATCGCTGGATCAAACTTTGAGTAGTCCTAGGTCCTGAGTGCAAGGAAACTAAATGATAATAGTCGCAGAGGAGTTCAGATATTCTTGATTTTTTAGGCAAAAGAATAGGATGCTTAGCGGACTCACTTAAGTTTGAGTACCTCAAGCGGCCACCAACTCTTATAAGTCCCTTTTTATCGAGATATGGGGACAGGGATGCTATATTGGAAGGAACAGTTGAATTAGAAACAAATAAAAATGGGAAACTATCTTTCTGCACCAACGATATTATCAGGTCTTCTGCTAACGTTAACTCTTGGACAGAAAGAGCGCCCTTATGACGCATGTTACTTGATCTAATGTTGTGAACAAATCTCAAAACATATGCTAGAACATATTTCAAACGAAGCCAAGAAGAAAACTTATTTATGAACTCGATTTGGTCAGGTGATGTAACAGAGGCGGATAATAACACTTTAAGCGGTTTCAGCTCTGGTATTTCTTCCTCAGAACTGACGACCCGCGTGGACGGCCATTCGCTGGGAATTTTTCTCAAAAAAGAGGGACCTCTCCACCACAAAGAGTTTTCTGAAAAATGCTCCGGAGAGCAGTCTCGAGTGGCTATATCGGCGGGGTTCTGGTCAGTCGAAACGTGCGACCAATTTGCTGGTGGGAAACTCGCTATTTTTGTAGAAGAACTAAATTCGTTAAGCACACAATGATGAGGTAATATGTAACTAGAAGAGGAATTGGCTATTTCCATGTGACCCAATTCTAAATATTCGTTTAGAAATTTATTATAGTCAAACATAATCTCAGGAGTTCGAGAAAGGCGCCTTTCTAAATTTAAAATATATTTTAGCGCTTGGTTGCGATTATCGCTCAAAATTGGAGCATTAGGTTTGAAAGGCAATGACACTACATAGCGACCAGAAGTGTCTCTGGAATGAGTGGTCACAAAATGATTTTCAACGAATTCATCTTCAGGGTTTATAGGAATGGATGCACTCACTTCTTCAGTTTCCCAGAATTTGGAAACTAAAGAATCCAAAGAAGGAGTTATAGTCATCAAGGAACATATAGCAGAATCTTTATTTGGGTTTTTATTTTCTGGATAAATAACATTAACACCGATAACCCAGCCAAAAACAGTGTTTATTGCGGAAGGGTTACCCTTAATTATTGTAATAGGTTCGTTTTCTAGAATGAGTGGATATAAATCATTTCCAATTATGAATTCTACTGGAGAACTTTCAAAAAATTTATCATCGGCTAATTTTAAATTTTTAAATTTGTTTATTACCTCTCCCGGTAGACTTTGTTGCGGTAGGTCATTAGAAATGGTTGATAAGATAACAGATTGTATTTTAAATTCTCTTAGAGTTGTCACGGGGAGACAAGATACAATCTACAGCTCCATATGTGGGTGTAGCAACATTGGATATCCCAGAAAGCGAGATAGAATTTTTGAATTTTTTGAATCCTAGACGCTTGACAGCTCCGAGAGATATAGCTGAAATTTGAGATCCAGAATCTAATATTCCTCGAATCGGTTGTTGACGGCCACTTGAATCTCTTATAAACATTTTCACAGTTCCAAGAAGTACCGTTATGGAATTAGCAGAATGACAAGATAAAGTAACGGAATTATTTCTAGGCTCTTCATTAGTGATAAAAGTGGGAGTTATCGCACCGTTGGAATTAGGATCTCAAGAATTTAAAATATAATTTGGATTATTATTACAAGTTGAATAAGAATTAGAAGGGTGTAATAAGGTGTGATGGGATCTACTACACGATCTACAAACATTTTTCGATTTGCATTGATTTTTCATATGTGCACCAAGACAGTTAAAACATCGTTTTAAGCGTTTTAAAATTTCATATTTTTTAATGAGTTGACAATTAATTAACTGAGGACACGATGTTATCTTATGAGAATGTTTACAAATGGGACAGCTGGGATCTTCTCGCTCTATTTTATTCGAATTAGTTAGGAAAGTATTAACTTGTTTACTCTGAGTAATTCTACCTTTTATTCCGAGATCTTGCATTATCTCAGATGATCTAGCACGTTCTATTACAAAATCAAGTAAATTTTTAAAAGTTGGAACATTTACTGATTTGAAATGATTTTCGAATGCAATCTGAGTGGAACGATCTAAGTTCCTATAGGCCAAATGAAAAAGAAGAACATCTTCTAAATTTTCTAGATCAAGCACTTTCAGTGCATTTACAGAATTGGAATGTACGCTAATGAATTTCTGCAGATAATTATGGTTAGATGTCGTAATGGGAGAAAAGAACAAAATTTGATTTATATAATATGCGGCCAGACGTCTGTTTGACTGGTATCGATCTTTAAGCACCTGCAATGCTAAAGCGTAATTTTCGGTTGTAAGTTGGAAATTTGATATAAGAGATAGAGGCTCTCCTTCGAGTACCGACCTCAAATACTGAAATTTTTGAACTTGCGTCAGGCATTCGTCGGTATCGACTAAACTGTTAAAGAGTGATATGAAGGTAGTCCAATCTTCAATTTTCCCCGAAAAACGTGGAATTTCTATCCTAGGGAGAAAGGATTTGGTTTGAAGAATAGGCTTCTCCTGCAAGCACGCGCCTGTCGGAGCTTCGGGATACAGCCTGTCCAGCCTAAGATATGTACTGCGTATGGAATGTATGACGTCATCGAAGGCTACGCGAACATTCTGAACTTCCAATTTCTCAGTTTCTATAGAAACTTCCGCGTTAATTTCCATAATCGTATCCTGTATTCTAGAGAAATTATTTTCCATTTGATCCAATTTGATATACGTAGGGGCGAAATCGCGAAAATTTTCCTTTTCTAAATTTGTAGCCCTTTTTAAGTAATTGGATGCCATTGCGAACATTTCCTCGCGCTTTTCCCTTAAAATAGCTAGTTGTTTAATGGGGTCTCGCTTCGACATCTTGAAGTTGGACGAATAAAAATTTTAATTCTATAAAATGGGGAACTAATATGTATTCCGCGATTCGGATTAGTCGTGGTTAAATCTCCACGGATTACTTGAGCAATCCGCGGCCCGGAGGACCAAAATGTACGCGCTGGGGATTGAAAATTAATCCTCGGCACGTGGTTTGAGGGATGGGTTCAGAGTATGAGAAAAAAAACATTTAAACTTACCATTACGTTGCCAGCTGCTGAAGAAACAGGGCCCTGTTAGGAGCTCCTGGAAAGTAAAGAGAGAAGAGGGGCCGGAACGTAATGGGAAATGAGGGGGCAGTCCCGAGCTACAAGAATGAGGTGTGATCTACTCTAGATCTGGAAACGAACTACGCTGGTATATTAGGGAGGTGGGGGTACGACGTACTTTGTACCCTAAGTCTTAAAGCCCGCGCCCCTACATATATATATATATATATATATATATATACATATATATATATATATATATATACAAATTTGAACCACCGTTATTTTCGGTCTCAAGGGGTTCTGAAACGCGAAATTTTCTTGTCGGCACTTCCGGATTGTTTCATTGTATCAACCTTATAAGCGGGGTTCCTCCCTATGGGGGAGGGAGGAACCGCGCTAAAAAGTGAGATAAACAAAGAGAAAAACCCTTTCAAAACAACAAAACAAACACTTTGGTAGTTTTAAGCGCTTATATCTCTGATTGACGTTGTCCCATAAAAAATTTCTTCAGAATCTTTTTTGTAGATAATTTAGTAAGCATTCGAATGGTTACCTTCCACTTACCACGATTTCCCAACCGTTATCGAGATATTTACGAAAAATGTATGAAGATCCGAAAACTTTTCACGTCCATTAAGAAAATAATTTTATTCGCAAACTTCCTTAACTCCAAATATAACCAAAATTTATACATCTTAGTTGGGATTAATTTCCAATATGTAGAAAATATTTCAATTGAATCCCGCGATTCTAAGTACCCACAAAAAATAATGACTGATTATCATTGATTCCACTTTTCTCAGAAAAGGTTATAGATATCGCCTTGAAAATGGTTTCATGCGTTTTCTTATGGTAAAAAACCTATAAAACAAGTACCTGCAAGCATATAAACTCAAAAACGTAAGCGTTACGATTTTTATTTGCGTGAATTTCGCCCCAAACACTATCTTCTAGTAAGCGGATTCTGCTGGTTAACGAACTTGACCTTTCAAATTATAAGACAGATTTTTGCGCCAAATTTCATCAAAATCGGACCATTATTGAGCCGTCAGGAGCGCGAACAGACAAGCATATATATAAATATATATATATATATATATATATATATATATATATACAAATTTTAGCCACTTATATTTTCGTGATCTAAAGGGTGTGAAACGTGAAAGTTTCTAGTCGGCACTTGCGGATTGCGTCATGAGGTCAACATCATAAGCGGGTTCTCCCTATGGAGATTGGGAGTAACCGCGCTAATAATTTAAGTCTCTTTATTTTATACTACCACTGTCAGACGCCTAGATATATGTTACTATCTATTTTTTGTAGTATATATTTTATTATGTTCATTAATTAATAATCGCAGTGTTATTGAACTTCAACAATGTGTTATTTATGATAATTTATAACTAATCTATTTTATTTAAATTTTAACGTCCATTTATTCTTAACAACGAATTTTAGGACGGGTTATCTATAGGTTACCACCCTTTTCTAGCCAGGATAGGGGTGGTGCCTTTTCTTTTTTCGAATGAAAAGGCACCACCCCTAGTGGGAATCGAACCCACGACCTTTGGCACGGGGTGTTAAGAGCTCACGCCTTAACCCTCACGGCTACCGGGTCTCCATAACTAATCTATAAATATATGAATCAGGTGTTTGCCTGTCTGTCTGTTTGTTTGTTCGTCTGTATGTTTGTTCCTTTCACATGATGCTCTGGAAGCTGTTTGCCCTAAAGCCCAATCCAACCAACCTTTCACAAATCCACACTGTTTGACCGATTTTTACCAAACTTGGCATATCGCTAGGTCTTGATAGGGGGATTGTCATAGGCTAGGTCAAAAACGTCAAGGGCTCACAGTTCGGAGGTCACAGGTTCGAAGCTGTGAACCCGAACTGTTACAGATTTGCGTTATTAGATTTTAATACATATTCCTTATACTAGCTGAATACCCGTGGTTCGCACGGCAGATAAGTAGTTATTTAATTCCGTTAAATAATGTAACAGCTAAATTAACGCTACTACATAATTTTTTGCAGTTTATTTTAGCACGGTTCCCTTCATACTATATTATCAGCATGGGCGTATTTAAGGAGGAGGGGGATGAGGGGTCTGCAGCCCCCCCCCCATCAGACATTTTGATTTGATGGTAAAAATGTGTCTTAAAACCCTTAAAAATAAATTAAATAAGATCACTTAGTTCATAAAAAATATTTTATTTTACGTGTAATAGCTGTTAGTATTTCATGCCACAGAAATGGTACCAGCCCCCTCGAAATTATTTCCTATATACGCCCATGGTTACCAGTAACAGCAGTGTAATCAATACAGGTTAAATTTCGTTGTCAGTAATAAATGTATGTTAAAATTTATGTTTCTCATGTGTCATTTGGAAACACCCAACATATTTGCGAGCATGACCAAGAGGTGTTCTGACTGGGAATGCTGATGGGTGAGGAGGCTGTGCAAGGGTTCGGGATATTATTACATTGGATGGACCATCACCAAGTATAGCGAAAACTCGATGGGGGACAAATTGAAATGAACCGCAATTAAAATGGTGATTTTGTCCCTCATAGCGTAAACTCTATAGCCATCATAGTTGAAATTAACCTCAATTAATAATAATACTATGAAATAGATAATGTACGGTAACAGCTGTCCTTTGTCGTCCTAGCAACGCTTGCTGCCAAGGCTTGCCTGTTCTAACCAACTAAAACTTTAAACCCCTCTAAAAATACTTAAAAATTCGAATATCAAAAAATCCTTTCTTAGTGAGCGCCTACGTTATATAGGGAGTGTCCATGCAAAATTTCAAAATTTTCTGTCGAGTGGTTTGGGCTGGGCGATGATTGGTCAGTGAGTGGTATTTGACAAATATATAGTGATTTGCTTTTCTAGATGCAGAAAGTAAGAGTAGCATGGCACGCAAGGTAACAGCAAATTATAAAATTTGAAGGGTTCTTCCCATCTTTCAATTCAACCGTAAAGTGTAATATTTTAGCATAAATATGCTTTAGCGATGACTAAACTGAAAAAAAGTTACAAAAAAACGTTAGTGTCCCCTGGCGAGGTGGCCATGTACGAAAAAGAAGACAGTACTTCACATAGGTTTGTCGGGTGGAGCTAAAGGATATTTATGTTCCTGAATTTGAGCAGAAGGCTTTAAGCGGTTATGAATTTTCTTTTTTATCTAATTTTTGTACATTAAAGTATCTAGAGTTTGAATTTAATATTTACTTTCAATTAAATTATCTTAAAAAATAAATTACTGGAAATTAGACTCGAGATTATAACTCATGCTGAAAATTATAAATTTCAAAGCGAATTCCCCTATCATGAAATAAAGTGTCCTTAGGATACTGTTTTCGGGTCGTTTCTCTTTGAAGCCCCCTTTAATTTGGAATTACGTTTGAACTCTGAGAGTTCTGAGGAGTCCTTTGATCCACTGCTTGATCAAGCCTGCATGATTAGTTCAATCTCCCCTTGACTTGCTGAAAAGGTCAAACCAACTGCTGATGGTTTTACATACCCCAAAGCATTCCATGACTGATTTACCTCTGTATCTTAGCAGATAGTAGACACCATGAAGTTGATGCATCATGGCAGTTTTTACACAGGTAATATACAGGGTGTCCCAGCATATGTGTCCACCCCCTTTTCCTCCTAGAGTTGTTGGAATTTCGAAATGAAACTTGGTAGGTCATAGTTATGTTGCATGAGGTTTCTTTTGAAGGTTTAGTTGACTTTGTAACATTCTCCAGTTTTTCTCCAGCGCATCGAACTCTTGATTTTCCAATAGGAACAGGTATATTTTATGACGAATTCTGATAGAAAATTTAATTTTAAGACTAACTTATTCCGAGACATCATTTGATCCGACGCACCGTTTGCGCGTAAAACGCAAAAAACTGAAAAATATCGCCCTTTTGTAGACAAATTCCTATTTATCACCAAAATTCTTTTCTTGCATAAACACAGATTTTTCCATGAAATGATCAAAAACAAGATCATTTCATGGAAAAATAGGGAATATATTTATGGTGTCTTCGGAAAAGACTACTTTTTTTTTGGATGTGCCTGCGTAATCATAATATGAAAAGATGCTAAGGTAAACTATTTCCTGCGAGTCAGAATTTTAAATGTATTATATCTAGCTAACTCCATTATTTAAAATAAAAAAATTAATGTAAGTTGAATTGTTTACTGGAGTTGATAAGAGATTTAATTTTATAAGCAATAAAGTGCTAAATAGTCCATACCCCCCCCCCTTCTATATAAATAACGCCCCACTATATAAATACACCCCCCCCCCACCACTCTTTAAGATAGTCCTAGCATGACTGGAGACCGTAAATTCCATCTTGATTCGAGCATAATTCAGCCTTCACGAGGGCAGTTACTCGCCTACTCTATGCAAATAATTGGACTTCACTCTTCCTAGGAAGGCAATTAATTTTATTTAAATCATCCAGGATTAATGGCAGGCCTTTAATTATTGATAATTTCACGATATTTTAGGCGCCACGATGCACAGGAAACTGACAGCACCAGACTATCAGATCATCCCATAAGTAATGCCAGTGGACTGTAGAATGTGAAGATTCAAGTTTTCTCGAAATGTTTATTCAAATCTTCTCCCTACCTACATTGTACATACACCTATATATACATTCATGCATCTATATATATATGTAAGATAACGGCCATAGTTTTTGTTTTTATGACACAAAAATCTATCAATCATTCCTTTATTAAACGATTGAACGAATTCGTTAAGCAGCCAAACCAGTCCATCCGGAGGCGGGTTTACCCTGGAACCAAATTATTACTTGTGCCTTACCGGGCGTTCTTTGTACTTCCTTGCAATGAAACTCTGTAGACAAGATGCCCCACCAGTGAGGAACATGTGTAGTAAATAAAAATTACACCCAACTTCTGAGGAATTTGTTTAATTATGCGTGATGAACGTTTTCTGTAATACTTTTTCAACACTAAACATCACCAAAATAATTATGTCTTACAAGGGGAGTATACAGTGGTGGGGTAACCGATTTGGCCCATTTTTTTCTGGCGATTCTGCATCGAAAAATAGTCAACACGTTCCGTTAAGAGCCGAGAAATAAAATAAAATAGGTTTAAAATGCTTTATTTTATTTCTTGAGTTTATAAAATGACATCGACATGATTCTTTCACCAATCCATTTGTTTTTATAGAGTAGATTAAAGGAAAAATTCAATCGTTAAACAATAATTTATATTTCGCGAAATAAATTAAATAATTTAATGGACTGGAGTTCAGACGTATGCTCAACTGCTTAAAATTTGCATTAAAAGCCACATACATGAACAGCGCTTGCGTTCCTAGATCTGTTGCTAGAATAATGCTACGCAAATATCAGACGCAACCATCTAGGCAACGGCCATTATTTGTAAGATGCATCAGTTACGCACAAAATACCAATGTACATCGAAATGAAGTAAGCGCAAGACGTTCACCAACTTACATACCATGGACTATACGAAATCTAAAAATTGACATAGGACTAACAAAATTTAAAAAATCAAACCCCTTATCTTCACATACGTACAAACACATCTTCAAAGCACACCTTGAACAAAACAAAGATACATTATTCATTTTCACGGACGGGTCTAAGACTTCACAAGGCACTGGCGCAGCAGCTGTGATTGATAATAATATTGTTAGTATTAAATTGCCAAGAATCACAAGCAGCTATTCAGCGGAACTACATGCCATCACGCTTGCCTTAGACAATATACAGGACTTAACACAGACTAAGATAACAATTTGTACTGACTCACTTAGCGCAATACTAGGACTACAGAACCCGTACAACCTGAACCCACTTCACATACAAATACTAGAACAGATTTACCGGACAAATAAACGGATAAAAATATATTGGCTCCCAGGACATGAGGACATAGAACAAAATACAAAAGTTGTCAAAATTGCTAAAAATGAAACAAGACAACATTACCAGAACATATACAATACTACATACCAAGACATGCAAGCAGAAGCCAAAAAGACCATCAGCGAAAAGTGGCAAAGATCTTGGCACGCGATTACGGACAACAAACTAAGAGAAATTGAACAAACAGTCCAAGAATGGCCTTCAAGCATAAGGCAAACTAGAAGAGAAGAAGTTGTCTTATGCCGCTTAAGAATAGGTCATTCCTGGCTGACACACTTACATCTCATGACGAGACAGGACAGTCCGACATGCGAAGTATGTAACACTCCACTGACAATAAAACACATATTGACAGAATCTTTACTGAGACAGAACTATGACTTACCGGACAACATGACTGAGTTACTCTCTGATGGGAGCCAATATATAGACAAGATTTACAATTACTTGAAATACAGAAACTTATTTGACCGAATATGACGACAATATAATATTAATTAATTCTTCATTGTAACTATCTGAAATTGAGTAATATATACTATTAAGATTTATACAATCATATACTACTCCAACTCACTGACTACATGTAAAACTAAATTTTAACATAAACATTACAGATACACTTTACAAATTCTTAATTCATCACGACTGATTTTATTATTTTTTTTTTTTTATTTCCTTCAAAGAACATTTTAATTGTGTTATCGCCTTTCAGCGTTAAACAATAAATAAATAAATAAAATAAAATTAAATAATATGTTTACGTTGGCAAGTAAACTAGCATTATCACACCAGAAATAATATCAGAATTAAAATCAGCACCCCATGAAACCTTAATATGATAAATATCACAAAAACATAAAATAATAATTTTTACCAGTCCCGAAGAGCTTAAAAATTTGTAAGCGAAAAATTTACGTGACGTTTTAAAACTCAATATTTCGCCTTGAGCTAATCCTATTTTTACGTCCTTGGGCTCTTTGAAAAGAAAAGAGCTCCCTTTTTTTAACCATATAAATAACTATTGTATTATCTTAAAATGTACATATAAGAAAAAAAAAATCAGTCCCGTAACAGGCCACAAGGGCCCAGAGGGGCAGATACTGTAGAGGTATCTGATTCTTGACCATACGGCACACTAGGGAGATAGTGTGGTCAGCACTATGCTCCGGCCGCCTGATTTTCCCGTTGGCTGCTTCGACTGCTAGAGTCATTAGCACCCAAGGTACCCATTATTAATTAAATTAATTAAAGGCTGGGTGAGCCTAGGGACGATCTGGGACCCCAAATCCAACCCTCGAACGGCAGCACTAGAAGAAAAAATCTTTAGTGCGCGCTCGGGTTTTGAACCTGGTCCTCCAGTTCATTAGTCGAGTGCTCTACCACTGAGCTAACCTCGCCCCCACATATAAGAAATGGTTCTCAAAATAAAAGTATAATTTAAACGTTTTTAAATATAACGTCGATCCCAGAACACCTAGAAACACCCCGGTTGTAAGGAAATGTGTAACTTTAGTGCCTTCATCGACCCTCCAAATTTTGTTTGAATCGTTAAATTTTCTTTAAAATATGGTCGGATTATTGAATTTTTAGCAAAATTTTCAAATGTTGTTCAAGACGTTTGACATTCATTCAAACTAACAAGGAAGGTGTGAGTTTGGGTGGATGACAAACGTCTTGAACATTTTTGAGCTCAATTCGTGATCTTGAAGGATCAAAACTGGTTCGTTTTGGATTCTTCTAGGTATAAAATTCTAGTTTTATCCACTTTTCTCGGATTAACTGAAGGAATTTGTTTTTCAATAGTTCCATAAAATAGTAAAAAATATTTAACAATCCCATCTCTTACCTCCTATCAGTGGTTACGCATTTCAACTTCTATTTTTATAGAATTTAAAGATATATTAATATATTGAACAAACAATATATTCGCCAACTGTGTTGCATTTTTAATCGGATCTTCGGGTCTCGTCTATACAGAGAAAGAGGAAACTAACTGAAATTAAAGTATGTCAGCAATAATTAGTCATGTCTAAAAATTATAATAAAACCGGAGCCTTAGATTGACATAATATCAACCAAAACATCTACTAAAAGGCCGTCACGCAGGAGCTGCATAACTAAGCACTTTCCTCAGAATTTGGGTAGTGTAGACTGCTTTCCAGAACAATTTGCTTAAAATATCCTACATAAATAAAATAAAAACATGAATAGTTCTCTTTTAATTTTGTAATGAGTAACTGATAAACTATTAATTTGCTTCCAGAGTTATGTTTACACATAGTACCTACTGCACTACGTAATAAATACAAAAACACCTCATATTATCGTATTTTGATCTAACGCAGGAACCGGATACAGTCCCTCTAGCGCTCCTTGCGGCGCCTTTGTGAACCTATGTCTGGCTCCCTTTTCTATTGAAATATATTACAAAGTAAACCTCCCGATTCATCTCATTTTTACAACACTTCTTTCTCATGAGTTACCCACGACGTATACCGCGTTTCGTTACAATAAAGCAGAAATTACGACCAGTATGAGTATATTAGTAATTTGGGTCCGGAGTAAACCCCCCCTCCTAAAGAACCGATTTAGTTTATTTTTACAACACATATTTACCTGTAGATTACCACTACGAATAAAGAGTTTCGTCGAAATATACCAAAAATCACGGTTGGTAGTGGCGAATTGGTATTGTGGGTCTGGAGTAAACCCCCCCCCCCTCCTAATGAACCGATTTAGTTTATTTTTACAACACATATTTACCTGTAGATTACCACTATGAATACCGAGTTTCGTCGAAATATACCAAAAATCATGGCTGGTAGTGGCGAATTGGTATTGTCGGTCCGGAGTAAACCCCCCCTCCTTATGAACTGATTTAGTTCATTTTTATATCTCACTTTTCTCTCTATATTACTACTACGAATACCAAGTTTCGTTGAAATATAACAAATATTACGGCTGAAATGGTCAAATTAGTGTTTTGGGCTCGGGGTAAACCCCCCCTTCCGGTGGACCGATTTTGGTGGTTAACGAACTCGTTCAATCGTTTGCTAATTGAATGCTATATACCAAGTTTCGTGGCGAAAAAACAAAAACTCTGGCCGCTATCGTGTTAACAGACACATATATATATATATATGCATATATATATATATATAGATATATATAAATTTTAACGGGGGTCATTTTCGGTGTCTACTAGGTAGGATCGATAAAGATTTGAAGAAATTTTTCAAAAATTCCGTCATGAGTCCAACCTCAATAGCTACTTTCCTTCGGAGGAAAGTGCTAAAAAGGAAAAAATGTAGGTCAAATAACTAAAAAGAAGATGATGAGATTATTAAAAAAAAAGAATAATATAAAAGGAAGTTCATTAAAATAAAAGGTTATTTAGTTTCCAATTTAATCTCAGCCGTTTATCCCTAATGGCAATCCATTGATAGGCTTCTGGCCTGGTTTTATTCCAATGCGCCGAGAAAGCATCTTTATGATTAATTCCTACTGAGGATATCTCTCTAAAAAACTGTCTGAAATAGTAAATCATTAAAATAATATCACTCCGCAGTGGTATATTGTATTCTTATTAGTGGTACTAACATTTTTTTATGCCTAATTATTTGTAGAACATTACTCTAATATTGCTTTTCCATTTTATGAACCCTTGTTATTGACAGTTTTCACACCATGTCGAAATTTCTTAGTTCTTAGTGAAAAGTGTGGCAATATTTTATAGCACTTATTTTATTATTCAAAAATTAGTGCGAACCAGGAAGTCTCCTGTATATATGTATTTTTTAAAAGTAATTTTTCTTTGCTAAAACTTACTATGAACTTAGGTTGTTGTATTTCTTATGAATGTCCGTTATCCATAGTTTATTTGGAGTAAGTAAAAGCTGTACCTAGCAATAGTCTTTGCATAGTTTTACACAAACGTTCATGAATTGAAGATGCAATCCTATAAAATCATGGGTTTGGCGGGTAAGCACACAGAGAGGTTTTTCCTTGAAATTTGGAGGACCAAAATAGTCCCTTAAAAGTGGCCTAAAGCCAAATTCTTTGCTCTGAATGTGCACCCCCCCCCCCCCACGAAGAATAAAAAAAATGAAACCAAAATTTCTCTAAATATTTAAATCTCACGATTGAGTTGCATGATCAGAATAAATTAAAAAGGAAAATATCATTCGGCTTTCGGCAACCTCGCGTTCAATTTTTTTTTTGTGTTATTATTTTTTATAAAGTACCTGTTTTGGTATAATCACCAAAATTTTTGTGAAAATTCTCTTACCATTCTTGTACTACCTCAATTTTTTGTCGAGACTATCCAAGTGGTACGCCATAGTAAAAAAAAAATCTATTCTTTTGTGGAATATATATTATGGAAAAGCCAAGGGAGTTGGGTTATATGTACTTGTAAATTAGTAATTAATTATATATATAATATTTTCAGCTATATATTAAATATTTATTGATAAACATTATCATCCGTTTCATCAATGGTTATTTCTTAGCTTTATTTAATTAACAATCATTCGATATCTTATCCGCTACTTATCGACTTATTTCTATTATTTGGGAACGGGTTGAAGATAATTTTTACACTTGTTGAGTTTTCATGAAAAGGTCTAACCAACTTTTATTAGGACAATTTGGAAATAAAGACAAATTTTAATAATAAAGAGGAATACGTTGAGAACAATTAGCAGTAACACATGGATTTTTAAATTATTCAACTCACCACTCAAAAATACATTTGGAATTATGCCCCTCCCCACCCATTGAGTAAAACATAACTTTTTGAAATTGCTTTAGATTTTTCTTAATATAAACTCCGATTATCTTCCAAAAAAAAAATCTATCGAATCGGTTGTGTTCTCATTCGACTCAGCACAAAAAAATAATACTGAAGTTAGAAAGATTAAGGTAAGCCCTCCTGCTTACCCCAAGAGAACACAAAAATGTCTGATAACGCCCATTAGGAGATGGGCGAAATATAACGGCCATGAAACGAATACCGCTGGAGAAAGAAACCGGGAGACCAAAAAGATCTATGAGTTCTGAAACAAGTTTCAGAACCGGACTTCCGGATTGCATCATGAGGCCAACATCATAAGCGGGTTTCCCCCATATGCAGGGAGTGAGGAACCGCGCTAATACAACAAGAACCTGGTCGAGATAAAGCCTAACAAGACTATGAAAAGATATTCTCATGAGACTTGGCATAGGACACAGTTTACTAATGCACTCCTATCTATTGGATCGACAAGACAGACCTGTATGCACTTGTAACACATTACGGTATGCACTTACTGACTGCAGATTACGAGACTACCTACCATTTCCTCATAACATTTTAGACGAAAATAGTCCATGTATTAACATCATACTAACTCACCTAAAGTCAATTAACATATAATCAAAAATATAGCCCCATCACCGAACCTCTTTTTTTCCTACACGAATTATTTCTATCTATTATATTACGATTTGTAAAATTCATTGATATATTATTTATAAAATGAGCTGATAAATAATATCAAACGCTACAAGGCGATACAAAATTTAAAAAATTATTTTTAAGAACAAAAACAATAACAAAAAATCAGTCATAATGAATTAAAAAGTTGTAAAGTGTATTTGTACTGTTTATGTTAATATTAATTTTGATATTTTGCCAGTGCGTTTGAGTAGTATATGACTGTATAAATCTTAATAGTGTATATTACTCAATTTCAGATATTAACTATGAATGATTATTTATTGCTGTATAGTTGTCATATTCTGTCAAAAAAGTTTCTGTTTTTCAAGTAATTGTAAATCTTATTGTCTATATATTGGCT
Organism: Gonocerus acuteangulatus; assembly: GCA_946811695.1. NCBI lineage: Eukaryota > Metazoa > Arthropoda > Insecta > Hemiptera > Coreidae > Gonocerus > Gonocerus acuteangulatus. The sequence continues at coordinate 99,853,654 of OX328125.1, read as the reverse complement.
CCCATCACAGAGTAACTCAGTCATATTGTCCGGTAAGTCATAGTTCTGTCTCCGTAAACATTCTGTCAATATGTGTTTGATAGTTAAAGGAGTGTTACATACTTCACATGTCGGTCTGTCCTGTCTCGTCATGAGGTGTAAGTGTGTCAGCCGGTAATGACCTATTCTTAAGCGGCATAAAACAACTTCTTCTCTTCTAGTTTGCCTTATGCTTGATGGCTATTCTTCGACTGTTTGTTTAATTCTCCTAGTTTGTTGTCCGTAGTCGTGTGCCAAGATCTTTGCCACTTTTCCATGATGGCCTTTTTGGCTTCAGCTTGCATGTATTGGTATGTAGTATTGTATATGTCCTGGTAATTTTGTCTGGTTGCATTTTTAGCAATTTTGTCAACTTTGGTATTTTGTTCTATGTCCTCACGTCCTGGGAGCCAATTTATTGTATAATATCACGGTTTCTATAATGTATTAATATATTACATAATTTATATACACAATTTGTAAATGGTTTTATTATACACGATTTGTAATATCACTATGTAACAAGTTGTTATTGAGTAAATAGCAAAAAATTGCGAAAATACTAATAAATAATAATTAAAAAAAAATCTTAGTGAGAGCTTACAGTATCGCCTCAAACTCCGTAATTAATGTAAAGATTTATGCAATATTAACTATTCTTGGTAATACTGAAGGAGAGTGTCCTCAGCACCGATTTTCTTCAAAATTTGCACTATAACGTATTTTGATGCACTAAACACGAATCCGTTGAAAAAAAAGTTGCTCGCAACTAGGAAAGAAGTTATTAAGCACTAAAGTTCACTGTTATGGAGGTTATAAAAGACGGGGTAAACAGCTTATATGTAAACACGCGCCTGCGCAATAGTCCTTAATGACGAAGTAATTGAAATTTAGACTCACCTGTGGTAGCTGACTTGGTCGTAAACTGTCGCTTTTGGGCATACGTGCTATGCGTTTCCGCTCGCTCCGCTACGCTCCGCTCGCTCAAGAAAACATCAAAACCCCTAGTCAATCCAACTCGCAGAAATGAAAAGAATTCTATGGCCCAAAAGTCGTCCAAGGCAGTCTTCCCTAACCTTCATAACAGTGAACTTTTTTTTTAAATAACTTCTTTCCTAGTTGCGAGCAACTTTTTTTTTCAACGGATTCGTGTTTAGTGCACCAAAATACGTTATAGTGCAAACTTTGAAGAAAATCGGTGCTGAGGACACTCTCCTTCAGTTTTACCCTATTCTTCTATTATCAAGATTAAGTTATTAATGTCTGGATAGTAATGCAATTTTATGAACAAAAACATTGTAAAAATTTCCAGATCTCAGTAATCGTAGGTTCGCTGAGATTGGTAGTGTTTTCTTGAGAGAAACCCAGATCAAAGGTTGGCACTGCACCAGGGATCCATGCCAAAGAAATGGTTTATGTATTTTTCTTCTCGGTGCTCTGTACTTTTCTTAATGGTATTTCTTGTTGTTTCCGTTCTCATTCTGCCTGGAATAAGATTTAATTCACTATGGACAGCTGGCTGTACAAATAATAAAAATGTACTAAAAAAGAATCCGTATCGCGAGAAGACAAGTTGAATTTGTTAATCACTTTATTAATATTCTTTTGCTTTAATTCGTGACATCAAATTACCACCTCACTTACACATTTTTTTGTTTAAAAAATCCTTACATAATACATCTGGTTTCAGTCAATATTTGTATTAAAGACTAGCTGACTACCCGTGCTTCTTCACGGCAGACAAGTAGTTATTTTATTGCGTTAAATAATGTATTATCAAAATTAACGCTACTATATAGTTTTGTGCAGTTTATTATAGCTCTGTTCCCGTCAAGAAACAGATATCGTAGAGATAACCCGTTATCTATAGGTTAGCATTAACAGCGGTTTAACCAGAGGTTAAAATTCGTTGTTAATAATAAATGTACGTTAAAATTTAAAAATTTATGTTTCCAAGATGTCATTTGAAAACACCAATTATATTTGCGGGCATTACCAAGAAGTGTTCTGACTGTGGATGCTGATGGGTGAGGAGGCTGTGCAATGGTTCGTGATATTATTACCTCGGATGGACCATCGCCGGGTTTTGCGTAAACTCTATGAGGGACAAAATCACAGTTTATTTCTAGCAATTCAAAGTCTACCATAATAGTTGAAATGAGCCGCAATAAAAATAATATTATGAACTAGATATAGCACAGCAACAGCTGACCTGTTATCGACCTAGCGAAGCATGCTGTCTAGGCTTGCATGGTCTAATCAACTAAGTATTCAAACCCCTCTAATAATACTTAAAAATTTGAATATAAAAAAATCCTTCCTTAGCGAGTGTTTACGTTCTAAAGGGGGCGTCCATGCAAAATTTTAAACTTTTCTGTCAAGCGGTTTGGGCTGGGCGATGATAAGTCAGTGAGTAAGTGGTATTTGATAAATATGTAGTAGAAGATGTATTTTTGTATTCGTTTTTAACGGCGCATCAACTATTTGGCTAATAGCGCCGGGCTATCTACAGATAACCACCCTTTTATAATGCCAACAGCACGTGGTCGGTCACCCGTTCAGGTACTGAACATGCCCGACGTTGCTTAACTCCGGTGATCTACGGAAACCGGTGCATTCAACGTGGCTTTGGCCGCTGGCTAGAAGATGTATTGATATTTATCTCCCGAAAACAACTAACGTTGAAAAAGTCCGTCACGCAGGAGCTGCATAACTAAGCACTTTCCTCAGAATTTGGGTAGGGTAGACTGCTTTCCAGAACAATTTACTTAAAATATCCTACATAAATAAAATAAAAACATGAATAGTTCTCTTTTAAATTTGTAATGAGTAACTGATCAATTATTAATTTGCTTCCAGATTTATGTTTACACATGGTACCTATTACTTTTTGATCTAACGCAGGAACAGGATACAGTCACTCTAGTGGTAGAATGCGCTCCTTGCGGCGGCTTTGTGAACCTACGTCTGGCGGGCTTTTCTATTGAAATATATTACAAATTAAACCCCCGCTTTCCGCATGACCGATTCAGCTCATTTCTACAACACTTCTTTCTCATGAGTTACCCACGACGTATACCGCGTTTCGTTACAATACAGCAGAAATTACGACCGGAATGAGTATATCAGGAATTTGGGTCCGGAGGAAACCCCCCCTTCTAATGAACCGATATAGTTTATTTTTACAACACATATTTACCTGTAGATTACCACTACGAATACCGAGTTTCGTCGAAATATACCAAAAATCACGGCTGGTAGTGGCGAATTGGTATTGTGGGTCCGGAGTAACCCCCCCTCCTAATGAACCGATTTAGTTTATTTTTACAACACATATTTACCTGTGAATTACCACTACGAATACCGAGTTTCGTCGAAATATACCAAAAATCACGGCTGGTAGTGGCGAATTGGTATTGTGGGTCCGGAGTAAACCCCCCCTTCTAATGAACCGATTTAGTTCATTTTTATATATCACTTTTCTCTCTATATTACCACTACGAATACCAAGTTTCGTTGAAATATAACAAATATTACGGCTGACATAGTCAAATTAGTGTTTTGGGTTCGGGGTAAACCCCCCCCCCCCTTCTGGTGGACCGACTTTGGTGGTTAACGAACTCGTTCAATCGTTTACTAATTGAATGCTATATACCAAGTTTCGTGACGAAAAAACAAAAACTCTGGCCGCTCTCGTGTTAACAGACACACATATATATATATATATATATATATATATATATATATATATATATATATATATATATATGTATATATAAATAAATTTTAACGGGGGTCATTTTCGGTGTCTACTAGGTAGGATCGATAAAGATTTGAAGAAATTTTTCAAAAATTCCGTCATGAGTCCAACCTCAATAGCTACTTTCCTTCGGAGGAAAGTGCTAAAAAAGACGCCAAGTTCCAGGCCCCGCCCAAAAATAGCAGATTCTCTAAGAAAGTTATGATATCAGATTATTGGGCAAAGTTTTAATGCTTTGTCAACAGCCTAATAATACCCTCTCACTTATTTGTGCATTTCAAACTTGGCAAGTTTTCGTTAAATGATGGCCGTTATTTTTATATATTTTGTGTTTTATATTTATTCTTTAATAAATACAATTATAACAGCTTAACCAAATATTTCGTGGCGCAATTTTACAGAACAGTTATGGTACGTATCAGTTATGTTGTTCTTAAATTTTATATATAGTGGATAATAAAACTTGAGTAAAAAAAAATCTGGCTTTAAAGTTCTTCCTCATTGTTAAGGAACAATTGAAAAGTTTGGATGGAGTTTTAACAACCCCCTCCATTTCCCTTGTAACTCTAGAGTAATGATTAAACTTCGTCCGGAGGCCTCCAAACTTATTCCGTTTCTTGACAAGCTATGGGATAACAATTTAGCCTATTGTTCTGTATTACATACCTACTCTTGCTGTTGAAATTATAAATTTTAATTATTTTTTTACTAACGCGAATTTTTGTTACTTGTTTATTTTTGTATAATCGTTATTTTGTTGGTAATTTATTTATATTTTTTGACACAATACGTGCCAAAAATATTTAGTGTTTACAGTATTTACCTAACCACAGTATGGAGGACCGGTGGTCGTGAGTGTTAAAGGGTGAGCACTTAGCACTCCGTGCCAAGGGCCGTGGGTTCGATTCCCACTGGGGTGGAGTCCATTGGAGAGGGGTTTACTCCGGACCAAAATTTCCCTTACTGGCCACAATTTTACTTATATTGGAAAGCAACACCGTTATTATCGTGAGCATCTAAAAAGAAAGATGTCTTGTAAAAATAAACAAAATCGGTCCATTTGAAAGGAGGGTTTACTCCGGACCCAAATTACTAATTTGCTCATACCGGTCGTAATTTCAGTTATATTGCAACGAAATTCGGTATATGTCGTGGGAATCTAAAGAGACAGGTATATTTTAAAAATAAACTAAATCGGTTTATTAGAAGTTTGGGTTTACTCTATAATTTTTTCAAATCGATTTAAGCCGCCGTACCGGCTTGGTTTGTTTCTTCTGCCACTAGGGGCGCTGAACAGGGTCATTGTATCCGGTTTCTGTGTTGTTGTGGTTTTGGGATGTTTACTTATGGGCGCTTTTATTATTCATGTAGTTAAGTAAACAAAAATGTGATATTTTCGTATATTTATTAAGTAGTGTAGTGCCTTGAATACACAACAACCTGGAAAAAAATTAATTATATATTCAAATTTTTTATTTAAATTTTAACGTCCATTCTTATTAACTAAGAATTTTAGGACGGGTTGTCTATAGAATACCACCCCTTTCAAGCCAGGATAGGGCTGATGCCTTTACTGTTTTCTAAAGAAAAGCCACTACCCCATAGTCCCACTGGCCCTCCAAAAATTAATTATATAATGAACAATTGAATCAGCTGTTCGTTACAAGTATAAAAGTCCAAAAACTATTCGTGTGTTTTTGCCGTGAGTGTAAAGGTGTATGCACTCCGTGCCTAGGATCGTGGATTCGATTCCTACAAGGAGTAGTGGATTTTCTTTCGAAAAAAGAAAAGGCAATACCCCTGTACTGTCTAGAAAAGGGAGGTAACCTATAGATAACCCGGCCTAAAATTCTTTCTTTTTTTTAGCACTTTCCTCCGAAGGAAAGTAGCTATTGAGGTTGGACTCATGACGGAAATTTTGAAAAATTTCTTTAAATCTTTATCGATCCTACCTAGTAGACACCGAAAATGACCACCGTTGAAATTTATATATATATATATATATATATATATATATATATATATATATATATATATATATATATATATGTGTGTGTGTGTGTGTGTGTGTTAACACGGTAGAGGCCAGAGTTTTTGTTTTTTCGTCACGAAACTTGGTATATAGCATTCAATTAGCAAACGATTGAACGAGTTCGTGAACCACCAAAGTCGGTCCACCGGAAGGGGGGGGGGGGGGTTTACCCCGAACCCAAAACACTAATTTGACCATTTAAGCCGTAATGTTTGTTATATTTCAACGAAACGTGGTATTCGTAGTGGTAATATAGAGAGAAAAGTGAGATATAAAAATGAACTAAATCGGTGAATTAGGAGGGGGGGTTTACTCCCGACCCACAATACCAATTCGCCACTACCAGCCGTGATTTTTGGTATATTTCGACGAAACTCGGTATTCGTAGTGGTAATCCACAGGTCAATATGTGTAGTAAAAATAAACTAAATCGGTTCATTAGGAGGGGGGGTTTACTCCGGACCCACAATACCAATTCGCCACTACCAGCCGTGATTTTTGGTATATTTCGACGAAACTCGGTATTCGTAGTGTTAATCTACAGGTAAATATGTGTTGTAAAAATAAACTAAATCGGTTCATTAGAAGGGGGGGTTTACTCCGGACCCAAATTCCTAATATACTCATACCGGTCGTAATTTCTACTGTATTGAACGAAACGCGGTATACGTCGTGGGTAACTCATGAGAAAGAAGTGATGTAAAAATGAGCTGAATCGGTCAATCGGAAATCGGGGGTTTACTTTGTAATATATTTCAATAGAAAAGCCCGCCAGACGTAGGTTCACAAAGCCGCCGCAAGGAGCGCTTTCTACCACTAGAGGGACTATATCCTGTTCCTGCGTTAGATCAAAATACGATAATATGAGGTTTTTTGTATTTATTACGTAGTGTAGTAGGTACCATGTGTAAACATAACTCTGGAAGCAAATTAATAATTGATCAGTTACTCATTACAAATTTAAAAGAGAACTATTCATGTTTTTATTTTATTTATGTAGGATATTTTAAGCAAATTGTTCTGGAAAGCAGTCTACACTACCCAAATTCTGAGGAAAGTGCTTAGTTATGCAGCTCCTGCGTGACGGACTTTTTTAATAAATAGACGTTAACGTTTTAATAATAAATAAATATTCATGAGTTTATAATTATTCATGAATACAGTGTACACTTGCCACCTTCTTAGAAATGCGTTTAGTTTAGCTGCTCCTGCGTGACAGCATTTTTTGGGGGTATTTTTATGGTTAGCGCGCTTTTTGCGGAACTAACTTTTTAACATTGGTTACAGAAATAGAGTACCTCAGGTCTAGGTGTGCGAACACCTTGAAAGTTCAGAAGTGGAATTAGTCTGGCTTTGAAGGACTTTTTTTTGTTCTTAATTAAGTTTTTATATACACTCCCTCTTAATTAGAATTTCATATTCATTGTACTTATTGAATGGCTTCTCTAACTGGATTAATATACTTCTAGGAATGTTAATTATTTTAAAATGGTGAAAAATCAAAAGATAGGTAGACTTTACAATTTTTTTGTATTTGATTTTTACTAAAACGTTTCGGATTTTATTTTCCTTCTTCGTTCATATAATCTTTATCCAATTATTAATATATCAAGGAGACTAATGGTATAATTTAGTATATGCACCACCGAAGCGAGTTTTGGAGGCCGGTGGCCGTGAGTGTTAAGGCATGAGCACTTAACACTCCGTGCCTAAGGTCGTGAGTTCGATTCCCACTAGCGGTGGTGGATTTTCTTTGGGAAAAAGAAAAGGTATCAGCCCTATCCTGGCAAGAAAAGAGTGATACCTATACATAACCAGTCCTAAAATTCTTAATAAATAATAAATGGACGTTTTGCCGTCCATCTAATAAAACAAATATAAAATTTAAATAAATAATGGTGTAATTATAATTAAGATATTTAAAAATATTTACACCATTTGGAGTTTTTTCATCATTTTTATTTCTTTATTTATTTCAAGAGCTTCGCAACAAAGGCGAAATGCTCAAACTTAAAGAAGGAAAAAAAAACAAAACATACATATGAAATGTCCACAGTTAATAAAAAAATTAAAATTAGTAATATGAAATACAATAAAGAATAAAAACATAAAAAGAATTCAAAAAATTCAACACTTGTTTATAAAATATTCACAGCTATGTCAATGAAACTTAATTCCTGTAGTTTACATAAAAGTCAGAGGATAGTATTGACAACGAATTTTTTTTTCTAGAAAATACTGATATTATGCACAAATAGAAAAAAAAATTACTTTTTCTTAACACTTTCAGGACCGATGGCTTCGAACAAAATTTTCATCAGGGCCCAAGTCTTCCTTTTGTATAGTTATTTCGGCAAACATATAACAAAAATAAATAAGAGAAGGAACTTTTAAAATTATGTACTTTTAGTGGATTAACTACAATTTAGTAAAATGTCAAATACGCCACGACAGCGGGCCTGCTGACAGAATTTTTCGGGCGGATTCAGTATCATACGATAAGAGACCCGCAAACCTAACCGGGAATACGTCATGAGGTCCCAAATCAAATACGAAGCGTATAGAAAAAGGCCCGGAGTAGCGGGATAGAAAGAAAGTCAAGCTATCTGCTGACGCATATGCCACGACGCTGGGCCCACATAACACCCCTCTCTGACGCATATGCCACGACGCTGGGCCCGAAGAACACGTCTCGGACGCATATGCCACGACGCTGGGCCTGCAGAACACCTCTCTCTGACGCATATGCCACGACGCTGGGCCCCAACGCGTTAACTTTAACTGCATCTTCTTTCCGTGAGGCAGCTTTTATAGGAGATCTCTACCTTTCGAACCTCTGCTTCCTTTTCCTTCCTTAGAGGATTCTTCACTCCGATCAGCCACTAATGTCTCAGCCTCGAGTATCACACTATCTCTTATCACTACCTTGGTTTCTTCTAGGCGAGGAGGAACTTTATCTTGTTCAGGAGCAGCAGCAATTTTGGGATCGCCAAACTTCAACAAAGCAAGCTTTTATAAATTTTCAATTCTTTTAAACATCATATCTGTTGAGCTCAATAATTCGCATAGTGCCTCATTTTCTTCCCGTATATCTTCAGTTATATTTTCCTTTTCTTCTAAATTCTTATTTATTATTGAAGTCGGAAAAAGTTGCAGTCGATTTTTTAGGGATATTAATTTTTGGTCAGGAGTAATTGAAAACGGTTTGGTAAAGCAAGTTCCTTGGTTCGTGGTTCCTTGATGACCATGAGAAAAAGGTGTACTTTCATCTGGTTCTTGAGCCAGTAAGCTGATTTTTGTGCTGTTAGCGTTTTCGTTATTGAATGTTTCAGGTGGAACAGAATTAACATGGCCATGGTCTTCGGTTTGCTTAGTTGTGTCATCAGAGAGAAGACTAATCTGAAAGATACAATCCATTAGGTTAGGAGGCAAAAATGGGAATGTGCCGGCCACGTGTTAAGAAGAATAGGTGGTCAACGTAGGGGACTGTTTGGGCGATTTTTTAATATAAATCGATCTTTTGACAGATAATTGAAAAGATTTATCCACAAAGAAGATCGTGAGTTCAGATCGATTCAAAATCGATTTGGATAGATTACCCGATTACTTACAACAACGTACGAAATTCGTATTTCATTTCGATTCGAAACGATGCTCATTCGAGAATCGCCCATCACTACTACTAATCGACCTAAATAAAAAAAAGCCACACATGACCATCCCAAGAAAGCGTACTAAGCAGATAGTGTGGTCAGTACTACGCTCCGGCCGCCTGATTTTCCCCTTGGCTGCTTCGACTGCTTGTATAAATAACACCGAGGTGCCCATTAATAAATTTATTAAAGACTGGGTTGGCCTATGGATGGTCAGGGAGGCCGAATTCAACCCATGAACGTAGACACTAAAAGAAAAAATCTTTAGCGCTTTCTTGGGATTTGAACTGAGGTCTTCCAGCTATTAGTCCAGTGCTCTACCACTGAGCTAACCTCGCCCCCGATAGAAATATATATCTCAGGCATAAATTCTTCATATCAGGCTGTACCATATGAAATGTCAGTTTTGGACTTGCCGATTTCCTTCAAATGTCTTGAAACTGTCGTGGCTCCTACTCCGAGTTCTTTGGCATATTCCCTAGTGCTTTTTGAGGGACAAGCTTCAACCCTTTCTTTCAGGTGGTCATTGTCAAGCTAGGTTTCCGGCCTTCCTCGCTCCTCGTTGTCAAGGTCAAAATTTCCACTGCGAAACCTGGAAAACCACCGGTAAACAGTTCGTTCGTTCACTGTTCCCTCCCCGAACGCCGTGTTAATGTTCATACACGCCTCAGCAGCGCTATGACCGAGCTTAAATTCATAACGAAAAATAATACGGATTTCCGTTGAAGTTGTTGGCATCGTGTAAAGAAATATTGCTCAGAAGGAGCCAACACAAAAATAAACACAATTAAACAAAACACTATAACTATTTTTTATTAAATATTAAATTAATAACTTATTTTTGGAAACAAAATGAAAAATTAAAATGAGCAAAGGAAAGGAATAATTGTCTTTGTCTTCTGTGGTTCAATGCACCTTAACACAATAGCCTGAAAGCACCAAACCTCTTAAGCTTAAAGGTAGCTAAGGAAGGTTAGGGAGATTTCAGCATTATAATGTTCATCACAAAAAATTGGCACTCACATTGCTGTCGTCTTTCACTTCACCAGCTGCTTGAGATTGTCACTAGAAATCTTACATTAAAACAATACTTATTTTCATTAATAATAATGAAGCACTTAGTAAAAGATGTTAGTAAATTATCTCAACAACTCTGATTGTTTTTTCACTCACTGTAGTCTTTTGTTGTTGAACATATGTTAATTAGCATATGTGTTAATTGTAACATGTTCAAAGTCATAATTTGTCATACATGCTACAAAGTCATAATTTAAGTTTTATTTTTTTCTCAGAGGATCGTTCTCACAACACAGTACGCAAGTTACTGATTAAATAATAGGAATAAAAGAGCTTTATTACAATAATGTTTGTAAATAATGAAATAAAAAAGGGAAAGGATTAAATCGCAAAGTAAACAAAACTGACATTTCATACTGTACAGCCTGATAGTTTACATTATTCAGAATTTCTCTCTGATATAAATATGCTGCAATAAAAAACCGATGTAAACGCACCCTTAGTGACAAAAATCAACAGACCCTAAAAAATCCAAACGCAACTGTTTTAATTGGAATTGCAGCATTGCTTCGAACAAAGTTGACCTCCAGTCATATTAATAGCTACACCGAGATCTAATTCAATATAACATTTTACTACCTCCCTGTAAAACACAGGATTGGGAGAGGGAGACAAATCGGGCCCTATACAACATTTACAGGAGTCCATCCCTTTCAGAGAGATTTCTCGAGGGAAGGAAAGTTCCCTTCCAATCCTCCAAGTCAAGGTCTCACATGAATTATCAAACTTAGTATAGTTTCCTCTTCCAGGGCTGGCAACTTGTGGTTTCCTCTAGACTAATTTTCCCTATAAATCCTTCATAAGCTGGATCTTAGAGCTCGTTCTATCCCTTTTCATAGGGACTAAACTCATCTTGACGTCAACCACATGGCGCAATCAGGTGACAGCAGAGATTCCGGAGAGAAATGTCGGCTTTTCAGAAGTCGAAATCTCCGAAAATATCGACTAAAGCGATATCTTTAAAGTTTTTCGAGAATTTTGAAAAATCTAGATTAGATGTTGTTAGCAGTGAAAAACTACCAACTGAATTTCTTCACATATTCCATTCGCAACCAAACTAAGATTCATTGATTTCAGTTAGGATTCGACCAGAAGAAGTATTATTATACAAACATTTTTATCGACAGATGTAACCAGTTTTGGACTTGTTGTAAATTTAATTAAAAAACAGATGCGCAATAGTGTTACCATAGACTTCACGAAAGTCAAGAAACAGAGAAAATTAAAGGGACTTCTTCAGAGGGGCGGTGGACAATTGGACAAGGGCTTGTAGTCTCTTTTAAATATTTTTTTTTCTCGAGAACAACATGTTACCAGCTTTAATCTTATTAAATAATGCAACTTTTGATGCGAAGACAAACCTCTAAGTCCGCAAATAGCTGATTAAGAAAAAAATGAATAATTTAAGAAAACACTGAATTTAAGGAAACACAAAATTTCAGTTCACATCTATAAGGCATATAATACTGCTCTTAATTTACATGGCAATATTTCAATATCGGCAATATTTCAATATTTACTGTCATTTACTCTCAACCGGAGATCATGCCCTTCTGTATACCTCAAAAACACTCCATTACCAACATCCAGCGACGTTCGATATCTAGGATTATACCTTGACAGCCGCCTGGCATGGAACCCTCACACGAGACTGAAAAGACAAGAACTGAACAGAAGATGCGGACTACTTAGACGACTCCTTGGACCCTCATCTAAATTATCGACTCATAACAAACTTACGATACATAAAACAATTATGCGACCCATATGGACATACGGACTTGAACACTGGGGATGTGCAAAAACACCCAACATCAACAGAATACAGGCATTCCAATCAAAAGTCCTTCGTAAAATTGTAAATGCGCCTTCCTATGTATCCAACAAAACCCTTCACAATGACCTTAACATCCCATTTGTCCTTGACCTTGCTAAAACCCGATTCCAAATGTTCCACTCCAAATTGTCTTGCCATCCTAATCCTGAAGGTCTATCCTTATCTTCCCAATCCCAACCAGACAATCCTCCCAGGAGGCTCAAGAAACATTGGCCCCGAGACAATTTACTCACCTGATCTTATCGTGGCCATTAAAATATTTACTTAGACATCTCTGGAAGTGCCAACAGTGGTTGTCTTCTTCCATATTTTGTATATTTTTTATTTTATTCTACTTTTACCGCTTTTGTCAACTTGTACATAATATCTGCACCAACAAACTTCATCATTGTACTGTCAATAATTTCTACAGATTTCAAATAAATAAATGAAGAAAAAAAATTACAGTATATTAATCAGAAACCCCGAAAAAAATGTTTATCATAAAAAGAAACTATAGTTATCAAAATAGACAAAAGTTTAAATAGCTCTGCTACATGTTGAGATAGAACACCCATTGCTGCGTCACTTAACTATATTTGAGGTGCACAATAAACCCCTAAATTTATGACATCTCAATGCAGGACACCCTGTATATATATAAACAACATGTTAAAGTGGGTTTGATTTTAACAAGTGTGAAGACATTTTTCATGAGAGCAGCCTCAATAGCTCCATTTCTTTGGAAATTCTAATATTATGAGTTTCTGGTCGACGTTTTAGCGCGGTTCCTCCCTCCCCCATAGGGAGGAACCCCGCTTATAAGGTTGATACAAAGAAACAATCCGGAAGTGCCGACTAGAAAATTTCGCGTTTCAGAACCCCTAGAGACCGAAAATAACGGTGGTTCAAATTTGTATATATATATATATATATATATATATATATATATATATATATATATTTGTCTGTTCGCTCATTTCTGGCTTCCCTAATGGTCCGATTGTGATGTAATTTGGTACAAAAATCCGTCTTCCAATTTGAAAGGTCAAGTTCGTTAACCAGCAGAATCCGCCCACTGGAAGATGGCGTTTGGGGCGAAATTCGCGCAAAAAAAATCGTAACGCTTACGTTTTTGAGTTCATAAGCTTGTAAGTACTCGTTTTATATGCTTCTTGGGCTAGGAAAACGAATGAAACCATTTTCAAGGCGATAGCTTTAACCGTTTTCGAGAAAATTGGAAAAATTGTTTTTGAATACCGTTTTTGGTTTGGGTACTTAGAATCATGGGATTCAGTTGAAACATTTTCTGCATGTTCTACTTTCATTAAAACTAATATGTTGAAATTTTTGTTACGTTTGGAGTTAAGGAAGGGTTAGAATAAAATATTTTATTAACAGACATAAAAACTTTTGGTAACTTTGAATACTTTCCTTAATATTTCGAAAAAGGTTGAGAATCTTGCGAAACGTAAGATTACCATTAGAAAGCTTACTAAATGCTCTACAAAAATGGTACTAATGAAAGTTTTCATTAGGCGATGTCAATCGGAGAAATAAGTGCTTAAACCTTTAAAGTAATTGATTTCGCTCATTCGAACTGTTCTTTTGTCTTTGATTTTGGTACTTAGAATTATGGGATTCAGTTGAAACATTTTCTGCATGTTTGAATTTTATCAACACTAATATGTTGAAATTTTGGTTACGATTGGAGTAAAGGAAGGGTTAGAATAAAATATTTTAGTAACAGACACGAAAAGTTTTGGTAACTTTGTATACTTTCGTTAGTATCTCGAAAACCGTTGACAATCTTGGGAAGCAGAAGGTTACCATTCGAAAGCTTACTAAATCCTCTACAAAAAAAGGTTCTAAAGAAAGTTTTAATTAGGCGATGTCAATCGGAGAAATAAGTGCTTAAAACTTTAAATTAATTGATTTCGTTTATTCGAATGGTTCTTTTTGTCTGTTTTATTCCTTGTTATTTTTAAATTGCTTATAGTCGGATAATGTATTTGACAATAAAACAGATTAAGTAAAATAAGAAGATCAATTTATTGTTAAAAATGTAGCGTTCAAAGAGAGAGATCCCAAGGCTTTCCAAATGTCTCTGTGCGGAGGCCTTTCTGCCCGACTTATGGGATAGCTGACCCATACAGGTAAGATTGTAAATCAAGACCTTTCAAGACTGGTTTGTTTGAGATTTCATTTGGATAGGTGTTTCGCTATTGATCTAAACAAAGTAATAACTGTTTCTATTCTATGCCTTCATAAACACTAGAGATAAGAACGGAACCGCGCTAAGATGTCGCAGTTCCTGCGAATCGGACTTTTTTTAAATCACACGAGTTAAAAGCAGTACATAGAATAACGCACTTCCTGCAGATCAGAGTTTTTCATAATAATCTCTTTTCATATGTGTAATGAATTACGTACTATCAAAACTTTATTATTCAAGTGATTTTTTAAAAATTTTATTTCAGATCCTGAGTAACAAACCAGGAATAATGAGTGAAGAAGAGGAATTGACTACTGACTGGTTTGACTCCGACTTCATTGCTGAATGCCTCTGTTGGCATAACGTCTATAGGCAACGTCATGCTGTACCAGTTCTTACGCTATGTCCTCAGGTATGTACATGTTTCAATTATAGACTACTGTTTGATGGATCATGGTGGTTCTTCTTAGGGTGGGTTTACACTTGATAGTTATTGCAGGATATTTATATCGGAGAGAAATTGCGACTACTGAAAACCCATGTAAAATGTATGTCTGCAATAAATTGGGTAAATGTGAAGACGCGCGGTCTCCGCACCGATCCTTTTGAAATGTAGCACTATAACGTATTTTGATGCACTAAACATGAATCCGTTAAAAAAAAAAACTCGCTTTTCACTAGGAAAGAAGTTATGAAACACTAAAGTTCACTGTTGTGCGGGTTCTGAAAGGTAATGTAACCTACTATGTTTGTCAACATGCGCATGCGCGGGTATGGAAAAGTTCGTAATAAGGATGTCTAATTGAAATTTACCATAAATTATTTATCAATTTATCTCCAGTTAGTTATTCAAAAATATTTTTTTTAAATAATAAACCATTCTTTATTTTTTTTTTTTAATTTTAAAAAAAATTTAAGAAGATATCAAAACTCTAGTCAATCCAACTCGCTAAAATTAATAGAATTCTATTAATTTTAGCGAGTTGGATTGGCAAGGGGTATTGATATCTTCTTGAGCGAGCGGAAACGCATAGCACGTATGCCCAAAAGCGACAATTTACGACCAAGTCAGCTACCACAAGGTGAGTCAAAATTTCAATTACACTTCGACATTAAGGACTATTGCGCATGCGCGTGTTTACAAATACGCTGTTACCCCGTCTTTTATAACCTCCATAACAGTGAACTTTAGTGCTTAATAACTTCTTTCTTAGTTGAGAACAACTTTTTTTTCAACGGATTCGTGTTTAGTGCATCAAAATACGTTATAGTGCAAACTTTGAAGAAAATCGGTGCTGAGGACGCTCTCCTTCAGATTTACCGCGACATGTTCTGACAGGTTAGGACGCCCAAATTTACAATGATTTGTGAATAAATAGTTCATAAGCATTTCAAATAACAGTTCTTTGTATGCCAATCTTACATCTCCGCGCATGCGCACGTTTACAAATACGTTGTTTACGTCAGCTTTCAAAACCCGCACAACAGTGTACTTTAGTGCTTCATAGCTTCTTTCCTAGTGAAAAGCGAGCTTTTTTTTTAAAGGATTCGTGTTTAGTGCCTCAAAATACGTAATAGTGCAACATTTCAAAAGGATCGGTGTGGAGACCGCGCGTCTTCACATTTACCATAAATTGCTCATGGTAGCAATTTATTGCAGACATACATTTTACATGGGTTTTCAGTAGTCGGAATTTCTATCCGATATAAATATCCTGCAATAACTATCAAGTGTAAACCCACCCTTATAGAAGGTTAAGTAAACGTATACACTCTATATTCTACGAAATATTTGAAATAATACATCACACAAATAAACATTTACCAAAATACTAGCTGCCCTGACACAGTGACATACTACAAAGTAATGCAGTAGATAAAAAGTCCGACTCGCAGGAACTGCATTCATCTTAGCGCGGTTCCGTTCTTATCCCTAATGTTAGAAACAGTTATAATTTTGGTTAGACTTTCATGAAATAATTTATGATCCCAAATAGGTCACCGTTGCAAGGGTCCATACCTCTTCTCTTTCTAACTGGCCTTGTGAAGGTTCCTTCTAGAAGCACACTACTTACTGTTTCTTATTTTCTTTTACTGTAATACTAATTTTACAGATTAATTTAATTTAAAACAACAACAAAAAATCAATTAAAAAGTGACTTGAACAAAAAAAAATTCAAAAGAACAAAAAAAAAACACATTTGAAGATTTAAGCACTTATTTCTCCGATTGACATCGCCTTATCGCAAATTGCTTCAGAATACTTTTTGTAGAGCATTTAGTACGCTTTCGAATGGTAACAATCCGCTTATGAAGTTTCCAAACTGTTTTCGAGATATTAAGGAAAATATACGAAGTCCCCAAAACATTTCATGCCTATTAATAAAATATTTTATTTTAATCCTTCCTTAACTCCAAACATAACCAAAATTTAATCACGTTTGTTTATATGAATTTCAAACATGCATCAAATTTTTTAACTGAATCCCATGATTCTAAGTACCCAAACCAAAAACGCGTATATTTTTTCAATCAGGTTTATGAATCAGCATTCCATAGAGTGAACATTCGCCTTTGCTATCCTGAAGTAGCTTCTAGAACTTTGACTTCGATTTCCTAACATTCGGAATTTTTGATTTGCCCTTACTATTTCAAGGTCCTGATATGTAATAATGTAATTGTATGTATATATGTCTGTTCCGAGCAAATCGGTATACTTGCGGATGCTCATAAATAAATATAAAAAATTTTGTTCTTCAATGGCTGATACATCTGCTAGTATCAAATAAGTATTTCTGGTTAAAAATTGAAAAGGGACTTATTATCAATAATGTATTGATATAAAAAAAAAAAAACAAGTAATACGTATAAAGTAATAATTATCATAAAATGTCATTACAATATATTTATGGAGTTGCTTATATATTAATAATGTGTTCCTTCCTTTCAGTTGTGTGAGAGAGCGCAGTCTTGGGCAAACCACTTAGCTCACACGAATTCATTTTTCTACAAAAGTGACAAGGATGTCGGACAGAACTTGTTTTGTAGGTTGACCAACACACTTCAGACTGATGTAACAGGTAATTAGAAATAATATATCTAACAAAAATTTCTTTATGGTCTCTCGTGGGTGGGATGGCTAGTAGTCTCGCTTGAAGAGGGTTGATTTTTTTTTTTTTTTAAATGAGCTTGCTGAAAAACCTCAAAACCTGTAGAAAGGGAAAATAATCTAGAAGTTTTAATGCTGTAAAAACAGTATCATTTGTCAGTATAGTATTCTTGTTTTTGATTATTATGTTAGGATGGAACATGCTTTCATTATACATATATATATATATTATTATTATTTATTTATTCTTGAGCTCTCGCAACAAAGGCAACTCACCCAATATAAACATAGCATATATACAATGACAATATTGAAATTATAACATCTAATGCAACATTCCGTATACATCATATACTTATTATCACACAGTTTGATTAATTAAATCAATATAAAATAAAATAATTAATTAACTCAATATAAAAGTTAACTTCATATAAGCAACATATTACAAATATAACTTAAGGATGACGCGGGAAGCAATACTAAACAAGGATTTTGCTTAAAAAACAAAAATAATAATAATAAAAAAAAAAATAAATAAAAAAATAAAAAAATGCGATTTTATTTCAATATGTGGTTATATTTTGGACATTATTTTAATTCGTTTAAGATGTTGGAGTATATGGACTACCTTGAGTAAGTAAGTCGTGTAAGTGATGTGGGATGAGTAAGTTCTCTAGTTTCCTGGAGTCTGTCAGTATGTGTTTTATAATCAACTGTTCATTACACTCTGGACATATTGGCCTTTCTTTCCTCTCCATTAAGTAGGAGTGCGTAAGAAGGGAATGACCAATCCTGAGATTGTCAGGACAACTTGTTCTCTTCTTGAAAGGTTATTCTTCTTAAGAGGCCAGTCTTTCATTATAGGGGTAAACTAACAAAAGTGGTCACAAAAATCTATTACATCAGTATCTAGCGACCTTTTGGCACTTCCCAGCGTTTTGTTATTTCATAGAGGAAACCTTTGGTGCACAGTCGAAGACAAATTCAGCTCTATCGACTTCTCCTGGCTAATCCTGCATCCATTTGATTTTTGCACCCCATAACAACAAGATTGATTCAGGCAATTATGTAAGCTACTTCAGCTACTACAGACCTCTGGTACTTCCATTGATTGTAAAAAGTTATACGAGTTGATTAAATAAAACATGTAGTGGTTACGAATTTGTGTT
The DNA here is from genome assembly GCA_946811695.1 of Gonocerus acuteangulatus. Lineage (NCBI taxonomy): Eukaryota > Metazoa > Arthropoda > Insecta > Hemiptera > Coreidae > Gonocerus > Gonocerus acuteangulatus. The sequence continues at coordinate 99,834,802 of OX328125.1, read as the reverse complement.
GTCAATTACTTCCACCTGTTCTTTGAATAAAAATACACATTAAAAGCATGTTCCACGTTTTTTAATTTTAGCTGTTAGGCTCAGAGTAGTTGGGATTTTTTTTTTTTTTTTTTTAATTTAGTCAGTCATACTGAACTTTTTCAGTTTTTCTCTTCTTTTTTTTATTATTCAATTAACAAGCCTGTTAAAATGTTTGCCTTTTCTTAGCTTAATTAATTCATCATTCAACTCCAATTAACTTAAATGTTCATTTCTGTTGTAATTGTTCGATTTGCTAAGAAATTATTCACCCATTACTACTTTATATTTATTTTTTTCTATCTTCTCATACTCCTGGGCATACAACAACAATGTTCTAAACCACACATTTTTTTTTATTTATTTTTTGACATCCAAAGTACTGCAGGGAGTTTTCTCAACGGTCTCTCTTGCAGAAATGAGAAAAATCCCGGCTGCAGGGGGGACACGAACTCTCATCTCCCAAGAGAGAGAAACCAAGGCATTTGCCACTAGACCATGCGGAAACCCTAAACCACACATTTTCTCCACATTTGCCTCATGATTATTTAACTAATAACTTTGATATTTTTCTCCATTTGCTGGCATTTACTGCTGATAAACACCTCTGAAGAGCACGTTTATACATCCACATATAGGTTCTTTTGAAAATCTGTGTTTCTTCTTTGTGGTAACCCAATTATTCATTGCTTTGTATCGCTCCGAAGGCTAACTATTTACACCTCATCATTAAATTGATCTCATATCCTTTGTTAGGCTTATACGTTTACTTCTTCTTCCGACGCCCCTCCTTGGCTGTACGGCTATTCAACGCCTTGTCAGCCAGTAAAGCAATGCGTCTCCTTATACGTTTACTAGATACTTCTTTTAAATGTCTATATTAATTGGGTTAACTATATTTATCTCTACATTTTATTTCAATTACAGGGCAAGAAGTCGCTTCGTATTGGTATAGTGCGGTTAGACAGTACAATTACTTCAAGGAGCCTGATGTACTTCATGCTAATGTTAACGCAGGTAACTCAAACTAAAACATAAAAATAATTAATTTCTATAATATTTATCCATGTTAATTAATTTTTTGTGTTACTCATAAAAAGAGCTTTTGTGTTACTTCAAAAGAATCTATAACGCAGTAATGGGCCAGAAGGAGATTAGTAAAATTATTTTTATTTGTTTATGTATGTAAATATACACTTAATTGTATTCTTCCATGGAGTTATCAAAACTTGTCATTATTAATTTTGTATTTGCTTTATTATTTTTTGTTTAGTATATAATTTTGTGTACAGTTTATTTTATTATAAAATTGTGACCCTTTGTTCTCAATAATTGTTCTCAATTATTTCAAAAATGGCTGGTCATATATATATATATATATATATATATATATATATATATCATTAGTGCATGGTGAATGTCAACATTCACCAGTGAAAGTCAGGAATAAGGATATTTAACAAATATTTCGGACATACACCAAGCGACTATGTTTTTGTTGACATTCACCGGCGACTGTCAACATTCACCAGATTTCGGTGTTTCACCGTAATATATATATATATATATATATATATATATATATATATATATATATATATACATACATATTATTGTGCTTTTACGGCTGCATTGGACCACTTTAATCACTTTCTGCCCAGTCTTCTAAGATGTCTCAGGGTTTTTTTTCCAATATTCCTTGATTGTCTCCAATTTTCGTTTTCCTTCTACTTCTGAAAGTACCCTCTTTGTCTTTCCTCTTTTATCAATTTTTGCTTAGAATACAGCGATCGAAACAGTTATTTTTTTTATCAAAAAAGTTGAAATTTAACTGTTAAAAAATACTTTTACTTTATAAGTTAAAAAATAACAGTTAAAAAAACTAAGTAATCATTAACTGACCCTGTGCTTAAATAAATAGAATTATCGAAAAAGGCGAAGGTCAATAAAACTACACCACAAACTTTCACTCTTTTTATTCAACTTCCCTACATGTTTCACGTAGATGAACCTTCCATTAGCAGGGCCACGTCTAGACTGAAGAGTCTACCCTGTATATTGGTTTGTTTTTTGTTTTGTTTTTTAGTTTTAGGGCAAACAACCTCAAGGTTATAATTGCCCGATTGTTTTGTGTCATCAATCCTTGGTCAACTTTCTTAATGTATTAGTGTTGTTTGTGCATTGTATGATTGTTTTTCTCTTTTTTCCACTCCTTACGTCTTGATTAAAATTCTCTTAAATTATGTAATTACAGTAGAGTCTCCTTTATCTGGCGTTCTCTTATCTGTCGCTCAAGCTAATCCGGCGGCATCCAAGAGAAATAAGTGAGGGATCTGGGAACTCGCCGGAGCTAGACTGGCTCGAGGGATCCTAGAAAACCTTCCCTTCCAGCTAGCCAAATATTTGATTCGTGATATTTCATTGAATGGAAGTCAAAGAAGGCATATATATATCGTTTTAGAGGCAGGAACTTGCGTTTCTACTAAGAAAATACATTTTTCATAGTAGAAACGCATTCGTTGAGGCACCTCCGGCTGGAAAGCCTGATATACACCTCCAAGGATTTACATACTTTGAATTTATTTTATAATTCGGTTACTAAATTTTACTTAAATGTGGTAAATAATATTATCAAATAATATTTTTTTTTTCAAATACATTAGTGATTGATTCTAATTGAATTCTCTAATCCGGCGTTTTCTCTAATCCGACTGTACCCCGTTCCTGAGTTTGCTGGATTAGGGAGAGTCTACTGAATTTCAATTCCATAGTTTGTAACACGAAAATACTACATTTACTATCATTTAGCCAAATAGTTGATGCGCCGTTAAAAACGAAAAAAAAAAACTATCATTTTTTATTTATATTTTTATTTTATGTTATTTTTAATTATTTTTTCTTTATATTCATATATTTCCTTTATATATTTTGATATAAACCAGATTCTAAAAGAAAAGCTATTATTTTTCCATTATTTTGCTATCGTTGCCCAACACAATGCCGATATTTTAGGGAGTTTCAATGTGTCTAATTTATTCCTGTAGTGGTGGCACTGGACTAAAATGTGCTTTATAGATAAGATGTCATTGCACACACACACACATATATATATATATATATATATATATATATATATAAACACTTCATCTTCTCATATTGGCCCTACCTGTGAAGGTCTTCCTTAGTTAAGGCTAAAATTATGTATATACTATGTTAAGTTGCTCCTAAAGAGATGTCGATGGGCACAAAACATGTAGAGCATAAAATAAAGTATATTATGAGAAGAAAAAGTGTTTAAATATATAAATTATCTTCTCTCATTTTTAAAATAAAATATTTATTTTATTTTTCCCTAATTGCAACCATAATCTTCCCAAAGCCTAATCCTTTCAATCCAGAAGATTAGACTATCTAATTCTTATTCTTGTACAACGATTATAACCTCACAGATTTTCATCCTTAAAACCAATAATCCATTCATCATTACAATAGAGCTCTTGTATTTGCAGGCCACTTCACTCAAATGGTTTGGATGAGCACGCAGAAATTCGGAGTTGGAAAAGCGTGCTCGAGATCGGGAAAGATCCTCGTCGTCGCTTACTACTGGCCTCCTGGAAATATATCGGGGCAGTTTCAAGAAAACGTTCTTCCACCAATTCCGGAGTACGAAACAGACTCGATGTCAGGAAGTGATTCAAGCACATCTCGCAGTGCTGACATCAGCTAGGGACAGGTGTCCGATTCTCAGACCAGAGCTGTTTTGACTAAATTTAGAAACAGTAAATTCCTAAAAAAATAAGTCCTTTAAATCACATATCTAAAATGTTCTTACTAATCTAAATTTATGTAGAAATGCATACGTATATGTAAATCGTTCACTCCTTTCAACAACTTCATATCTCAAAAGAAGCAATTTTTCAGAACAATTTTTAAGTTTATATCATCGGGGATTAGTCATGAGGTGAATAACAACAACATTTTATAACTAAAATGAGTTTTATAATGTCAATGCTTCGGCTTGAAATGCAAGCCTTCTTCAGGGCTCCGGAGGAAGGGAGAACTGTTCCGTTTTGTTGAGGCTACATTTCACATTTCAGAAAAAGCCTCCAAGAAACGGAACAGTTCTCCCTGCCCTCCATAGCATGTCAAGTCCAAACGTAGACATAAATAAAACTCATTATAGTTATAAAATGTAGTTTTCATTGGACCCATGAACCCCGATGATCTACCCTTCTAAAATGTATAAAAAATAAATTTTAATCCTCCAGTTAAACTTTTTATTACTCCGCAGTCGATTTAGACAATATCTGATTACTTTTAATCTATTCAAAGGATTCTAAGTACATCATTTTTAAAAAGTTAGTTTCGATTTATGGTGTTCTTTCTCAAACTTTCATGTCTACTCTTTCAGAGCATTCTGAAAATGGTCAAAACTAAACATGGTCAATTTTTGAGATATGATATTGTTGAAATATGTTTATCAGTATTAATTTTTCTTAACAACTGATTAAATCAAAAGTTTAACAAATAAAAATTTACTTTCACAATAAACATAGTGAACATCTAAAATGTTCTTAAGGACAATCGATTATAATAATCAGTCTTTATTATAATTTTTACAATATCATTAATGTGTTAAACAATCACAGCTTGTTGAATTTGGACAATCAAATTATGTGTAAATATGTAAAACATTGAATAATCTTCATTTATTACTCATTGCAGCTCTGGTTTGCAATAATATTTCTCAATAGTGCCTCTATGTCCGTGATAATGAGAAGAATTTGGATGAATTTTTACTTGGATTTATAAACTACGATATTTTGTAAGACATGAATCCGTTGCTAGTGAATTAATATTTTAAGAATAGTTTAAGGGCTTAACAAAGAGTTGTTGGTCTAAGCGCCATTATATCTGCTATAGAAACTTTTTTTAGAAAATACCTGATCAGTTTGATTTTAATTAAGAAAAGACAAATCTTCCGAGACGTCAGAAAACAGTATTATGTAATATGTTGTTAAAAACGATAATTGTTAATATAACGAATTGCCTATATAATGCCTGATAGTTTGCATTTGAAGGGCAGAATGCTCAAAATTTACACGTTTATGATTTAGGTAGTTGATTAAAATGACTACCATAAGTACTGTGCTTGAAAAACCTTACGATCCGTTTGGACAAGCATAGCAGGTGTATGTATTTCTTATGTGGTAACACCATCTCGAGATTTTCAAAAATTCTATTTTTCGTTTTTCTTTATAAATTGTTTATTGCTATTAAGATTTTTTTTAAATTTTTTCACAAAACTATATTTTTCAAACTGGTGTACAACATTTCACAAGATCTATTTAATGATTTTGTTAAAGATATTCCGTGCATGTTCTTCACTATAACATATTGGAATACTATGTTAGGATTTTTTGATTCGATAACAAGTTGATAAGTTATACATTTTTAAAACTCAAAATTCTGATAGTTGTTTTTTAAACATCTGTCATTCCTATGAAAAAAAAAATTAAAATAATTTTCCCTATAAATATTGTTGATACAAATGCAAAGTATCGAATATGAAAAGTGGTTTGGTACCTTATAGATAACTCTATATACATTTTATCTTATGATATATTTTTATTAGACTTAATGCACAGTCGCTAGTTTGATTTTCCGTAGTTGATAATTAATTTTCTTTAATTTCCGAGAGTTTGCCACATCGTACATCAGTCCAACAGCAATCAGTTTAAATTGAAACTGAAAAATACGTTTTTTTCACATTCGATACTTTGCATTTGTATCGATGATTAAAATTATGTATGTTAGAGTGTTTATATATATATATATATATATATATATATATATATATATATATATATAATGAACAGGGCATGTTCTTTAAATGACATAAGATTAATCTTCTTCTTTTTTTTTTATTGGGTGGCGTGTCTAAGTTATAACTTTTTTAAACTTAAAAATTTAACGATGTTTTTTTCTAAGCAGCTACAAAAAATTTAAAATAATTCCCATACATCTTAACTTAAATAATATCATAAAGATGGTTTGTTGTCAATGCTAAGTATATCTTGAAATATCTTGTACAACAGTTCGAAAAAAATAGTTTATGTTTAAAAGATTCTAAAACATTTATCTAGCCACAAAAAAATAAATAAATCAAAAATCATTGGATGGCTAGTTTATTAACATGAAGAATAGGAGAAACAGTCTAAACACTTCCAGGTAACGTTTACTCGAATAGTGAATTACCTTAAAATTTCAAAATAAATCGTAATGGCTACTACCTTAATTTATATTTATATTATAAGACAATGAAACTGTTTATCACTTTGTAATTTCAATGTGATGGAAGGTCAAAACATATTTGAAACAGTACTCATTTATTCAGTATGCTCTACATGTTTCATGCCCCACTGATGACTCTTCGGGAGCAATTTAACAAGGAATTTACAGTCTTTACCTAGGGGCATGGATATAAGAAGTAGAAAAAAAAAACACTACCAGTTTGAGCCTATTGGCTAAAACTGAAAAACGAGAAACATGCTTTTAATATGTATTTTGAGTCAAGTAACAGTTGTAAGTATAACTTACTAAGTAATTGACAATGCATATTTATCATAATTACACGTCTTTTTTAAAAAAAACTCAACCGTTTGAACTAACAGACAAAACAGGTCTGTGGTAGCTAAAGTAGCTTACATAATTCTTCGAATTAATCTTTCTGATTAGGGGTACAAATATCAAATCGATGCGGTATGAGCCACGAGTAGTCGATTGAGCTAGATTCATCTTCGGCTTTAGTCCTAAGGTGGCAACCTTTCATTTCTTCTTGATATCCAAGTTGAAATCACCAGCCAAAATTATTGAGATGGCTTGGTATTCTCTTTTATTGACAACTTTGAAATCTCATCTCCTTTTGCTGTATAGGCCAGTGTAATGCAAACAGTATGAAATATGGCTCTCTGTGATGTGCCATATGACACCCTTCTGTAACAAATTTTTGTTACACGTTTTGTAAATTTATGCTCCATAATAAAATCCTGTTCCATACTAAATTTAAAAATTAGGCAAAATATGTTTTAACTTATTAAACAGTATTTGAGAAAATTTACAGCGTACTTATTTAACGCGGGCTACCACTTCGATTAATTTTAATATATTTCCCATCTGACTGGTTATCTTTTTTACAATTATTCATTTGTTTTAATGTTTATAACATTGTAGGGATAATAAAATTAAAATTTGCTTCATAAGTTGCATAAAAACTGATGAGCACCTTATGGTGCTTGCAGTCATTGGAAAGGGATGAACAGCTCCTCTGAAATTCAAAGGGCAAACAGTTTTGTCTTCTCAATCCTTTTCAGAACACTTTAAGGGCGAGAGGGAACTCCAAGCAGGTAGATGCCAGTTGCTAGCAATGAGGAACTGAATGGGCCTGAGCTCTATGTGGTGCTCTCCGTCTCTAGGAAGTGGTGGGGAGAGCACCGGATGGTGCTCTCAGTCCAACCGTAAAGTCTTACGGTTCAACCGGAAAGTCTTGCCGTTCAATACGGCGAGCACCATATGGAGCTCGCCGTATTGAACGTGTTAATGAACTTATTGAGACTTATTTTGATGTCAATATTTACACTGATATTATTGATAATAAACAGCTGATCTGCAGTAGCCATGATTAATCTTATCAGTCCAGACTTGGACCAGCCTGCAGAAGGGACTCTTCGGATAAGGTTGTAAATTCTTCTTTCAAATGCTCCTGAAGAGTTATCATTTTGACCTGAAACATACAGAGTGTATAGAATAAATGAATATTGAGGAATGAATAAAAAAGCCTTCATTATAAAACAATAAATAAATAAAACAGTAAAAATAAACTAATTAATAATTTTCTACATTAACAATTTTACAAAAATTAAATAAGTGACTATAGTGTGAGAGATAACTTGTCACTTGGCTTCGGATGGGTAGGGAGGAGGTGGGGGCACCTGTAGTAGCCAATGGCGGCCCTGTTGGGTTGCCAGTCCTCCCTTTCCTAGTACCATGCCTTGGCTGGGAGGGTTGTAGAACTGACAACATTGAACCCCCTCTGTGCTTTCCAGAAGTGACAAGTTAAATCCCTTACTATAATAATTTCAATATTTTTACAAGCATCCCTCCTAAGAGGAGTACCAGCTTACCCTTCTCAAGGAGACCAAACCTACATGGAAATGTGTGAACGGAAAATGTTAATATGTTTTGATCTTCTGACTCATTGGAATTACAACCTTAAATATGTATATCAATCGAGCTTGGTGGATTTTTGTTACTGCAAATTCTTGATTCCTGCTAAGAATTTCATTAACGAACCCACTTTTCTATCATTTTTCATAATTTTTACCAATTCGAGACCTCAATTCAAAAATCATGTTACATTTACTTTTTATCTGATAGATAGATAGAAACATAGTGATTTTACACATTTTTTTTTTTTTTTTTTTTTGTTTCATATAATCTAATAATAATATGTAGACTGTTGAGACTAATAGCCAGGAGTAAGTAACATGATAAAGGTCATTATTGTTTCAAATATTCATTTTTTAGGAAAATGAAGTCGCCAGGATGGGATTTGAACCCAGATCCTCCCTTTTATGCTCAGGTGCTTTCCCAATTATGCTACCGAGCTTAATATCACAGTATGGGCAGAAATTGATCTAATAGAGCCAAAGCTACAGTATGGTGTTGTATTAATCTAAACCCAGACAATGATATTGTTGTATAAGAAGGCTCTGCAGTAGAAAATCCAGCTATGATTTAAATTTATTAAATCAATGCATATTATACAAGATGGTATATACAGTACATGGCTTAATTTCCAAATCTTTATTTTGTTTAAACGTTAACTCTCCAGGCTGGGGTGTGATCCTGTATCCTCTCTGCTAATGAATATAATAGAATACAATATATTTTATTGTAGATCAGGGCGCATCTGTTTTTAGTTTGACATTGAGAGGGAGCAAGCTAATGTTTGCGGGAATATCTTCGGAAGACCTTATATAACAATAATTGAGGTAAGCGTAAATCAAAAATCTCTCGGAACTTTTTTTTTAATGTAAAAAAATTAGGTAAATTTTACATTATTCGGAAATGTTAAAATTGGTTCCTGGCTGAGCAAAATAGCAATACGTATGAAAAATAGGGCAAAAAATAGAAATTTTTGTCATTTTTTTTTTTCGGCAACTTAAAATGCATTTAGAACCTTCATATTCTAGTAAACAAATGTTGATTACATAATAAAACAAACCACAAATTTTTTTTTTTAATCGGTTTGATAATTTGTGCATAATAATTTTGAAATTGAGGTATTAGCAAAAAAATTAACATTTTCCAAATTAGTGAAAAATCCAAAAGACATGTTTTACATATTAAAAAAAAAATAAAAAAAAAAAATACTAAGGCATTCGATTTTTTACAAGATATTAGACCCTCTCAAAAAATTAATGAAAATTATGTATATATATATATATATATATATATATATATATATATATATATATACATATATATATTGTTTATGGGGCTCGACATCTGGGCCATTAGCGCCAACATCCATGGTGCAGCCAGGAATTTTCTCAACGGGCCGGAGGGACTCGAACCCACCAACTTCCGCACAATAATCCAAGGCGTTAGCCACTAGACCACGGGGAGGCCCAATAAAGATAAATAATTTGAAAATTAAGTCTTTGAAAGTGTATACGTTCTGCCTTGTGTAATATTCAATTGTGAGTGTGTATCTGGGGCAAACACCAGAACACCACATTTTTTTAATGAATGGATGTTACAAGTATCATGGGTGAATCTCATATAGAAGGGTGACTCTCATATATTAGACTTGTGGTATTAAACAAAATTAATATCATATCAGTGGTTTATAGAATATTTTAATTGTCTCTTTTTGGACACCAGGGTTATTAGAAAGTACAAATTCGACTTCCCTATTATGAAAAATTTCTCTTCTTAAAAAGAGATAAACGATGTGTTAGGTCTGAGCACTGAATTGACAATTAATAAAAAATAATTTACTAAGTTTTTGCTGGTGAGTGAAAATCTCGAAGCTTTAATTGACTCTTTTGAGAAGAGAGCTGGGTCATATTTCTGTTAAGAGTGGTTTTGGAGCGGTGTTCTGTTTAGTTCAGTGCTTACACATTAATCACCTATGAAAAACTAACCTCTGGACAGCTAGAGGAAATGTCATTCTCCACCACAGAAATAGAGTCTAGCGTGTTTCCTATCTCCTCTTAGGGAGAATAATCTATTTATGATGTTGAACTAATGACGCAATCCGTATCATTGGCTTTAGAACTTTTCGATTTTTCATAAACCATCAGTCCTGCAAAAGGCTGTGAGGGCTCGCAGGGGCAGATACTGTATAAATATCTGAACAGGTAGGTCTGAATCTTGACCTTACGACATACTAGGTACATAGTGTGTGTATGTCACAAAGAAAACAGTCACTCAACAAAAGAAAGAAAAAATATGTATATGTATATATGTATTACTCGGCTGGGAAAACATCAATACGGTTTTTGTAAAAATCTGTATTAAGGACGCTTCGTAAGCAATGAGTGTGCAGAGGGGGGGGGGGGTAGAGAAAGACAAAAGTTAACAGTTAAGTGACCATGGTGAAAATATAATATTCCTATATTTTTACTACGGTCACTTAACTGCTAACTTCGATCTTTCTCTGCCCCTCGGCACTCATTGCTGACAAAGGCTACCAAAGAGTAGCCAAAATGTCCTTAATACAGACTTTTAGAAAAATTGTATTGATGTTTTCCTAGCTGAATCCCACCTATTCCCTGACTGCTATATATATATATATATATATATATATATATATATATATATATATATATATACATATACACAGGGTGTCCCGTAAATGTCTAGTCATATTGTGAGGGGTGATAGAGGACCTTTAGGGGAACAAAAATTGTTCTATGACGATTTCCCGAATTCTCGCCCATAAGGGAGAAAACTTCGTTTTATTGTTTTTTCGAGACAAACGTGGTTTTTAGAAGAATAATCGTTGTAGCTCCGTCCCCGGTGGTACTACTACAAAGGAAGTGAAACCAATCGAAGGCTGAGTAAATTTACTATAAGACTAGTTGAGAGTAAACGTAAAAATGAATGAATGTAAGTATGTATATCTTACCAAAAGAAAGCTATTCTAAATTTCCTGACATTTTATTGATATTTCTTTCCTGCGTTACTCCTCAATGGGCAGGAAATTACTTCCACAAATATAAAAAAATATCCTAAAAATGTAAATAAATAAAATACACATTTATTTTGAATTTGTTAATTACAGTAACTAATACTGTGTCCAGGAGGTGGCCATTAATGAACCCCAAGCATACATTAACCTCAAAAATTATTATTTTTACCTAGATCACGCATTTGAACACATTATTACAGGTATTTATATTTAGAAAACAAATGCTTTACCTTGAATTGATGCTGATGGCTACGCTTGTGAAACTCACTGGGACTCTCGTGAGCCCATGCGTTTTTGTTGTGGTAATTAAAAATTCTGTCCCTCATAAATAAGATGTACATAGCGTGATATAGGTAAAAATAATAATTTTTGAGGTTAATGTATGGTTGGGGTTCCTTAATGGCCGCCCCCTGGACCCAGTATTAGTTACTGTAATTAATAAATTCAAAATAAATGTGTATTTTATTTATTTACTGTTTTAGGAATTTCTTTTATATTTGTGGAAGTAATTTTTTTTTATTGTTTTAAGTAAATATTTACTTAATATTTATGTAAACATTTATAAAAATAAATTTTTCTCTTCAGCTTTTTGAATAAACTGAAGAAAAAAATATAATTTTCTTCTCACAGATCCATGTTTTTTTTTCAAACTTTTGTTCCTAAACCGTTCACATACTACAATAACACAGGGTTGTGATACATGAATGGAAAGCTGGTTAAATGAGGAAGTTTTTCTGAAACTCGGAAATCTCAGATCCTGCCCATTGAGGAGTAACGCAGGAAAGAAATATCAATAAAATGTCAGGAAATTTAGAATAGCTTTCTTTTGGTAAGATATACATACTTACATTCATTCATTTTTACGTTTACTCTCAACTAGTCTTATAGTAAATTTACTCAGCCTTCGATTGGTTTCACTTCCTTTGTAGTAGTACCACCGGGGACGGAGCTACAACGATTATTCTTCTAAAAACCACGTTTGTCTCGAAAAAACAATAAAACGAAGTTTTCTCCCTTATGGGCGAGAATTCGGGAAATCGTCATAGAACAATTTTTGTTCCCCTAAAGGTCCTCTATCACCCCTCACAATATGACTAGACATTTACGGGACACCCTGTATATATATATATATATATATATATATATATATATATATATATATATATATATATAAATTTATTTATGGACTCAGTAGACCATGCAAAGTACAATTAACACTGTTTCACAAGTTTGATTTTCTTTGTGAATTGAATGAGCTCATTTCTGTCAACCGAACTAGCTGCTGCACATCTTGTTTAAATCTTCCTCCAACAGACTTTCTAATCAAAAATGTTTTGTCTGAATGTGCCTCTGTCTAAAATGTCTGTTTGCTTGATACCTGCCACTTTTAAATCTTCTTATACTGCTGCAATCATGTAGTTTTTTAAGGTTGTCTAAAATGCTAACAGAAAAGGCTTTTTCCAGACATTCACCCATCGAAGTAGTAGCCCTAACCAATGTTGAGTAGGTTTGGTGATCAACTGAAACTGATTTATTCAATGTGGCATGGCCAATGGCTACAATCCTATAATTATTTCAACTTTTTATTTTCTTAGGTTTTATAAAATTCCACCAATTGCTATATTACTCTCGAAGGATTCATTATTTTGATGTTACCCTAGAATTTTAATTCTTCTTTTTGTGTCTTAGTATAAGTCAGTGTATTCTTTTATTTTGATCAAATTTGGCACTAAAATACTTTGCCTAAAACGAAAAGTCCATTTCATTAACCACTAGAAACTGCTCACAAAAGAATTATGCAATTTATGACTTTTCAGGTCTTTCAGGTACATTTTTGTAGATATATAGGAAAATTGGGTACTTACGTATTAGCGTCAACGCAGGTTAAAGAGTCGGGTCTCAGAGAGCTGGATCAAGGAGTCAAATCAGTTTTTGCCAATATGGCGACGGGATTATCTAGATGTTTGGGTTAACTAGAGTTATGATATAACCTTTAGCTAGCAAAAACGCGTAGCACTTATTTTAATAGCATAATTGCTATGCGTTTCCGCTGGCTACGCTCGCTCAAGGTTATATCAAAACTCTAGTCAATCTAACTCGTTGATAATATAGATCAGCGATGGTTTTTCGCTGGATAATGGACTGATAAACGATTTAGCATCGCTTCGAAACAGTAGCTTTCATCCTAGCTATTCTGTTGTCGCTAACTCGCAAAAAAACTGAAATCGCGTAACAAAAAAAAAACAACAACAATTGCGTGGGTAAATAAAGCACAAATGAATTCCGTTAAAAAGACAAAGGGGACAAGATGGCTACTATAAACACATTAGATGATATCTCTGATAGTAGTGATTGACCAATAGAAATGCGTTATCCATGATCCAGATCTCTGAACGAGACCCGCCTCTTTAACCTGCTTTGACGCTAATTCGTAAGTACCGAAAATTGAATGAAACCTCTTTCAATGCGATGTCTTAAACTGTTTTTGAGAAAACTTAAAAAACTATACTCTTGTACTTTATGAATGCAAACTAAGATATTGTGGAAGTGGAAGAATTAAAAAATTATTACAATTCGAGACTGATAGTCACTTTTGTGACGAGTAGGCATGCCCCGTGGCCTGAAAGCCACTCTCGTGACAAGGTCATTTTTTCGCTTCGGGACTGAATGCCACTGCTGTGACAGCTAGTTGAGATATCGAGCGGTAAGTTTTGTTAGCTCTAGTCACTTTAGTTTCCCCTAGATTTCATAAAAATTGAAATTGAGCCTATTGAATGGGGGTTTCCCTCTGCTACCCAGTCCTTTTGCTGAGTTCTGATCCCTTTGAAGGGCCTTATTTGTGTTTTACCAGTTGTTGTGTATATAGAGATCATGTTCGGTAGATATTATACCAATGAGATATTTGATTTGATATTATTTTAAGAAAAAATGCTGTTAAAAATTAAAAACAAAAGATCAAAATTAAGGGGAAAAACATTTTTAAGCCTATTGTTGTCTGGCCAATAATGAGAAATTGGTAATGCATAACTTTTTAAAGACAGAAATAATGAAAGCGTATTAGGCGAAATGAGAAGAGATGAGTGGAGGAGGCTATTTTAATGACGTCCTGAGGAACCAGGAAAGTGAAACAGACTCCACTCCATGTGCATCTGTAGCCGTGCGGGTAACCGTCTTTTAAGGGTTAATAGATATGAAAGATACTTGTGATTATTTTCATAAATATGAATGATTACTTTCAATAAATTTTGTTCAATTTCTTGAAAATGGTTTGGAAATTGTGTTATGCGAAAGTTAGCCATTTGAAACACTAATAAATTTCTTAATAAAAAGGAGAGCTGTAAATTTTGATTGGAACACCTCACTCCGAGAAGTGTTGGATCCACAACAGCACTTGATTTTTCAGAAGTGTTGGTTTTGTTTCATTGAAGGCGAAATATTAATAAAAACATTATGGTCTTTGGATATTGACCATGTCAACATCTTCTTCACCGGCATTTCGGTAATCGTACTTCTGGCTTCCTCAGGGTTAAGTCTGAGAATGTGCAGAAACATTCTCGGATTCTTCTTTTTAATGAAATATGAATATTTTCTAAGAATTATGTGGAAACACGCTAAGATAACTCTGTTCCTGCGAGTCGGACATTTTTATAGTTCTTTTTATGGAGAATCTTTACCGTCCAGCAAAATCAAACTTATCTGATCTAGTTCACTTAATTCCCTGTTGTTAACTCTTCCAATTACAATCAAGTTATAAAATTATTAAGTTTAGGAAAGTTTAAACTATTTATTTTTTCTAGTTTACTAATGTCTCGATAATTATGACGAGAGAAAATATGTCCGCTTAATATGTAATACGATTATTTTGTACCATGGCCTTGAAAATATAAAGAATGCTTCTGATAGACTGTTAGAAAAATATTTTTACAATAATATAGGCCTACAATAAGTAATCTCTGTACATATGAAATAATAAAAATCAATTCCCGCTATCATGATAATATATCTTGCTAATCTAGTCAATGAATTCATTCAAGTTTTTGTTCCGAGCTCTTCTAGCCATGTCGAGGCTTGCCTTATATATTGCATATCAATGCTTTCATTTATTTTCATCTTCGGAGGAAAGTCTGTACAGAATATTGTTCTATAAATAATAATGTAAGGTAGCATTGTTCGTGCTAAATATGAAGGAAAAATAGACATTTTTCTTCGTGTATCTATTCAAATGAGTTTGTTTTATTTTGATAAAAAATATTCATACCCAAAATTATATAAAATGTATATTTCATTGCCTGCCAAAATGCAACACCATTTTATGACTCGAATGTCTGAAACTATTTCCATTGTCTAGAAATATTGTCAAAAATATTTCATAAATAGCGTCGTTGTAGTGTATGTTTTTTACAAAAATACTAATTAGCTTGGGGAAATAACAGAGTTTCCTAAAATTTATAGTATTGATTGTTCAATGTTAGGAAATATGCTTATAAATCAATTCATGTTGATATAGAAATTGCTCATTCTAGTATTAATGTTTAAGTAAGGGATTGTAAGAAAGATTCATGTCATATAGAGGAGGAAAAACATTTTTTTTTTTTTTTTAAGGAATGTTAAAGTTAATAATAAATTTAAAAGTTAAAACAGTTCCCAGTATTTTCCAATAGTCCATTTCCTTTAAGAAAATACAAAATATCCATTAGTTGTGTTTGTTCATTGACGAAGAAACACTCCGAGCAAATTTAGCCACAAAAACGAAAGAGTAACTACATGCAGTGAGTGTGTGACTCGGAACAAGGTACCTCATTTTTATTATTTTCAAATTAAGAGTATTTGAGGTTTTTGTTTTAAGCTTTAAGATTTTAAAGATCTTTTTTAGAGACGAGAACATGTGATAGCCAGTAATGGCAACAATTTTTTTATGTAAACTAATGTATTAATGTTATGTTATTCATGCAAATGTTATGTTGTGTTTATCAAAATATAGTTTATACTTATATTGTTAATATGAAATGTCGACGCATATATATATATTTATATTTAATATTTTTGTTAAGGACTTTATGAATGAAATAAAGTATGGCATTTGTTGAAAGAGTTATTATTTCCTAACTATTCTGGCTAGCGCCTTTGACTCATAAACGGGAGATGGTGGGTTCGATCCCCACCGGCGCACAGTGGGCAAAAATCCACTTTTAGGGCGACAAAATTATTTTTTTGTGTTTTTCAATATTTTTGAGGTCACTGAGATAAGGAAAAAATATTTTAAAAAATCGTTGACCCATAGTTTTTAGTATATCCAACAAACAAATGTAGGCACACAAATATTTGGACATAATAGATAAAATTTGGGAAAACATTTTTTAAATCTTTGGAACATTTAAGTAGTAACTTTTTGCATCTATTATTTACATAAACATAATACATATATTCATAAAAAATAATAGATAGGCTATAATTCGAAAATAAATAACAAAAATAGACTAGCAACTTAAAGAAAAAAGTAATTGTACTGACTTTTTTTTGTTTTGTTTTTTTATAATAACAAATATATACAATTATATTAGGCACTAAAAACGAATTATCCAACAATCATCGTCTGATTAAATACTACTACACCCTTCAGCATTTTCTTCTGACGAGTCAGTATCGTCAGCCTCATTTTCTAATGACAGTTCTTGAAGTGGATCATGTCCAACTAACTAATTGATGTGTAACTACACTTCAATAGGATAGAACTACAATTCTGTTCAAAAAATGGAAAAGTAATTACAAGAACCAAACTGCTACAAACACTGGGAAAAATGTTCCCTTTCTTGGAGTCCGATTAATAATCCCTTCCGTCGCCCGTTGATGATCCAAGAAAGTAAATATTTACATTTTACCTTAATCCTACTAATACTAGACAGTATTTAGTAAGTGATTTGGAAAATATTTTTTTGAATTTTGTCCACCTAAAAGGTGATTTTCGCCCACTGTGCGCCGCGGATTCTTCAGCTTCTATCTGACTGCCTAAACTAAATTTAAATTTACATTAAAAGGGGGAAGAAGGGGGAGCTGAAAGTCTCAAGACAGTAAAGTAGAAGCTTAGGCTTATCGAAAAAAAATATTTGGAACTGGAACTTTGTGGAACTTTTTTTTAAACCTTACTCAAACTTGAGTAATCAACAAAATATGAACAATCTTGTAATAATTTCATTAATATTTTTTTTCTTTGGTATGCCTTTCTGTTATTAGATATATATTATGTATTTATAAAGAACATACCACTAGGTAATAAATCCATTGTGAAAAGAATTTATAAAATTTGCACACAATTTTTAAAACACACCTTACAAAGACCGTAGTTTGAACAAGACTAAACAGAGGAAGTAGAAGTGACTAGCAATGGTTGCCTTCCTTATTGTCTTAAACAGGTTTGGGTTAAACTAGATAAAAAAAATTGTTCTGTTTTCAATGAATAGAAGACTTGAGCACGTTTTGACACGTAAATTGATTTTCTACGACGACATCACATTTTCGACTTTTGTCACCATAAAACAGTTGTTTTGCCCAGTGTGCGGCGGCAGGAATTTTCTCATCACACAGCTCGTTGGGAAAATTCCTCGCTGCACCCTGGATGTCGGCGCTAATGGCCTAGTTGTCGAAGCACCGTTAAAAAAAGAAAAAAGAAAAAAAAAAAAAAAAAAAAAAAAAAAAAAAAAAAAAAAAAAAAAAAAAAAAAAAAAAAAAAAAAAAAAAAAAAAAAAAAAACTAACTATACCTTTGCCTTGTCTTTTTATATCCTTCTTTCCAAAAGAAAATTCTGAGGTAAAGGTTAATTAAAACACCTTTTAATGATCAACACCTCAGACCTTAAATATTTCATTTATTTACATCTCTTCCATTTCCATAACGTTTCGGCCTTCATGCCATTTTAAAATTCTAGAAGGAAAATAAAGAAAGAGTCAACTTCACCAAAAACCCTCTTATTCCATCATTAATATTAACATAAAAACCCCATGTGAATATTTGTTTATAATTTAAAATTCCCTTTACCTTAAAACCAGCAGCCTCTTTATTAAACATTGTATTCTAGGCCTTGTCGTTCTGGCACAGTTGTTGAGAAATGTGGGGATGATCCAAAGGGCCAAACATTTGCTTTGGACAGATCAAACAGTACTTTTATTTTAAAAAATGTCCTACAAATTAAAAATTTATGTAAAATAAAATTGGACTAGAAGAAAGAAGAAGGGTGAGAGAAGAAAATATAAGAAGTTTGGATTTTTCAAATTAGAAGCAGATAATATCATTTGAAAAATTAATTGAATGTATTTGTAATTTAATTATCATTGATTCTTATTAAAAAATCTGAAAAGCCATTTAGAATTATAAAAGTTTAATTTAATTTGATGCCTAATTTCACTCCAAAGAATAACCAGACAAAATCTTATGAGAAAAAATTTCACCAATTTTGTGAAAGGACACTGATATTCTTTTTCATTTTTCTTTCTATTTATTGCTGAAGATAGAAATCTACTCAATACTCCAGGAATAAAGTGAAGACATCCTGGTAATAGAAAACTAATAAATCCAGAAATTAAGGAGGAAAGGAGTACACTTTTTCAATATAAAGTGCTGAAAATGGTTTTGTAGTTACATTATCTTATGCTTAATAGAAGTTTTATTTCTTTACAAGGCCAAGAAATTTGTTTTTTTCTTCAAAAAAGCTTAGGGCAGACTGAAGAAACTGGTTTCATGAAACTGGTATTGTGAAACTCAAGCTGCTTGCAACCGATAGATAGAAAAACATAGGTTGGTGCGCACAGAGTTTCATGAAACCGAGTTTCATGAAATTCATTAAATCGGTTTCATGAATCCAGGTTCCATGAAATTCGTTAAATCGGTTTCATGAAACAAGGTTTCATGGAATTTGTTAAATCGGTTTCCTATTGCTTCAGTTTCACGTTTCATCAATGGATCTACTAGCTCTAATAAGTGATCAAAAACTGCCTTCGACATCCTAAAAAAATCCATACTATATATATATATATATATATATATATATATATATATATATATAATGTGTTTCATTCTTTTAGGCTTAGGGTCGGAAAAAGTAGTACTTCCTTGTGTCACACCACTTTATTTTGCATGCCCTACATGTTTCGTGCTTAATTCATTCGCACCTCATCAGGGGCACTTCTTGCTAAGAAGTTCTCTCGTCTCATGTACCTTATATGATAGGGGTATTACCTCTGCCTCCGTAGAAGGTACATGAGACGAGAGGACTTCTTAGCAAGAAGTGCCCCTGATGAGGTGAGAATGAATTAAGCACGAAACATGTAGGGCATGCAAAATAAAGTGGTGTGACACAAGGAAGTACTACTTTTTCCGACTCTAAGCCTAAAAGAACGAAACGAATTAAGAAATATTTTGGGTCATCTACATGAATAATAATAATATATATATATATATATATATATATATATATATATATATATATATATATATATATATATATATATCAGTTTGGCTGTTCAGAAGGACCCAACAATGTTCAAGTAAACAAACACCAATTTATTTTATGGACAGCTAAACAAAAAAAATATAATCATAATGATAATTAGGATTACGATTGTAATCACAGACCCTGGAGATATGATTACGATTACAATTATAATCATAATCAAAAGAGTGATTACAATTACACTTTTAATCATACCTTTGATTATAATTACACTCGTAATCACAACATTTGTCTGTAATTACTACTGCAATCACAGCTGTTTCAATGAATATGAGATAAAATAAAATAAAAAAGTAAAAATTATTAAAAATAGGAATAAAAATGTAAACAAAAAAAAGGGAAATAAAATACTATAATACATTTTTTCAATAGAATTGATTGATGTGTTGATGTTTACTATATATACTATAGTAGGTATACCATAAAATAATGGAAATAACCTAAATTAAATTTTTTTAAAAATCGTTTAGGTGTATGAAACCAAACAAATATTATTATAGAACCAACATAATTATTTCTAAATGCCTAAAGAACATAAATTAACTAAAGTAAAATTCCTGTAAGGTATATACAATTAAATATATTATTTTAGAACCAATCTACTATATATTTGTCCAATACCACTCACTCACTCACTCAGTCATCTATCATCCCCCAGCCCAAACCGCTCGACGGAAAATTTTGCATGGACACTCCCTATATAACGTAGGCGCTCGCTAAGAAAGGATTTTTTGAGATTCGTATTTTTAAGCATTTTTAGGGGGGTTTAAAGTTTGAGTTGGTTAGAGAAGGCAAGCCTAGGCAGCCTGCGTTGCTAGGACGATAAAGAACAGCTGTTACCTTACATTATCTATCTCATAGTTTTATTTCTAATTGAGGTTAATTTCAACTATGATGGCAGACCTTTAATTACTAGAAATTAACTGTCCCTCATAGAGTTTTAATTGTGTTTCTTTTCTGCCTGTCCCCGTCAGATAGGCTTGCCATATTTTTGGAGAGTTAAACCGAGACACATTAATATGGGATGGGCATACCAGGGAGGGGGGGGATGAAAAGAGTACAAATTATAAGCAAAATGGTCGGTGAGTTTTAAGCCTAGGAAGTAACGGGAAGGGGGAATCCTAAACTGTTAGTCTACCCAAACCTTAAAAATAAGAACAGAACTTTTTTTGCTACTTGATTTTCTTAAAACAATCTCTCAGCCAAATAGTTGTGTCTGGCAGCTGGCAGCGCTGCGCAGGTAGTTCCAGCGTTTTACAGTTAGATTACTTCTCATTTCTTTGACACTGTGAGCAGTAGTAAAAATGTTAATTGTAGAAAAGTAACCGATTTAAAAAAGATTCTTATAAACATGAATTCATTATTTTTTACATCTTACAGCCTTTTCCGGGACATTGATAAAACTGGGCGGGACACCGAAACAATTGCAAAATACCGGGACAGTCCCGGTCAAACCGTGATGTATGGCATATCCTTAGGTTTTCCAGGCGAGGTAATAATATCCGGAACCCTATATTGGGTAACACCCAATATATTTACGAGTGGTAATACTCATACTATATTTTATTCAATGGGCGTTAAAATTTAAAAGTTTATGTTTCCAAGAAGTCATATGGTAACACCCAATATATTTACGAGTGGTAATACTCGTAAATATATTGGGTGTTACCATATGACTTCTTGGAAACATAAACTTTTAAATTTTAACGCCCATTGAATAAAATATAGTATGACGGGAACCGTGATGTAATAAACTGCACAGAATTGTATATTAACGTAATTTTAATGAAACATTATTTAACGCAATAAAATAACAACTTATCTGCCGTGACGAAGCACGGGTATTCAGCTAGTATACTAATAAAATGTTGAGAAATAAATAAACTACCAATAGTATTTTACAAAATAATGAAAAGAATAAACTTTTAAAAATGCCTTTCGAATACAATAAATTATATAAATATCGTTATAGAAAAAAAAAGTTTTACATATTTAAAGATTGAAAATAATATTTCTTAAAATGAATAAAAGAACAGCAATAAAACAAAAAGAATTTCTATCACATGCATGAAGCAATGAAAATATCATTTTAAAACCAATTTAAAAATGCTGAAATAATTTATCTTGCGATAGTATGTTGCAAAATAGAGAAAAGAACATAATTTTAAACAAAAAAAATTTGTGTCAGGTGTGGGGTTCGAACCCACGCTCCCAATTGGGAACCAGAGCTTAAATCTGGCGCCTTAGACCGCTCGGCCAACCTGACTTGTTGAGGAGACCCTGAAATTTTTATTATACCCCTTTACTCTATATTTCTTTTGTCACGTACGCTTTTTCGTTTATTTTCTTTCATTTATCAATTGCTACACAACTAGCGATTCCCAACATTTGACTTCAAATATTTCTTCTGTACAATCTAAGATTTCACATGTGACTAACAACATTTCAAAAATTGAACACCTTTTGAATATTTTTTTTTTTACACATAGGTACAAACAAATCTTCAAAACACACCAATAGCAACAAAATATTGATACGTTATTCATCTACACGGATGGATCAAATACTTCACAAGGCACGGCCGCAGCAGCTGTCACAGATAAAAAAGTCCGACTCGCAGGAACTGCAGCATCTTAGCGCGGTTCCGTTCATGTCCCTAGTGCCATTTGATAAGCTTAGAAAAGAAATAAACTTATTTTTTTTTATATATCTCGTGAAAATTGTCAAAATCCTCTCGAACATCTCGAATAAAAGTGATATTAAGGCGTCAGGGACACCGACAGTAGCTAACTTTTACACAGAAGCGGAAATTACAGAATCTGGCTCTCATTCTAAAGCAAAGGTCTATAAATCAATACAAAATATGCCTAATAAAGCCTTTCTAGTGGATACAGAAGCATGGGCGTATATGAGGGGGGGGGCTGAGGGGGCTGCAGCCCCTCCCGAAATTTTGAATTGATGATAAAAACTTCTCGTAAAACCCTTAAAAATAAATTAAATAAGATCACTTAGTTCATAAAACATATTTTATTTTACGTGTAATAGCGTTTTAGTTGCCTAAAACTATTCCAAGCTCTAAATATTTAGTATTCCATACCCTGGAAATGGTCTCAGCCCCCCCCCCCCCGAAATTGTTTTTATATACGCCCATGTACAGAAGGATCAAGAAGAAGTACACAAGATTGAGTAGAATACCCTGCCTAATATAGCCTATATAGAATAATATGCCGAATAAAACCTATCTAGTTAATACACAAGGACAAATAAAAGTCTTGACGAATAACAAGTCAAGAAAAAAAACTTTATTTAACAAAATAAAACAAAGTTTAGTTGCCCAACTACAATAGAATAATATACCTAATTAAGTCTATGGAGTAGATACAAACCCAAAAAAAACATAAATGTGAAATAGAGGCCAAGTTCCTCCCCCACAAAGAAACACTCCCTTCCCCAAAAAGCGAGAAATATCTCCTCCTTAAACATCCAAAAAACGCCTTACCATCCTACACTCCAAAAAAAGTAGTATGAGTTGGTGTATTAGGTGTACCATATATTCAACCAAAAATATTTGCCAATACAAGGGATGATACAAGAAAGAAATGTCCAAGTTCATTACTTAGAAGACCTCGTAATTACTTACTAAGAAGAGTAAAGACACTTCAACTGACCTTTAAAAACAACAATAAAAATACTTATATCCAGTTACTAAAATATCACTTTCCTCAACCAGGTATATTCTTAAACTTGGCAATGTTTTTTTTGTGCCGAAATTATATTTAGAGAGAAAAATAAACATTGCCAAGTTTAAGAATATACCTGGTTGAGGAAAGTGATATTTTAGTAACTGGATATAAGTATTTTTATTGTTGTTTTTAAAGGTCAGTTGAAGTGTCTTTACTCTTCTTAGTAAGTAATTACGAGGTCTTCTAAGTAATGAACTTGGACATTTCTTTCTTGTATCATCCCTTGTATTGGCAAATATTTTTGGTTGAATATATGGTACACCTAATACACCAACTCATACTACTTTTTTTGGAGAGTAGGATGGTAAGGCGTTTTTTGGATGTTTAAGGAGGAGATATTTCTCGCTTTTTGGGGAAGGGAGTGTTTCTTTGTGGGGGAGGAACTTGGCCTCTATTTCACATTTATGTTTTTTTTGGGATCTCATTACTTTTTTCTAAGTATTAAATAAAATTTAGATGCCACATACCTACTGGTTTTTTACTTCATATAAAACCAGGGTCTTTGGATTCTGCATAAAGTTCTCCTTAATGCTTGATATTTGATACCAATAATCAACCTACATACATCTAATCACTAGACTAGAAAAGTTAGAAGCTTTTCCAGATGACATTACTCTAGAGGTCAAATTGATTGCTCGCCTAACTAAACTATTACACTGTATAACACAGGAACCTCTTCCCGATGATAAAGATCACCACAAGGAAAGTGTAGAAGGCCTTCAAGAAAAAGAAAAGAACCAAGACGATACATTTTGGGTTTGTGATCCTAAACTTTATAATTTAGATGACTTTGAAAAACTTAGTATCTGCTTTCAAGTATATTATGCATTTAACCCTTACGACTTTATTTACAACATTTAAGAAAGAAGTCACACGTGTTGTTGTTAAGATGCATCGAAATGTTTCTTAAAACATCAAATATAGGTTCTCCTTACCAAGACGATTCATTTGATACCCCACATGATGGGTTTCAGAAGGAATGATGGTTTTCCGATGGGACAAAAAGTACAAAACGTCATAGGTAATATGACACTCCCGTAACAAGACCTACCTGCGTGCCAAGTTTGGTCAAAATAGGCCAAACGGTGTGAATTTGTGTAAGGAACGAACATGCAGACAGACAGCTGAAAGTCCTTTTTTACCTATCCTAGTGCATTCCGCGGACCAAGACCTACCTGTGTGCCAAGTTTGGTCAAAATAGGCCAAATGGTGTGGATTTGTATAAGGGACAAACATACAGACAGACAGCTGGTAGATTTTTTTGACCTAGCCTAGGAGATTTCTCGTATCAAGACCTACCATTATTCCAAGTTTGGTCAAAATCGGTCAAACGGTGTGTATTTGTGTAAGGAACAAACATGGAGACAGACAGCTGATAGACGATTGTGGCCTAGCCTTTGACACTACCCGGATAAAGACCTACCTGTGTACCATGTTTGGTCAAAATCGGTAAATCGTGTGGATTTGTATAAGGAATAAACAGTTAGGCAAACAGCTGATAGACGATATTGAACTAGCCTATGATTCTCCCCGTATCAAGACCCATCTGTGTCCCAAGTTTGGTCAAAATCGATCAAACGGTTCGGATTTATATAAGGGACAAACATACAGACAGACAGCTGGTGTACGATTTTTACCAAGCCTACATGCGCCTAAATGTTTCTTAAAACATCAAATATAGGTTCTTCATACCGAGACGATTCATTTGATACCCCACATCATGGGTTTCGGACGAAACGATGGGTTTACGAAGGAAGTACAAAACTGGCGCGCCCCCGCCCCGGAAGCAGCGTCAAACACAACTTTTCAGGATTTTTCGATTTTTTTCCTTTAATAACACCTTAATATCTATCATCCTGCAAAATTTCAAGTCTCTAGCATCATGGGAAGTGCCTAATAATTTTGATGAGTCAGTGAGTGAGTGAGTGAGTGAGTGAGTGAGTCCTATAAATCCCGATTTTCGATCGCTTATATCTCAGAAACTATTCGAGGTAGAATTATGAAAATTTCCAGTTTTACTCACATCTAGTAGTATAATACCTCTGTAAAATTTCATAACTTTATCTTTACCTGGTTGAAAGTTATGAGAGAGTAAAAATCGGCTCTAAGACCTCCTGTAATATACACACAGTATGCTTAGGCCGGAACTTGGCCTGGCGCACTACCGTGCGCCTAGATGGACCAAAAACAAGTCTTGTGGAATATTGTTTTTTTTTCTAATTAAATACTTTTTATCAATATTTAGTATATAACCTTTGTTGAAAACTATTGATTGCTAATTGATGAATCGGTTTACAACTAAGTAGTCTTTATGAATATTTAGTATATAACCTATGTTTGGATCTGTGTTTTTGGGGTGCTCTCCGCCTAGGCTTTGTATTTGTGTCGGCAGATACCTGGGGTATATTTACAGCTCTTGAGGATTAACTCTTAGCAGGTAAATTTCCTGCGGACCTTCTGCTTCTACGGGCATTGAACCGCCATATTCGCTCATAGTATCTAACCGTTGTGAAGTTTATTTTTTGGATTTAGGACTTAATATACATATGTAGACTAAATCATAGCAAGAAGTAATCCTCCGTCGTCGGTTCTTAACTATGTAGACTCGCTAATGTTATCCAATCTTAGATACATCGTATTTAAAATCCACAGCAAAAACACGACATTTCATCAGAATCCCCTGCTGAATAAAACTTATATAGATTAATATGCAAAATAAAGCCCATCTAGTGGATAAAAATAGAGGAAAAAAGCCGTTCGTGGTGGTAGAAAATCTTAAAAGTATTTCGCTCAGAAATCTCCGAAATATTCTCACTAATTTTACGTATCCTGTTTTATAGCCAAATAGATTTATATTCTATAATCAATAAGAAAAACCTACTAACAATAAAAAACTATGGGTAACAGATGAAAATAGGGAATACCAAGAATAATTCTAAAGAACGAAATCAACACCAGTACTGTAATCTAGATATTCATACGGCATCTTCGAATTCTAACAAACAAAATATTGATTCTAATTATACGTATCCTGTTTTATTGACAAATACATTTGACTACTATAAGCAATTAAAAACACTAGGGAATATGCCAAAGAACTCGGAATAGGAGCCTCGACAGTTTCAAGACATTTGAAGGAAATCGACAAATCCTAAACTGACATTTCATACGGTACAGCCTGATATATTTTTAACAATGAATTGCTTTTCTTATTTTAATTAATCTGTTTTATTGTCAAATACATTATCCTACTATAACCAATGAAAAAACAACAAGGAATAAAAACAAACAAGAAGAACCGTTCGAATAAACGAAATCAATTACTTCAAAGTTTAAGCACTTATTTCTCCGATTGACATAGCCTAATCAAAAATTGTTTCAGAATCTTTTTTGTAGAACATTTAGTAAGCTTTCGCATGGTAACCCTCCGTTTACCAATATTCCTAACCGTCTTCGAGATATCAGGGAATGTATACGAAGTTCCCAAAACATTTCATGTCTGTTAATAAAATATTTTATTCTAATCCTTCCTTAGCTCCAAACGTAACCGAAATTTTAACATATTAGTGTTGATGAAATTCAAACATGCAGAAAATGTTTCATTTGAATCCCATAATTTTAAGTATCAAAATCAAAGACAAAAAGAACAGTTCGAATAAGCGAAATCAATTACTTTAAAGTTTTAAGCACTTATTTCTCCGATTGACATCGCCTAATCAAAACTTTTATTAGAACCTTTTTTGTAGAGCATTTAGTAAGCTTTCCAATGGTATTCTTCCGTTTCCCAAGATTCTTAACCTTTTTCGAGATATTAAGGAAAGTATACAAAGTTACCAAAACTTTTTTATGTCTGTTAATAAAATATTTTATTCTAACCCTTCCTTAACTCCAAACGCAACCAACATTTCAACATATTAGTTTTAATGAAAGTAGAAGATGCATTCTCATGATTGAATGTTTCAACTGAATCCCATGATTCTAAGTACCCAAAACAAAAACGGCATTCAAAAATTATTTTTTCAGTTTTCTCGAAAACGGTTAAAGCTATCGCCTTGAAAATGGTTTCATTCGTTTTCCTAGCCCAAGAAGCCTATAAAACTAGTACTTACAAGCTTATGAACTCAAAAACGTAAGCGTTACGATTTTTTTTGCGCGAATTTCGCCCCAAACGCCATCTTCCAGTGGGCGGATTTTGCTGGTTAACGAACTTGACCTTTCAAATTGGACGACAGATTTTGTACTAAATATCATCAAAATCGGACCATCAGGGAAGCCAGAAATGAGCGAACAGACAAATATATATATATATATATATATATATATATATATATATATATATATATAAATAAATATATACATATATATATATATATATATATATATATATATATATATATATATATATATACAAATTTGAACCACCGTTATTTTCAGTCTCTAGGGGTTCTGAAACGCGAAATTTTCTTGTCGGCACTTCCGGATTGTTTCATTGTATCAACCTTATAAGGGGGGTTCCTCCCTATGGGGGAGGGAGGAACCGCGCTAAAAGACCGTCCGCATTAAACTGCCTGAACTTACAAGCAGCTATTCAGCTGAACTGCATGCCATTCTACTCGCCTTAGAAAACATACAGGACGTAACACAAGACAAGATAAGATAACGATATGTACTGACTCACTCAGCGCAATAACAGGACTACAGAACGCTTACAATTCGAGCCCAGCATCGTGGCATATGCGTCCGAGAGATGTGTTCTGCGGGCCCAGCGTCCCACAGTGGTGCCCAACGCCCGATTTTGGGAAAAAACCTGTAGGTACATGAATCTCTCAGATTTTGGTATCTTTTTGTAAGGTATTTTGGAGTCGAATGAGACCACTGCCAATTCGATAGAATCATTATTTCGAAAGATAAACGGGCTTTATATTGCGAAAACCGTGAAGTATACAATTTAAAAAAGTCACATTTTACTCAATTGGTAGAGATATCTAGGCGCACGGTAGTGCGCCAGGCCAAGTTCCGGCCTAAGCATACTGTGTGTATATTACTGGAGGTCATAGAGCCGATTTTCACCCTCTCATAACTTTCAACCAGGTAAAGATAAAGTTATGAAATTTTACATAGGTATTATACTACTAGATGTGAGTATAACTGAAAATTGTCATAATTCTACATCGAATAGTTTCTGAGATATAAGCGATCGAAAATCGGGATTTATAGGACTCACTCACTCACTCATTCATTCACTCACTCACTGACTCATAAAAATTATTAGGCACTTCCCATGATGCTAGAGACTTGAAATTTTGCATGATGATAGATATGGAGGTGTTATTAAAGGAAAAAATCGAAAAATCGCGAAAAGTTGTGTTTGACTCCATTTCGAGGGCGGGGGCGTGCTAGTTTTGTACTTCCTTCGGAAACCCGTCATTCCTTCCGAAACCCATGATGTGGGGTATCAAATGAATCGTCTCGGTATGTAGAACCTTTATTTGATGTTTTAAGAAACAATGAGACGCATATAGGCTCGGTCAAAATCGTATACCAGCTGTCTGTCTGTATGTTTGTTCCTTATACAAATCCGTACCGTTTGACCGATCTTGACCAAACTTGGGACACAGATGGGTCTTGATACGGGGAGAATCATAGGCTAGGTTAAATTGTCTATCAGCTGTCTGTCTGTCTGTTTGTTCCTCATACAAATACACACCGTTTGGCCGATCTTGACAAAATTTGACACACATGTCGGTCTTGATCCGGGGAGTGTCATAGGCTAGTTCAAAATCGTCTATCAGCTGTTTGCCTAAGTGTTTATTCCTTATAGAAATCCACACGATTTGACCGATTTTGACCAAACATGGTACATAGGTAGATCTTGGTCCGGGGAATGCACTAGGCTAGGTAAAAAAGGTCTTTCAGCTGTCTGTCTGTATGTTTGTTCCTTATACAAATTCACACCGTTTGACCTATTTTGACCAAACTTGGCACGCAGGTAGGTCTTGATACGGGAGTGTGATATTACCTATGACGTTTTGTACTTTTCGTTGCATCGGAAAGCCATCATTCCTTCTGAAACCCATCATGTGTGGTATCAAATGAATCGTCTTGGTAAGGAGAACCTATATTTGATGTTTTAAGAAACATTTCGACGCATCTTAACAACAACAGTTGTGACTTCTTTCTTAAATGCAGTAAATAAAGTCGTAGGGGTTAACTGCATAATATACTTGACAGCAGATACTAAGTTTTTCAAAGTCGAGCCATCTAAATTCCAAAGTTTAGGATCACAAACCCAAAATGTATCGTCTTTGTTCTTATATTTTCTTGAAGGCCTTCTACACTTTCCCTATTGTGATCTTTATCCTCGGGATAAGGTTCCTGTGTTTTACAGTGTAATAGTTTAGTTAAAAGAGCAATCAATTTGACCTCTAGAGTAATGTCATCTGGAAGAGCTTCTAACTTTTCTAGGCTAGTCATTAGATGTATGTATGTTGAATATTGGTATCAAATGTGAAGCAGTAAGGAGAACTTTATGCAGAATCTAAAGACCCTGTTTTTATATGAAGTACAAAAGCCAGTAGGTATGCGGCAATTAAATTTTAATTAATACCTAGAAAAAAGTAATGAGATCCCAAAAAA
>OX328125.1:99664642-99799642 GCA_946811695.1 Gonocerus acuteangulatus | reverse complement strand
AAATTCTTAGCTAACAATAATGGACGTTAAATTTTATTTAAATCATTAGTATCTTGTATAATAAAAGATAGCAATTTGAAATTCAATTATACACACGAATTACCATGTAGTAATAATTCCCGTTATTTCTGAATTAATGTATTCTCATTCATGAATTATAATTATATTCATGTATTCCCTACTCTCATTGTTACATTAT
The DNA here is from genome assembly GCA_946811695.1 of Gonocerus acuteangulatus. Classification (NCBI taxonomy): domain Eukaryota; kingdom Metazoa; phylum Arthropoda; class Insecta; order Hemiptera; family Coreidae; genus Gonocerus; species Gonocerus acuteangulatus. Next base: position 99,799,443 of record OX328125.1, on the reverse strand, counting down.
CCCGTTCCAATTAGTGAAATAGTGATAGTCCTGTAGTCCCATTAACACTATATTCTTCTTTTGTTGAGAACTCTAAATTGTCGTTTTACTGCTAACACTATATACTTGTTTTATGGATAACCCTACAACGTAAATTTATTGATAATACAGGCACACACAAAAAAAAAGTGGTCTTCTCCAAAGACACCATATATATATTCTTATGTATTTCGACACGCTGAATCCGAATCCGGATCCCGTTTTACACCAGCACGTCAGGTTAGAGAGCATTTGAAGGTCAAATTTCGAATCAAAAACGTTTAAGAAGGAATAAATAGAGCTTCCGTGGTTTTGGAGGTGCCTGAATTCGAATCCGGGGTCTGTTTCACCCCATCGGCACAAAATTAAGGCCAATTCAAGGAAAAATATGTCTATTTTGCAGAAAAAGAATTTTGACTGCAGATTCATTTCTTGCAAAATAAACATATTTGCTCTTGATTTTGCGCTGATGTGCTGAAACAGACCTTAGATTCGAGTTCAGCGACCCTCAAAGCCATGGAAGCTCTAATTATTTCTTCTTTAACGACTTGATACGAAATTTTACCTTCAAATACTCTTGAACCTGACGTGCTGGGGAGAATATGCGTATGGCGTCTTTGAAAAATACCACCTTTTTTCTTGTGTCTGTTTAATATAAGAAGCTTATTTTACTGGTAAATCTGTGTAATTTTTCAAATCAAACATGATATTATAATTATAAAAATATTACTATATCCTGGGGTTCTCCCAGTGGTTCAGTGGATAACGCATTGGATTTTCATACGGGCTGAGTTTCTTCATTTCAGGGCCCGTTGAAGCAATATCAGGGCCTGCTGCACCATAGAGCTTTAGGGGCGGCAACCGGAGCTAATGGCTTATATGCAGATGCACTGTACAAAAATAAATAAACACTATATCCTAATTTTCTTGATAACACTCAATTTTACTGATAATACTGCGTATCCTTGTTTTCCTGATAAAACCAGATGCAGTGACAACCTTCCGAAAACTGGTCCAAGAAGCACCTCGATACAATATCCGCCACCTGCCTAAGAACCATGAACCTGAAGAACTCCTGGTCAACTACTGGCAACCCCAGAGGCTAGGAGTGTTCCTTGATGTATCTTGTGGCGAAGGACAATTCCTTCTAAATTGGGTAAGAATTATTTAATAACATTCATTCCAATATACGAAATTGCAATTTATTTTTCCTACGGCTTGTTGTAAGTTTTCATTTAATAAAAAAAAAAAAATAGGTACGTTTTGGCCTTGCAAAATACCTTTTCTGGGAAATAGGTTTATTTATTTAAGATATGATTGGAATGTTAGAGAGAAAGGAACCCTATAGGCTACCTAAATTGATGCTGAATGGTGCACCTGGGGCAAAAGAAAGACAGGGCCAAGACGGAGGTGGCTTGATGACCTGGAGGAGGACTTGTGGACGCTAGGGATCCGCAATTGGCGGAACCTAGCAGCAAACCGCGTGGCATGGGGCAGGATGGTGGCAGAGGCCTAGGTCCTACAAGGACTGTAGCGGTCAACAGCGAGTGATGATTGGAAAAAGCATAAAATTGTTTTTACTTACTTAGGGTTTTTCTTATTTTAATGAGAAAGGAATCTTTTCAAGAGTGTTTACATTCCTTTTAAAAGTTTTTAGCTTAAGATCGTGGGTTCGATTCCCACTAAGGGCGATGGATTTTCTTAATAAAAAAAAAGGCATCAGCCCTATTCTGTCTAGAAAATGGGAGTAACTTGTAGACACCCCGTTCCCACAAATCGTTTTAATGTAAAAGTGGACGCTTAAATTTAAAAAGTCCGACTCGCAGGAACTACGTCATCTTAGCGCGGTTCCGTTCTTATTCCTAGTGCCATTAGCAAAGGAAGAGAAGCAGTTACCTTTGATATTTCGTTAAAAATGTAAATTAAATCCTGAAGAGAAGAAAGTTAAAGGCGCCACAACAGGAAACTGACAGTATCCTAAGCGGAAATAAGTTTCTCATTTCTTGCCTTCTTAAATAAATATTTTATGAAAAATTACTGCCATATAAATATTCACAATTGAATATTGAGTCAATTTCATTCAATTTGAGTGAATATTCGATCAATTTCAAATTTTAACTGCTGCTTCCTAATGACATTTTCTGGTAAATTACGTAGGTTGTTTTTGGTTCATTGAATTCGAACGATTTATGACCGATTTTCGAATGATTCTTTAACAGAAAATGAATTATTGTTCTCCATTTTCAAACAAAAAAAAAAATTCTTAAAACTCCTACGACCTACTAGATTTAACCTTCTTCTTTCGAAATAATTTTACTTTTTCGTTCCAGATTAAAAATGGCCACCTGCAGACTTTTGCCCCTAAAAAAGAGGGTTTCCACCTGTCAGACAAAGTGCCGCCACTTTTATTTTCTCAAAGAATTTAAACTTTTTTTTTTAGATACTTTAACATCCCATATAAAACGTTTGATATAAAAAATTGAAAACTTTTTTTTTTTTTATGGCGCATCGACAAATCCTGGCCATTTTCTCAGCGAGCCCTGAGATGAGAAAATTCCTGCCGCCGGTGGGGATCGAACCCACCATCTCCCACTTATGAATCTAGCGCGCTAGCCACTAGACCACGGGAGACCCCTTTTTTATTTGTTATTTATAAATTCAAAATAATTACTTTGATCTTGATCGCGTAATGTAGTATTACCATTCAAGACCTACCTCCACCAATTCTATTTGTGGAGAGTCTTTTTACAGAAACTATGTTGTCCACTATTTGTTTGTGTTTCTAGAGCAGAGATCTGTTCAACGCGAGCTATTCGTGGATCCTATGGAGTCCTGAAGAATTATCTCCTACAATCCTGAAGAACACGAGGCTGAACGCAGACAGCGAGGTACGAATCCTAGAGCCTGGCTTGCAGGTTTACGAAGTCTACAGGCTCCATTCCTCTTTGGGCATTCTCAAGACTCACATCGGACAGTGGCATGGCAGCTTCCAGTCATTTCAAGATCCTTCAAATAGGAATAACTTCGGCGGATTTGTTTTCAACGCTTCTCTTATGGTGAATATAATAGAATATATTATGGCCTATTCAGATAAAGCGTTTAGTTCAATTGCGCATGCGCAAATTTATGGGAGGGAAATATTTTTAACGATTCCGCCTTTTTCAATAAACAGCACAATGCGAGAAAGCCTAAAAAAGCCGACTCGGATGAACTGCACCACCTGATGTTCTTATCCAGTGGTTCTAAAATTACATTTTCCATCAGAAACACATATAAAATTAGTATATTATAAAGGATTATGAGAACTAGTATCGCTCCAGGCCTCTTCCAGACAACTGATTTTTTTTTTTATTACGGCGCACCAACTTCTAGGCTATTAGCGCCTAATTCCACGGTGCAACAGGGAATTTTCCCAACGGGCCTTGAAATGAGAAAAATTTCTGCTGCAGGCGAGACTCGAACCCCCATCTCCGCATGAGAATCCAAGCCACTAGACCACGGGGAGACCCTGGAACGGTAGTATTAACCTCAATACAATGTTCCTTAAGAAAAGTTACTAAAAAGTCGTCCCGAAATTTAAATACTCTTGAAGAAAAGCAAATGGAGCATACAATGGGATATCTCTTAAAATATAAGTTGTTTTTTTTTTTAAAGAGATCGTAACAATATGTGTATATTAAAGAACAATTTATTTGGCAATATAGATGATCGACATAAAGTTCAACAAGTCTAACCTGATTGAACCTCTGCTGGACAAGGCCTACGAATCTGGGAAGGACATGGTACGTCGCTATGGACTGGCTGTCTTCATGCATTTAGCGGAGATGTACAATTTCAGGCAAGTAAACATCCAAATATAGTTACCTATTTCAATTTTGCACGCTTCCAATATATCATTGTCAAAAATTATAACTGACATTATTTCAAAAACCTGCACGCTACTAAAAGACACAGGAAAACCGACGAAGTAATAACGAATTGTCGAGAGTGTGACATTTTTTTAATGCTTCAATTTATTATTAAAAGTAACCAGAGAGAACCAGGCACAAGGGGGTGGATAATGTTGCTGAGTTTAATACTACATATTTTTCTACACTTATTTACTAGAAGGGATACAATATTTACAGGGGATCTTATGCATACTTAGTCTACGAACTAATACTATGTCAAAGATGCTTTAAATTTTGGGAGGGACAATTATAGATATTAAGCTTAACGCAACTTTCAACTATCTTAAGAACTTATTAAAGACTAGGGCGCTACGCCTGTCTACCCTTTGAAATCCAGGATTCTTCTGGATCCAGAATATTTCCATCTATGTGACAGGAGATGGCCTCTACACCGTGAACACTATATATACGCCTCAACAGTCTTAACTGACAGTCCGACCGGAATATATGCTCGTTCAAGCGACCGGCTTTCAGGCGGACTGTTCAGGCCTAACTGACAGGCCTGCCTGACCGTTTGTAGCCAACTTAAGAAACATAAGGGGTTTCAAATATCCACCTTATACCTTCCATACCTTCCAATTTCTGCGATTTCGGAACCGTTATCAAGATATTTCAGAAAATATACGAAAACGCCAAAACAGCCCATGAAAGACGATAAAATTTTTATAATACTTATTTTGCTCAGAAAACAACCAAAATTTATATATTTTATTTTTGATGAATTTCAAGCATGTGAAAAAATGTTCAACTTAATCCATCTTTTTTGGAAAACCTGAAACTCAAATTCTTGTTTATTCAAACTTTTATCATACCGGTTAAACATTTGTAAACTGGTTTCTTGCGATTTAACTCAAAACGAATGTGGTGCAATACCGCGCATTGTACCTCACAAGTTTACGCCATTCTTTTTCCTCCTTTAGCTTGCATATTGCCAATTAGCCCGACATCACTAAAATTTTAGTGAGGCATATGAGGAAGATGTCTGGGTGCACTCACAAGTTGATAACTCGCACTTATGCAGCCGAGCTTGCTTGCAAATTCAGCCTGTATGCCTCGATCGGCCACCATTTGTCAATTGGAATGGAATGGCCCACTTATACGTTTTTAATGGTCATTTAGACCATAAAGAGTCATTCCTGACCCATGGTGCCGTTGACTTTTTCCTTCCTCATGCCTCGGAGATTCGAAGTATGCAATAAAAAAAAATGACCTTGAGTAACATTTCAAGGTCAATTTTGCGGGGGTCAATATGGGGATTATTTTTTCCGATCTCGAATTGGAGAATCATCTGGCCAACGGATGACCATTATTTTTGTGACACCGTGTACATATAAATATATTATCATTTTTTTGATAATAATTTTTGGCATCTAATAAGTATACTATATATTTTAATTAATTTGTTCTTTCTGTTCCCCAGCTATAGTTACCTGACGACAGATGCTTGGGGCGATCCTCTTCCTAATGGATCTGTGACAGGTATGGTGGGACAGGTGATGCGGGGAGAGGCAGATTTCGGACTCGCTCCTGCTAAATACATTATACCAAGATATGACATAATTGACTACGTCACTTCTCTACATATTGTTAAGTATGGAGAATTCATATTATTATATTATGTGGAGGCGAGTTTGGCTCAATAAATGAGCACTCTAGCCGTGTCTTGGAGGAACTGATTTTGAAACTCGGGCAACGATTTAAGCGTGTTTCCTCCTTCCCTCCACAGGGAGGAAACCCGCTAATGACGTCAGCTCGACCACGCAATCAGGAAGTGCCATCTAGAAAATTTCAGGTTATATATATATATATATATATATATATATATATATATATATATATATATATATATATACATCAGTTCGCTCTCAAGCAAGCCCTAAAATGGTCCGATTTTGATTTAATGTTGTGTTAATGTGTTTTAGGAGGCCCGGTGGCCCTGAGCGTTAAGGCGTGAGCACAACACTCCATGCTAAAGGGCCGTGGGTTCAATTCCCACTAGGGGTGGTGGCTTTTCTTTAGAAAAAAAAAAGGCATCAGCCCTATACTGGCTAGATAACCCCTCCTAAAATTCGCTGTTAATAATAAACGGACGTTAAAATTTAATAATAATAATGTGTTTTTAATTAAATTTTTGAGTATATATTTTCATAATAATATATACACTTACAATCAATTGCTGATCTCTTAGAAGACTTATGTCGGTGCGTTTATCGTCCAAAATTTGAAACACAAAATAAATAAATTAAATTTTCTTTTGAAATTATGATTCTCAAAATTTGCAGTAATCTTTAAGTTTTAGACTACAACACCGGATTTTCTAATCAGACGTTTCTTCCTATTATTGTGCTTACTTATTATATTAGTAGTTGTACTGCTGAGGATCACAAGATAGGATTTCACATATAAATATTTGTTCAAAATTCTCCTAGTATTCTTTTATTTTAATTCTTGTCGCCAGGCTGGTTTTTATGGAGATTTTTTAAGGTGTTTACTAATTTTCGGTATTAGTGAAATTTTATATACAGTCGAGCCACAGAAGAAGTACTATACAAGGCACGAACATGTAGAATATAGGAAAATTCTATTAAAATGGAGTTGAATTGAGTTTAAAAAAACTACACTTTCCCTCTCATTTGTGTTGACAGACCATTTTTTATACTTTTATTGTGTGTATTTCTGAGTTCTGATAGATAAGATGGATCAAGATTTTTTTTTTTTTCGAAAAACCCGTTCATGGCTCCATGTTGAACAGCTGGCTTCCTCCCTGTTGCAGAGTGTGCTTCACGTTCCTTCAACCGAAGCTGTTCGGTTCAGCGAAGGCCCTAGTCCTCCCCATGAACGAGATCGTATGGTACTGCCTAGCTGGTATAGGTGTACTATCGGCAGCAGCCTTCAGGATCCTGGCCAAGCATGACAACACGGGATGTAGCAATGACAGCTGGGGAGGGAGCTTCCTTCTAGTGATTGGTGCTATTTCTCAGCAAGGTAATCAAATTATTCCTTTTTAACATTATTCTAGGACACATGACCCTTAGGTACAATTTTATTTATTTTTGAATACTGTGTTACTCTGCCAAGATGACCGGGAGCGGAGACGAGGTCGGGGTGGGAGCTGGAGAGGCGTAGATAGCCCAGTCAAACGGTAGTTTCAAGTGGAAAGTTTTGGTGTAATTGTTTTGATTGGGTTATTCTGTTTCTGATTTCTCCCATATTTCAACACCCTTTTGCGTGGAAACCGTGCGGTGTACGAAAAATGTTAAGAAACATAAATTGTAGGTAATTTCATCTTCTTTAGTTTACTACAGAATCACCTTTTGTGTAAATAGCTTGCTTTGCAAGTTATATGCTGAAAACAACTAAAAAACATTATTTTTATTATTTTAGTGATTTGTTGATGATTTCTCATATTTGCACACCAGATTTTTGGCGGAAAACTTCAGATTCGTGTTCAGCACCCCAAAAAACATTGAATAAGCCAATAAAAACAATTACACTAAAACATTCCACTTCGACCCATTTTTGAGCACCGTGTTTGACTGGCAGAAGAAGAAGGGCAGGTCCAAAGGAAAGCCAAGTTCCTAGGAGGCGTGCAGGTTTTGAGACGTCAGTCTTCAGTGGAGGACCGGCAGGGACTGACTGACCCTCCAGTATTCCAGCTTCTTAATTCGCAGCGGAAATGAGAGCCTGGGGTGCGACAACTGATATGTACGTGAAACCAGAAGCCTTTCTCACATTTTTTGTGGTAAAAAGCCTCTGATTTGGCCAACATCCCAGAATAATTTAACATTTAGTAGTACTACTACAATCAAATGGGGACGAGTAAGATTTGTGAGGGTTCTAGATAATGAAATGGCCAGAACACTTCAAGAGAGGTAAGGATAGTCATAGGTTGAAAAATGTCTCAGAGAAGTGGTGAGAGTAATAAACGATTTATCGAATGATACATTTATTGGTACAATAGACTATGATGAATATTAATGGAATGTAATATTTCATTATTCTATTTTATTCATTTATTTTATTTTGTTTTTGCTTTCCTAAGCTAAAAAACTATGTTTGGATTTCTCTTCTATTCATGTACGTTATGTATAATTTATTTTTGCAAAATTTCACAAACACACACACATATATATATATACACTAGCTGAATGACCGTGCTTCACCACGGCCGATAAGTATTTTTTATATTGAGTTAAATAAGATATGATCAAAATTAACGCTACTACATAATTTTGTTCGTAAGTTACTCAGGAAACACCATGTGGAGGTAACCGTGCTTGTTTCCGTTGGAGAGTAATAAAAAAAAAATAAAAAAAAATAAAAAAAAATACAACCGCTTAAAAAGTTAGGTATACAGAGACAAATACACGTTGAAAAGCATAAAACTAACAAATTTAAAGTTTTAAGCACTTATCTCTTCGATTGACATCGCCTCACCGAACATTACAACAGAATCTTATTTATTTTTTATTTTTTTTACGGCGCATCTACATCTAGGCCATTAGCGCCGACATCCAGAGTGCTGCGAGGAATTTTCCCAACGAGCCATGGGATGAGAAAATTCCTGCCGCCGGATGGGAATTGAACCCACCATCTCCCGCTTATGAGTCCAAGGCGCTAGCCACTAGACCAAGGGAGACCCCCAGAATCTTATTGCAGAGAATTTAGTAACCTTTCGAATAGCCGCCTTCCACTTACTACGAGTTCCCAACCATTTTCGAGATTTTTTAGAAAATATACTGAGATCCGAAAACTTTGTATCACCATTCATACAATTTTTTCCCATATACTTTGTTTCTGAATACCCAAACAGAAAATTAGTTTTGAAAAGTATTTATATCAATTTTTCTGGTAAATAGCTACAGAACTCGCTTAAAAAATGATTTCATTCGTTTTCCTACGTTAAGGAATCTTTCGCACAAATTTCGCTCCAAAAACCAACGGATTCAACTGGTTAATGAACTTGACCTTTTAAATGAGAAGAAAGATTTTTGTACCAAATGTTATCAAAATCGAACCATTTTTGAGCCGATTAGGAACTTCTTAATAATTCAACCCCCCCCCCCCCCCCCCCCCCTAAAAATACTTAAACATTTGAATATCAAAAAAACCTTTCTTGGCGAGTGTTTACTCTCTTAACGTATTGTCCGTGCAAAAATTCAAATTTTTGTTATAAGTGGTTCGGGATATTATCACCTCGGATGGGCCAACACCAGGGCTTAAACTCTATGTGGGTCAAAATCACATTTTATTTCTAGTAATTCAAGGACTGCCATCATAGTGGAAATTAACCTCAATTAAAAATAATACTATGAAATAGATAATGTACGGTAACAGCTGTTCTGTTATCGCCCTAGCAACGCTTCCTGCCTAGGCTTGCATGTTCTAACCAACTCAAACTTTAAACCCCTCTAAAAATACTCAAAAATTCGAATATCAAAAAATCCTTTCTTAGTGAGTGCCTACGTTATATAGGAGATGTCCATGCAAAATTTCAAAATTTTCTGTCGAGCGGTTTGGGCTGGGCGTTGATAGATGAGTGAGTGGGTGAGTGGTATTTGACAAATATATAGTAGACTAGCTGAATACCCGTGCTTCGTCACGGCAGATAAGTAGTTATTTTATTGCGTTAAATAATGTTTCATTAAAATTACGTTACTGTACAATTCTGTGCAGTTTATTACAGCACGGTTCCCGTCATACTATATTTTATTCAATGGGCGTTAAAATTTAAAAGTTTATGTTTCCAAGAAGTCATATGGTAACACCCAATATATTTACGAGTATTACCAAGGTTATAGGCGAGGAGGCTGTGCGAGGGTTCCGGATATTATTACCTCGCCTGGAAAACCTAAGGATATGCCATACATCACGGTTTGACCGGGACTGTTTCGGTATTTTGCAATTGTTTCGGTGTCCCGCCCAGTTTTATCAATGTCCCGGAAAAGGCTGTAAGATGTAAAAAGTAATGAATTCATGTTTATAAGAATATTTTTTAAATCTGTTACTTTTCTACAATTAACATTTTTACTACTGCTCCCAGTGTCAAAGAAATGAGAAGTAATATAACTGTAAAACGCTGGAACTACCTGCACAGCGCTGCTAGCTGCCAGACACTACTATTTGGCTGAGAGATTGTTTTAAGAAAGTAGCAAAAAAAGTTCCGTTCTTATTTTTAAGGTTTGGGTAGACTAACAGTTTAGGATTCCCCCTTCCCGTTAGTTGCTAGGCTTAAAACTCGCCAACCATTTTGCTTATAATTTGTACTGTTTTTATCCCCCCCCCCTGGTATGCCCATCCCATATTAATGTGTCCCGGTTTAATTCTCCAAAAATATGGCAAGCCTATCTGACGGGGACTGGCAGAAAAGAAACGCAATTAAAACTCTATGAGGGAAAGTTAATTTCTAGTAATTCAAGGTCTGCCATCATAGTTGAAATTAACCTCATTTAGAAATAAAACTATGAGATAGATAATGTAAGGTAACAGCTGTTCTTTATCGTCCTAGCAACGCAGGCTGCCTAGGCTTGCCTTCTCTAACCAACTCAAACTTTAAACCCCCCTAAAAATGCTTAAAAATACGAATATCATAAAATCCTTTCTTAGCGAGCGCCTACGTTATATAGGGAGTGTCCATGCAAAATTTCAAAATTTTCTGTCGAGCGGTTTGGGCTGGGCGTTGATAGATGAGTGAGTCAGTGAGTGGTATTTGACAAATATATAGAGATATACACTTTTTCTTTTTAGGTGCAATAAGAATTTTGGATTGATCAACAAGTTGCTACATCCAATGTTCAAAAGTTACACTTGGAGAAGCAATGAGTTTTTATGAATCCTAATAGCTCTCCCAGTATTATTGTGATGATTTTAAGATCCCCTTAAATTTCGCTATTTATGTACACTGTATTTTTTTAATAACTAACTACTGATATAAGATACTTTAATAGTACATTTATTATGTAATATATTAAAGCTTTGTTGCAGGGATTCCAGACTCAACTGAGAGAATTTCAACACGAATCGTTTACATATTTCTACTGCTAGTCTGCTTCTTCACAGCTGTCTACTACAACACAGCCATCTTGAACAGCTTGTTGCTGCCTGCACCCAATGCCATCCAGAATATAGAACAGCTGTTGAAAAGTGACACTAAGCTAGGAATGCTTGACATACCATATCTGCACAATGAGATGGTATGCATGAGTTAATGACCGAGTTACAACTACATAGAGTTGTTGCTTTAACGACACACTATAGTGGGAGAGATATAACTTGTCACTCGGCTGTGGACGGATAGGGAGGCGCCTCCACGAGGCCCTTGCTGGGTTGCCACTCCTCCTCCTAGTCACGCGCCAAGGCAAAGCGGAGGCAGAGATGGGCATAATTTTATTTATTAATAAAAATACGAATTTATTCGTACTTCATATATTTGTGAATACGAATATAAATAAATTCGTACTCGTACTTCATATATTTGTGAATACGAATATAAATAAATTCGTACTCATAAGTGTGAATACGAATTTATTTGTATTCACATATATTAAATATAAAAATACAAATAAAATTTTATTCGCAAATTTTTCTGCTTCTTTCGCCTTCAATAACTTTCGTAATATCATCTTAATACGGATAAATTCATGATTTATTTGCGAATTTTATTGTGAATAATTTTTTATTCACAAATTATAATGTGAATAAATTTTTATTCGTATATTTTAATGTGATTTTTTTTGTAATCACATGATTTTTTGTAAATATTCACATTTTTTGTGATTATTTACAATTTTTTCTGTGAATTTATTTGTATTCGCAGAAAAATGTGCGAATAAAATTTTATTTGTATTTTTATATTTTTTTTTTTTTATTTATTTTAATGCTTACAAGATTAGGATCTTTTAGCATGGGGAGGGGGTTACTATATAATTGTATTAGTTTACTAGTGTTAATTGATATAATCTAGTAACAATAATATCAATAATCTTAAACCTAACACCTAAGATATTTACAAATCTGGAATGGAAATACAATCTTTGTTTATAAATTAACACTATAATGCCGAATTGGTTAAACAAAAGACTAGGGTAATGAAAAGAAAAAGTGTACCAACCAAATTAGACACGCATTTATCGTAGGATTATTACTACATTTCTACATAACCTAAAATACAAGAAAATCCTTCTAAAATAAATTAAGCCTTATAAGCAAGTTGATATACATTTATTTGAAACAAAAATCTCTTTTAAATAAATTTTATTAAATTAATGTTTGCACATAAAAAAAAATCATTCAAATCAATAATAAATTATATATCCCTTAATGACATCATTCTAAATAAGATTCACTCTATATAATATTTCATTAATAACATATTTTCTTTATAATTAAAATTAAATTATTTTTAATTTATTTTATACAATTCCAGTGATATTGCTTAATTTATAATTTGTATTTTTATATTTAATATATGTGAATAAAAATAAATTCGAATTCACACTTATTAATACGAATTTATTTATATTCGTATTCACAAATATATGAAGTACGAATTTATTTATATTCGTATTCACAAATATATGAAGTACGAATAAATTCGTATTTTTATTTATAAATAAAATTATGCCCATCTCTGAGCGGAGGCTGGGAGGGTTGTAGGACTCGCAACGTCGTGCCCACTCTACGCTTTCTCCGTGTTACAAGTTATATCTCTCCCACTACAGTAATTAGTAGTTATTCGAGAACTAATACTTTTTTATAGCTTGTAGTTAGTAATTAAACTTTTTAAATATTAACTATTAGTTGGCAAAAATATGTGTTTGCTGGTAAGTAGAACAACAGTTAAACATGTAGTAAACTATTGTACTTAATTTTTGGAAAGGATATAAAAGTAGGGTGCGCCCTCAAAGTAGCGCGCTTACTTCCTGTTCATTTCCGGGGCACTTATTACTCGCTTCCCCCTAACATCCTGTTCACTTTCGGTCCACTTCTTAATGCAGAGAGGTTTAAACGGAACGAAATTCAAAATGTATCTTGCAGTCAAAACCTAACAATATTCATGTAATTAGTAGTTAGTAACGACAATTGAACTTTTCCTGAAAGTATTTGACTAAAACATAAGTGAAGTACTAACTACAAGTTAGAAAAAATGTAGTTTCACCCATCCAACTACTAATACTTTACTAATTTTATATTTTACAGAGACAAAACGACACCATGACTAATCGTGTTAGAGAAAAAATATCCAAAGCTAAACCTAAGAAAGTATACTTCAGCGCTGCCGAAGGCGTATTTGAGATAAAGAAAGGGAAGTTTGCACTGTATACTGAAGATGAAGCAATCTACACCGAAATACTTCGGCAGATGACTGACGCTGAAGTATGCTCGGTATCTGAAGTCGTAAAGTACAATCCATTCCATGTCGGCGCGGTTGCTCAGAAGAATTCGCCATACAAAGAGTTGTTCAACAGAGCGTAAGTATTGTGTTATATTTTATGCACTTTTCACTCCGGCGTTCGATAATTGAAAATGGCACTCTCATATTCGAAATGCGCTCCATTCCGGCAGATCCTTTAGTTCAGAAGTCACCACAGTTCGACGCACCATACAGTTCTACAAACCCCAAACTTGTCGGGACTCTGGGCTACGAAAGACTCTGAGGTTCAGCAGGTACACAGTTCAGAAAGCCCCACAGTTAGACACACCATGTATTTGTTCTAACGCTACTGTCGTGGAGACTAAGCAGTACGACAGGCTCCAAACTCCGGCGGACCTTATAGTTTAGAAAACCCCACAGGTCGAAGCGCCATATAGTTCTACAAAACCAACAGTTAAGGAGACTCTGTAGTTGACCTGATCCCCATCTGTAAATCAAGGCCATATAGTTCATAAGACCATATCGTTTAGTCCAACAAACCAGACAATAGTTAAACAAAGGATCATAGTCTATAGACGGGCTAATCCCAAGACACTGGAGCTCAATACAGCATTTATTTCAGGAGGCTTTATAGTTCAGCAGAATCTATAAAAGAATAAACTATAATGCCCAGCAAATCCTACTGATCAGAAGATCCTATAGTCTAATAGACCCTATCGTTCAACAGATCTTATTGGTCTTCAGTCCATATTATTATTATTTTATTTGTTTTATTATAATAAAGCCTTTATTAACATTTGCACAAATAATATAGCACATTCATTAATTGTGATAAATAAAGACGTTTTTATGATTTCACATAATGAGATTACAGTAAAAAAGAACATCAGTCCATACGCCAGAAAATTCAATTTTCAAGACTCTATTCATAGTTCAACAGAGGCTGTAGTTAAGGAGGCATAGTTCATCAGACTAAACTGTCGAATAACCCCTAAATTTAACCAAGACCTGCAGCTCAGAAGATCTATAGGCCAAAGTAATTCAGCCGACTCTACGGTTCATCAGGCCATAGTGGCCATGTGATTCTATAGGGCAGCCTGGCAGTTCGTATTTATGCTCCCAGTTCCCGTTTTCCATCCATAAAGGACAGCAGACCTAACAGCCAAGCAGAGCATCCAGCATGTCTTGGATGATTTAGTGTTAACAATATAGGGTGGTTTCTTTACATTTAGGAGCCGCAAACCAAGAAAAAGCTTTTCTACAAACGGCATATTAGGAAGACATAAATAAATAAACATATACATTTGAGGTGGGTCGGATTCCCAAGAGGGCTAGTGGCTTTAACTTTAAAAAAAAAAATATAAGGCATGATCCCTGTCGTAGCTAGAAAAGGGTGGTCACCACTTATAGATAACTCTTCCCAAAAACCTATATTATGTAAAAGTGGACTTTAAATTTCAAATAAATAAACATAAATTTGATCAGCCTATTGCTTTGTTGCCTATTGGCTATTTATTTCTTGTCAGCACCTCTGGGTCTGTAGGTTTTGGTTTCTAACCCTTTTAGAAACCTCTGCAGCTCTTATTGATCGGTGAGTAATATAATATTGGTTTATGAAGCCAAATTGGTGGAATTATTTTCTTAATATAGCTCCTTTCTTCTTTCCAGTAGATTGTTTGTAAGAGAAAATTGTCTACTTTTAGTTTAAATTTGTTTAAATAATAGAGAAGGTTGATGTCTAAAAATAAATTCATATAATTTATATTTTACACACTTCTCTCTATACAGGGATGATTAGAGTTAGACATGTGCGTATGTAGGCTACCACCTGTTTCCTGTTAAAAATAAACCACAATCCTTGGAACAATGACAGATAACAGGTCCTGCGTGTTCCAAGTGCTTCATTTCACATTAAGATATCTGTTTAATAGAGCAAATAGCAAATAAATTAACTTTATTCTCTTTTAACAGGTTTACACTGATGCGAGAGAGAGGAGTCTTGCACCGCCAGCTCCAGCACTGGCTCGAGAAGAAACCTGAATGCCACTGGAGACAGGATGCCCTGACCCTGGGTATGGAACCTCTTGCACTCGCCTATGCTGTATTCCTGTTTGGTGCTTTAGGCAGTGTCATACTCCTAGCCATCGAAGTACTTGTCGATAAAAAGATGATTATTATGAAAAGAAAGTCAAAATAAAAATGTTATAAAAATATTGTTCAGTGTGTTGTAGAAATAAATAGCTATTCAAAAATAAAAGATTCGTTTTTATAGATTGCCTAGATAGACATAGCTTTGCCCGGCCGGAGAGGAGTGGCTCAGTTTGGTTAAATGAAAAATGAAAAAAAGAAAAATCCCACAATTCTAATATAGTTTCAATATTTTTTCTTGGTCCATAGTAAGTGGGGATATAAAAGATTTTCTGTTGAGAGTAGACCGTTGACCGTTGGTGATGCGGAGGTAGAAATTGTCAGGACTTGGTCATGGTATCTTAATAAAACTACATTTTTTATATGAAAATGAGTTTTATTATAAGCCGACGTTTCGGCTTAAAATTCTGTAAAAACAAGCAGGACAGAGTTAATACTAACATACATATATATATATATATATATATATATATATATATATATATATATATATATATATATATATATAAGTAACCGAAAGCAGAGGCCTCAGCAGGAAACTGGCTAGTTTGCAGAGACTGGCCTGCTTGAGAATAGCAAGCGCGTACAGGACAGTATCGACAGAAGCAGTAGGAGTCATAACGGGCGACCCGCCTATAGATCTTTTGATTAAGAAGAGGGCCAAAATATATAACGGGACTCAAAGACAATGTGCACGAGACGATCTCATAGCTAGCTGGCAAGAAAGATGGGCAAGTGGGACCAAAGGAAGGTGGACATACAGGTTAATACCAGATATAAAAACCTGGATCGAAAGGCCATCCGGAGAGCTTGACTATTTCCTCACTCAAGCGTTATTGGGGCACGGATGCTTTAGAAAGTATTTACATGATCGGAAAAGAGCAAGTAGTGCCTACTGAAAACAGTAGTAGCAAGTAAGCATCTACTGTGGAGAATTAGATGATGTGCGAGCACGTGCTTTTTATATGCCCGAGGTGGAAAAGCATCAGGCATGACTACAGTATGGCTACCAACAAGACTTTTGATGTTGTAAATATGATAAGAGACCTAACTTCAGAGGAAGCATGGAACTGTTCCTACAATGCGGTCAGGACTATTGTAGAGACGAAGGAGAAGGAAATAAACAATGAAGGTTAATTAGACAGCTATCATGATGAAGATATGCGTTACCGGTTTCCATCATGATTGCGAAGAACAAGGGGGGGAGGTTTTTAGTCGGTTGGAGTCCGACACTACCTGGTTTTCTCCTCGCCAGGTGTCCATGATGGATTTTCCTCCTACCATAATAATAATAATTAAAAAAAATATTTATATATATATATATATATACAAAAAAGATTCAAAAAACAGAAAAACATTTTACATAGCTAAGCTCTAGCAACAGCATAATGTTTTTCTAGCTAGGTAGAATGTTTTACTGTTTTTTTAAAATCTTTTCGTGTGTGTGTGTATATATTTGTATATATATATATATATATATATATATATATATATATATATATATATATAAAATAAAGAACTGAACTGTGGTATCTTGGCCTTCCAGTTTTCCTGAAAGCAGGCTCAATTTATCTAGTGGCATCCCAGTAAACACTCCTTTCAACAAAAAAAAGAAATGAAATGATTCTTGCCTTTGAGGAGAGGTTTATACTCGACGTTACTAAAGCATTTGTGCCTACCTGAAAACAGTAATGTGATTAGTGACTAGTTTCAGAAACGAGGCAAGTGGAAGTGAGTAGGAATCGCTTTTACCTACTAATCAACAAGTCAGCTGGCTGATCACAATTCTTCTATGAACCCCCAGCTCCACTATTAAGGAATGGTGTCAATCTATAGAAAGCCCAGCACTAGTGACCTACATGTCGAGGAGCAGAACAAAAACAAGAATATCAAGTAGTTATAATCTAAAAACTATATACCTATATCACGATTGTTGTCAATGAAATAAAAAAGGAAGGCCGGTGGCCGTGAGCACTTAACACTGTGTACCAAGGGTCGTGGGTTCGATTCTCACCTGGGGTGGTGGCTTTTCTTTGGAAAAAATGAAAAGGCATCAGCCCTATCCTGGCTAGAAATGGGTGGTTACCTTTAGATAACGCATCCTAAAATTCTGAGTTAATTATAATGTACGTTAAAATTTAAATAATCAGATTGAAAAAAACAATGTATGAATGTTTCTCACTATTTGCAATGTTGTTAACCTAAATGTGAATTGATATAAAATATGTAATACTAAAAAATTAGTTTCAACTTTTTTTAAATCAGCCTCACTATTATTTTCTATCTTACCAAAGCATTTAAATTGTTTTGTTTTATTCAAAAATAATGAAAAAAGTTTTTTTCTTCTAAAATTATGTTCTCAATTAAAAGCTCTTTTTGTTTACTTCTTTCATGTATTTATTTTATATTTAGCTTTGTTCACAAATTACCCCATTGTTTGTTTTTAAGTGCAGAAAATTATTAATTATGTTGTATTCATTTTCGTGGTTATCTTGTTCATGAGGTTTCATGACACCTGGACACACGGGACCTCCACAAGAGCAGAAAAACTACTTGGATCATTCCATTGTAAATGTAATTAGTATATAAATTTTACTTGAACTATGTTTACATTGTGTACTTCTGAAATCAATTCTTTTTAAACAAGCAGTCCAAGATTTATTTTGGAAAAAAATGAAAGTTTTGTCACTCATGAAGAATGATGAACTTTTGTTTTTTTGCGGGCCTGCAGCTCCATTTTTGGGCATTTTGAGTTAAGAACATTATGGATTTAAAAATTATCTCTATCTCCTAGTAAATAAGGAAGTAGGTCTCGTCACCAATTCCATAATTTCTAGCTCGATTGCAGCAGCTCCAAATCATTAAATCTCAAACCACACCATTCTAAAAAAAGGTAGGATGGGGTCCTTATCAACATACTTTCATAAGTAGAGAGCTATGCTATGAAAGAACAAGAAAATGAAAAAAAAATATCACGAAACTAAATTTTAAAACGTTTTTGTTTTTTAACTTGCCAAACATATGAAAAAGGAGCTGCCTCCTTATTGCTACACGCCCTTCAATTACACAGGCACACAAAATAAAAAAAGTTGTATTTTCCAAAGACACCATAAGTGCATACATTCTTAAGTAATTCGACACACTGAATCGGAATCCGGAGTCCGTTTCACCCCAGCATGTCAGGTTTAAAGGCATTTGAAGGTCAAATTACGTATGAAGTCGTTTAAGAAAAAGTAACTAGAGCTTCCATGGTTTTGAGGGTTGCTGAATTCGAATCCAAGGTCCGTTTCACCCCATTGGCACAAAATCAAGTTCATTTCAAGGACAAATGTGTTTATTTTACAAAAAACGAATCTGCAGTCAACATTTTTTGCAAAATAGACATATTTGTCCTTGAAATGTTTTTGATATTGCGCCCTTTTGACCCTCAAAACCATGGAAGCTCTAGTTATTTCTTCTTTAATGACTTCATACGAAATTTGACTTCAAATACCCTTAAAGCTGACATGCTGTGGTGAAACGGTCTCCGGATTCAGCATGTCGAAAAACATAAGAATATATGTACAACGTCTTTGGAAAAGACAACTTTTTTTTATTTTGTGTGCCTGCGTTATAATTGACCTTGATAAATGTTGTAAAATGATTAGAACTACCAAATTAAATTTAACACTGGTACAAACAAGAGTTGGATGACAGAAATTCTTTTAATGGTTTCCAGAGCTTCTTGTTAGGTCCAGGTCAAAAGACTGTGCTAAAGAAACCTTTCTAAAAACAAGCATTCATAAGCCTACCAGTGAGTTTTGTGTGTAGAGTCTTGGGCAGGCTCTCAGAGAGGGGATTGGTATGGATTAGGAAGGGTAAAAAATGTAAATATATAGTATTAAAAAAAACTACAACAGTTAAAGTATTACATTTGTAATTATAGAATTGTACAAACAAAACATATAGTAATAATTTTTCATAATTAAAGATACATCTTTAAAAATTAACAGAAAATGTATTAGAAAAAAAAATGTATATAAAAGCTTTTGAACAAATGAAATCACCAAATTAATTTAGAGGTGATTAAGTTACAAAATTATTACACGTCGAAATATAACAAGTACAACGTGGTAATTTAAACAGTGGAGATTAGGAATATCTTTTTCAAATATAAAGAAAAAATTAAGTTATAATAGAAAAAATGTTCATAAAACATAGATAAAATTATTTGAAACAAGAAAACATTAAAATTATTTGAGAAATTAAGATATTTATGGCTTTGGGCCCATTCCCCTAGCCTGAATGTTTGCCAAAGTGCTGTCTCCTTTCATGTCTCCTTGATATGCCTGCGCTTTAGCCGCTATACCGCCTTCCTTAAAGCCACCCCGGGTAACGTCTATCTCTTTTGCCAAATGGCGCTGATTGTTCACATCCTTGGGGTTTATTTCCTGGGCTTTGTTTTCAACATACTCATGGGCTCTTCGCTGCTCACTCATTTTTGTTTTTTTTCTGAAATAAAAACGATTAAATTATTAATTGATCATTGACAACATATTTGGTATTTTAGATACGCTGAAATGGATCTTTTCATTTTGTGAAACATCAGATTGATTATTAAGACCTTCAATAAAAGAAATCAATGATGTCTCACATTTACACATGATAAGTCATCTTGAATTGAACTGTCAATATACATTGAAATTGAATAATGAATACAAATAAATGAAATGGAGTAACTTGAATCCAATTAAATCAGCAGAGCCTCCGAGAGGGTGGGGGGGGGAGAAGGAAAATTGGTTGGGGGCCTGTGATCTCAAGGGGGCCCGACGTCATTTGTTCTACTCGTATTGTTATTTGAAATAACCAAGTTATATACCTAACATTTTCCACTCTGGTTAATTACAAATATATTTAATGTAATGTCAGTTTTAAATAACTCTAATTATGGTTTTTGGTAATGTTAAGGAAGGGGGGATTAGGGGTCCTTTAAGTTATTAGGACAGGGGCCCGTAATTCCTCTCTGAGCAACTGTAGTTTAGTGTGACATTAAAACCTAGTTTTTGTAACAGCTGCAGTAGATACTGTAATAGGTATGATTCTGAACCTTAAAGAACACTAGACAGATAGTGTGGTCAGTACCCGATTCTCCTTTTCTCCAAGTTGAGCCCCACTAAACAATTTATCTAGACGGTAACTCTGAGAGAAGAGTGATGTACCATCCTTGGAGCCATTCCTGCCATTTTTAACACTAATTTAAGGCAAACATAAAAGAATTTGTGTTTGTTTTGGACATAATTTGTAAGCTCACAGGTCTATTTTGAATTCTGGTGATAGTTAGACATGAGTGACATAAATAACGATCATCAAGATAAGAATCAGTTGAAAAAAAAAAAAAAATCGTATATAAGGCTGAGTGTTAGTTCTTAAAATTGAGATGTCGTTGAAAACCGAATTAATTCAGTTTTATTTTATCAATTTACCAGGGGCGTTAATAATTTTGTGCGTGGCGGGGGCTGGGAGCACCGGTGGATTGGGAGGTATGGAATACTAACAACATAGAACTTGAAATAGTTAGCCAACTAAAACGCTAACAAACCCTACAAAAATATTTTTTCCGAGCTAAGTGATCACATTTAATTTATTTTTGAGGTTTTTATGACACATTTTTACCAATTAAATCAAAATTTCGGGTGGCTGCAGCCTCCTCAGCCCCTCTTAGATACGCTCATGCAATATACACTTCATTATAAAATAATAATAAAAGTTATGGAAATGTAAAATTCGTGTTATCATTTATTTTATTTTGCTTTCAACAAATTAACATAAATAAATAAATAACTGCTTCAATAAAGACAAAAACAACAGGTTTGTCTAATATTCAAAATGTAATTCATGTACTAAAATTAACACTAGTAATTATTTATAAACTTGATTTTTTTTTCATAGTTCATATGTCAAAAAGTTTTTACATGAAAGTAAGTATATTGTAGAAACTTAGACCTGTTAGATTTCAGGCAGACACAAAATGTATGGTTTAGTTTAGCAGTTTCTTTTAAATGTTGGAAATAAATGCACAGAAACGACAAAGTTTAAAACTTGATTTATCGGAGCTCATGTGAATTTGATAGAGTAAATAACAAAAAGTAACATACTAAAACACCTCTAAAGTGAGGTGTACAAGCACAATCAGGGTTCCAAAAGTAATGGTGTTAATTGAAAATTACTGTATGTCGACTATTGACCGTTTTTAGAGGAAAGGATTACGAAAACCTGAATCAAGCCGATTGTGGCAAGTGCAGAACCCAGCCTGCATATATGCATCTAGAGTGGTGGGGGCATTGCTTTTAGTGGGGTTTTTTTTGGGGGGGGGGGGTGAAAACTCAAGTTAAGTTAATATATATTAACTTAACTTAGGTATTTTCACCAATCAAATATTATTAAATATTTACAAAATATTACATAATATTATTACGTAGAGTCACGAATCAAATATTAAAATTACCAGTTGCAGGTAATTGTAAGGTTACAATATTAAATTTATCTGATCATTTCAAAATGTATGGGAAGAAAGTCCACAAAGGATTTAAGTCCTCTGAGGACTTTCTTCCCATACATCTCAAATTATCAGATAAATATGGCAACCTTCCTCAACTGGCAATTTTAATTACATTTGATTGGTGACTCTGAAAGGGACTTATACATTCCACTCCCCCTCCCAAAATATCGTTGGATGAACCCATACCTTATATCATATAAACAGTAGATAGTATTTTATTATAATCAGACAAAATAATTTAATAATCATGAGACAAGGTAAAAATCAGATGAGGGTAAAAATGCAATAAGCCAAAAACCTTAGTCAACCTTCCAAAAAGTAAAAAAAAAATAACCAAAAAAACTATTAAACATATTCTTTGAAAACCTGTACACAATAAAATTCATGATGACAGGATTAATTAATACACAATTGGTGTAGAAGACTACTGAGATTATCTAACTAACAGTCTCATTTTTTAAATATAATTTCCTTCAACTTTAAGACCAATCCCCCTATTTTAGAATTATAAGAATATTTGCATTAATTATACTGGTCTACAAAATTTAACTTTTTGTGTGCCTTTCAATTTAATATTGTATTTTTATACTCCTTTGAGGTTACTGAATACAAAAACACGAATATATATATATTTTTTTTAATTAGCTCTTATTTTTAAAATATACCTAATAAATCAAGCAAAATTTGACTTTTAGTAACATGTTAGGAACAAGTACAAAACAATTTATTTTAAAAAAACTATATTTATTTATTATTTTATTTACTTTTTATACAAAATTGAAAATTTTGAAATATTAATGAAATATTTAAACCTGTTTAATTAAGAATTTCTCTTCTTTTTCATTTGTCTATTGTAATTGCTTTCAGGGATATCTTCTTAAATTAGTAAAAAGTAGTGCGTTAACATTGAGGCATTCCATCGACCCTGGTATCTCTATTCCATTGTCGAGATATCTTGGTGGAATCGTTCACCATGTTCATCTCTTTCATTACCCCAGTTCAAAAAAAAATCAAGATGAGAATAAAAAAAATGAATTTTTTAGGGACATATTGCAAACCAACTGTTGATAGTTTTGAGGAAAATTATTCATCATAATTTTCATTTCTCTAATAGCCCAAAAAACTGCTTTAAAATTTGTCCATGCTTCTTTTTCAAAGCCTTGTTATCATTCATTAGGAGTTACCATTATTAATGTTATAACGTATTATATTAAATATGGCAAAAATAATAATAAGAGCTAACTATGAATTTTAATTTGTATATTTCTATTCAGCAAGTGAAAACATATCAATATCAATATATATATATATATATATATATATATATATATATATATATATATATATATATATATGCATATATATATGTGTCTGTTAACACGATAGCGGCCAGAGTTTTATTTTTCTTCACGAAACGTGGTATATAGCGTTCAATTAGCAAACGATTGAACGAGTTCGTTAACCACCAAAATCGGTCCATCAAGACCCAAAACACTAATTTGACCATGCCAGCCGTAGTTTTTGTTATATTTCAACGAAACTCGGTATTCGTTATTTTGATCTAAAGAAAGACATACGCTGTAAATATAAACTAAATCGGTTCATTAGGAGGGGGGTTTACTCCGGACCCAAATTACCAATTTACCACTACCAGCCGTAATGTTTGTTACATTTCAACGAAACTCGGTGTTCGTGGTGGTAATCAACTGAGAAAAAAATAACCTAAATCAAGGTTGTAAAAATAAACTAAATCGGGTTATTTGGAGAGGGGGTTTACTCCAGACCTAAAGTACTAATATACTCATACCAGTCGTAATTTCTGCTGTATTGTAACGAAACGCGGTATACGTCATGGGTATCTCATGAGAAAGAAGTGTTGTAAAAATTAATTAAATCGGTCTATCGGAAAGGGGGGTTTACTTTAAACTCTGTTTCAATTAGCCCACCAGACGTAGGTTCCCAAAGCCGCCGCAAGGAGCCCTATCTCCCACTAATGGGACTGTATCCTGTTCCTGTGTCAGACCAAAAGACGGAAAATTAAGTTTTTGTATATTTATTAAGTAGTACAGTATTATGTATTAACATAACTCTGGAAGCAAATTATTTACAAAATTAATAATTGAACAGTCCTCATAAGAAATGTAAATGAGCAGAACTATTCACGTTTTTATTTTATTTGTATAGGTTATTTACAGCAAATTATTCAGTAATGTAGTATACACTAGAAAATTCTGAGGAGTGCTTAGTTATGCAGCTCCTGTGTGACATACTTTTGCAGTAACACGAGGGAGATGAGTCTACTCGTTCCGGTGCATGAAGGGGTAAGGTGCAGGAAACTTGGCGGGATAATGCCTGACAACATAGTGTTAAAACCTAATAAAAATTTCCTAAACTATTTTTGCTCCACCTACTTAGGAATTTAAGAATGTTTGAAGACTAAATTAATATAAAAATGTTGACAAAACTACAGCTATATCTTGTATTTTCAAAAATCAAGGTCCATTACTTTAAAAAGGGATTCAAAAATAAAATATTAAATTTAAAGGAATAGAGGGGTTACCCTGTGGTCTAGTGGCTAACGCCTTAGATTCATATGCGGGAGTTGGTTGGGTTCGATTCCCACTGGCGCACAGTGGGGCCAAACTACTTTTCGTCTTTCAAAACAGACTAGAGCCTCTAAATCTTAACCGATTTCAATGATTTTTTTTTTTAATGAAAGCTAAAAAAATTTAGTTTTTGTTTCTCCTGTTTATTAAATAACGTATAAATAATTCACAAACTTTTACAATCAAACATAAAATAATATTTTATTATTCATCTAACTTAATATCAGCACTGATATCATTGAAATAAACATTGAAACCCTGATTAGACTTGGAAAAAATCAGACTGACATCTTTAAGACGTAAATTTATCATTCAACAAAGAGAATTATTGAAATAATATGATTTTTGAATGATTTTATATTAAATTTTGATTTTTTTCAAGTCTAATCAGGGTTTCAATGTTTATTTCAACGATATCAGTGCTGATATTAAGTTAGATGAAAAATAAAATATTATTTTATGTTTGATTGTAAAAGTTTGTGAATTATTTACACGTAATTTAATAAACAGTGGAAACAAAAACAAAAATCTGATCTGACAAAGTTCCTCTAAATTTTATTAGCTTTCATTTTTTAAAAAAAAATGCATTCATATGAATGTAAGCAGATTTGGAGGCTGTAGGCTTTTTTGAAACTCGAAAAGTAGTTTGGCCCCAAAAGTAATTTGGCAAAAATGGTTTAGGAAATTTTTATTAAGTTTTAATGAAGCATAGATCACGTTGATAACATGGGCTTATATAGGAAATAATTTCGGGAGGGGCTGGGAAAATTACGGGGGGGCTGAGACCATATCCGGGGCATGGAATATGAAAAATTTAGAATTTAAAATAGTTATAGGCAACTAAAACGCTATTTTATCTAAAATAAACTATTTTTTATTAACTAAACGATCTTATTTAATTTATTTTTAAGGTTTTTATGACACATTTTTACCATCAAATGAAAATTTCGGGAAGGGCTGCAGCCCCCTCAGCCCCCCCCCTTATATACGCCCATGGTTGATAATACACTTTTCTGAAACATTCCTATTATCATTTTAGGCATTTAAAGGTAATTTTGGGGAAGTAAATTTAATCCTCTACAACGTTTATATTGATTATTTTTATCATTACGGCATACTTTCTACGTTATTGGCAGAAAAGTGACAAAAAACAAGGGTTTTCGGCAATTTGTTACTCATTGGTGTGCTTTAGCGTAAAAAATGACGGGTATAAAATCAACATAAAATTCAATTCTCTTGAAATTTAAGGGGTCCTGCATTAGGTCCAATGAAAGTTCATTCGACCCCGTTAGGACCCACCAAGTTTCGTTTTTAAATTTCAAAAATTGTGATAAAAAAGGGGGGTGTCAATCGAGTTTTGAACACCCTGTATTTAGTAAACACTTGAAAAAGCAACAGCAGGCTCGAAGCAGGAAGAATAAAATGGACAAAAATCAAGTAGTTCATTTTTTCATACTTTAAATAAATGATCTCTCTTCAAACAACGTTATTTAAACAAAAATTTAAATATTCTTGTTAAATAATTTCCCTGTATGGGTTCAATGATGAAGTCAAGAAAAAAACTAGGGATAATCCTCTTGAATCAACTCCTCAACATTTAAAATAAATAAGTTGCAGGTGTTTATACAAGATGTAAATTATGAATATAGATAATGGAGGACTTTTAGGTTAATAAACATTAGGATAAGAAAGATCCTAAGGATCAGGCATAATATTTATAGTTAACCCCTGAGAAAAAAAACTTACAAAGTTAAGCAATGTAATTACTAATATTAAAAGCATCCCGACATTAATCCATTCCCGGAAAACTCATAATGAAGTAATTGAAAAAGGTACTTACGGCAAAGAAAACACGAACAAAGAGATGAAGGCAAGTGAACTTGAAAAATGACAAGGGTGGGGGGAAACAGCTCTATATATAGCATTCCCTCTGTGATTCACAGGCTTTGCATTTCTGTGAATCCCATCCTGGGAATCCCGGACATATAAGATCTGTAATTCACAATCTTTCAATATTTATAAATCTCGATTCTAAGGCAGGCGGCATTCTACCACATATTCTAGTTTCTAAGGCTGGGAGCATGTGCGTATATAGGAAATCATTTCGGAGGGGGCTGGGAAAATTTCGGGGGGGGGGGGGGGGCTGAGACCATTTCCTGTGTATGGAATACTAACTATTTAGATCTTGGAAGAGTTTTAGCCAAGTAAAACGCTACGACATTCAAAATAGAATATTTTTTATGAACTAAATGATTTTATTTTTAAGGGTTTTATAACATTTTTACCGATCAAATCAAAATTTCGGGAGTGGGGGGCTGCAGCTCCCTCAGCCCCCCCCCTTATATACGCCCATGGCTGGGAGTGTTCTATCCAAATATCGTAATAAATAGTAAGTTTACGCACTGAAGTTTCATTGCCTCCTCTTCTATTTCGGCGACAGGAACTAGCTATGTAACTCATTCATTTCTAAAATCATATTCGAACATAACAATCCAGCGTATTACCATGGGCTTATATAGAAAATAATTTCGGGAGGGGCTGGGAAAATTACGGGGGGGGGGGGGCTGAGACCATTTCCGGGGTATGGAATACTAAAAATTTAGAGCCTGGAATAGTTTTAGGCAACTAAAACGCTATAGCACGTCAAATAAAATACTTTTTATGAACTAAGTGATCTTATTTAATTTATTTTTAAGGGTTTTACGACAAGTTTTTACCATCAAGTCAAAATTTCGGGAGGGGCTGGAGCCCCCTCAGCCCCCCCCCCCTTATATAAGCCCATGCGTATTACCATATATTTCACTCCAAACTTAGACGACAACATATCGTCCCTACCATGTCAAACTATCGAATATGAAAAATCTCGTTTTTCGAATTCGAGACCTTGCTCTTGGATTGCGGACGATACGGCTTGCCGCAAATTGAGACAACTCTATCCCCTTTATATAGTAGCCTTTAATGGCTTAAATGAAGTATCGAATAAGACCATTTTTCAATACATTACTTCGTCAATGGATAGAATATGTTCGTTCGCTAGTTTGCTCCGATTTGCATATTTGAGCTAAGTTCCTGCGAGTCGGACTTTTTAAATCTTCGATTTATTTTGAAAATTATGGAGGCAGACTACATAAATTCGTTTATTTTCCCTATCAACTGCCTTAGGTTGGTCCATGTATATTTCGAAGCTAATTGTCAGGTCCCTACCATGTCAAACTAGGGAACAAACATATTCTATCCATTGTCGAATTTTAAGGCATTAAAGGCTATTCTAAAGGGGTTAGAGTTGTGAAAATTTGCGACATGCTGTATCGTCCACAACCTAAGAGCGAAGTCTCGAATGTGTAAACGAGATATTTCATATTCGATAGTTTGACATGGCTAGGACGATATGTAGTTCCTTAAGAAGTTTTTTTTTACGGCGCACCGACATCTAGACCATTAGCGCCTGGCTATTTATAGGCTGCCACTCTTCCAAAACATCCATGGTGCAGCAAGGAATTTTCTCAACGGGACCTGAAATGAGAAAAATCCCTCCTCCGTGGGGGGGGGGGCTCGAACCCCCACCTCCCACTTGAGAATATAATTCCAGTTTTGTAAAGGAACATGGTCAGAGCAACTCCAGTGTTGCCATTGAGTTTACTACCAATAAAACTAAGCAGCAGGGGGGCGCCGATACACCAACAACTGTTTCGTCAATGTATTATACATTTCATAACGATATTCATTTATTTAGCTTTTCCATCTAATATCATCATACAGTCCACATACCATAACCAGCGCAATATAAAAATTGTGGGGCGTAACGCTAGCGTATAAATACTACAATAATGTTTTTCAGGGGTATTATTGATCAGATTAAGGCTAACACATTAGTCCATGGATGAAGGAATTTTACCCCGTCTCATCTCTATTAAACCCAAAATCTAATTTAAATTAATAAATATATTCCGTTTATACATGTGATATCGACACATTCACGCATTTGTTAACCTTTACACTAGACATTAAACAAAATTAATTAATATTTTCAAGTCATTGATCTTCCTCCTTTTCATTTTTATCACAATACTCTGTCTACAGCACAATGTAAGTACGTAATATTATATATTTGTTGGCAAATTGGTTTTCCTCTGGTTCGAGACATATTTTCGTAAATATCAAGGAATCGGTTAAGAAAGCTTACTAAATTGCCTACGAAAATTATTTCTCGAGTATTTTTCGATTTGACAATGCCCGTTGGAGAAATAAGTGCTTAGAACTTCCAAAGTGTTGGTTTCGTCCATTTGAACGTTTTTCCCCTATTTTCTGTTTTGTTTTTTACTATTTCTGGGGTATGGAATACTAACAATCTAGAACTTGGAATAGTTTTAGTCAACAAAAACGCTATTACACCCAAAATAGTTTTTATGAACTAAATGATCTTATTACTTAATTTATTTGGTAAAAATGCAGTTTCCAGCCCTCCAAACCGATTTCTTTCAAACTTTGCACAATAACGTATTTTGATGCACTAAACACGAATACGATAAAAAAAAAACGTCGGATTTAACTAGGAAAGAAGTTATTAAGCACTTAAGTTCACTGTTGTGCAGATTATGAGAGCTAATGTAAACAACTAAATTTGTGATGACTTTAAGGCATAAATTACGACTTTAAGGCATACGTGCTGTACGTTTCCGCTCGCTCCGCTCGCTCAAAAAGATGACAAAACCCCAGTCAATCCAACTCGCTAAAATTAATAGACTATAATATTAAGCACTAAAGTTAGGAAGGTTATAAAACTAGGCATCAGCGTATTTGTAAACACGCGCATGCGCAGATATGTAACATTGGGAAACAGAGAACTCTCATTTGAAATGTTCAGAAACCATTTATTCAAAGATATTGTTAATTTTAAGGGCATCCTCACCCGTCGTCACCTGTCGCTTAAGGGCATACGTGCTATGCGTTTCCGCTCGCTCCGCTCGCTCAACAAAATAACAAAACCCCAGTCAATCCAACTCGCTAAAATTAATAGAATTCTATTAATTTTAGCGAGTTGGATTGACTGGGGTTTTGTTATTTTCTTGAGCGAGCGGAGCGTAGCGGAGCGAGCGGAAACGCATAGCACGTATGCCCTTAAAGTCTTCCTAGACATTCCTCTAATCCTCCAAGACATCTCTTTTAGCTTTTTTCTTCTTCTTCTTCTTCTTCTTGAGACTGGATGTTCGGTGGATACAAATCCCCAATCGCACTGAAAAATGCCTTTAAACGCTCTTCATATTTATGAGCGCGTTTGAAGAGAAATTCGGCCAAATATCCATCTAAATGTTCTTCTGTTTAGCATCAAAATATTTGTTTGACAATTGACTTGTTGACAATTGAAGTTCGATAGGCGCGAATTAGAACGATAATTATAAAGGCATTAGCAAATTATTAAGGGATTTCTGATATATAATACTTTTCATGAACGAAACAAGAAATGTGAGGAGTGTTTAATTATTTAAAAAAATGATTGTAAATAAATAACTGCTGATGAATTTCGATAATTTATGGTAAATTTCAATTAAACTTCCTTATTACGAACTTTTCCATACCCGCGCATGCGTATGTTGACAAATTTAGTTGTTTACATTAGCTCTCATAACCTGCACAACAGTGAACTTAAGTGCTTAATAACTTCTTTCCTAGTTAAATCCGACGTTTTTTTTTTATCGTATTCGTGTTTAGTGCATCAAAATACGTTATTGTGCAAAGTTTGAAAGAAATCGGTTTGGAGGGCTGGAAACTGCATTTTTACCATTTATTTTTATGGGGTTTATGATACATTTTACCGATCAAACCAAAATTTTTGAGGGGGCTACAGCCTCCTCTGACCTCACTTTATATACGCCCATGCTCCAGCTGCCTGGTTTCTCCTTTTTTCTGATCCACTGTACAGGCTGGGCAGGCATATATGTAGGTCTGGGACGAAATTCCAATACCCAAACAAAGGCACTAGAACATGAAATATTTTTTTCTGCTCATGCTTTCATCCAGTATATGAGTTACTGGATGTACCACTTGAGCAAAAACAACTACAATAGTCTCTTCAATGTGTAAAATATTGATAACATATTAAAGCTTTTTTGTATTTTAATATTTTTGTCTAATACTCAGTAGTATTAGCATGCCTTTCCTAAATCATTTAAATTACAATTGTTATATCAGATAATCTTAGAATATGTCTCAATTTATTATAATTATACTGATATTTACATAATACACCTTGCTCCAGAGTTGGGCAAACGTTAGCGCGCGCTAAAAGCTGATACCTCTCCGCCAATTTAGCGAAACTGTAGAAACCAGCGCTAATAATTAGTGGTTAGCGGTGGCAGTGCGCTAACCGCTAATCTATTTATAAAATATCGTAATTGCTAATAGCTTAAGCTATAGTTACAACATTTTGTCACCTCAAAGTTCACTTCCGGTCTGCTCTGAGCAACCTCACTCCTGTTCCACTTCCGCTTCAATCTACAGGATTTCCGATCACATCAATGTCAATTTCGGTTACTTCCGGTCGACTCATGCCTATCACTGGGTAACTCCTGTTCGATCTGGCTTACTTCCGGTCATTCACCGACAATGGCACACTCTGACACTCCTTAATCTAGGTTACTTCCGGTCCAATATTCATCCCTGGGTCGTTTCCGGAAGTACCCCAGGGCCTTCCAGGCACTCATGATAGACCGGAGGTGAACCGGCAGTGACCCGGTAGTAATTGTAAGCAACCGGAAGTGGACCATAGTTGTCCAGATTCATCTGGAAACTGTCCAGGAGTAATTGTGGTGACCCGGAAGCCATTTTGAGAACCCGGACGTGAAACCGGAAGTGGCCAAAAGTTGTCCAGATTCATCCGGAAACTGTCCAGAAGTAATTTTGGTGACCCGGAAGCCATTATGAGAACCCGGAAGTGGCCAAAAGTTGCCCAGGCTCATACGGAAACTGTCCAGGAGTAATATTGGTGACCCGGAAGCCATTTTGAGAACCCGGAAGTGAAACCAGAAGTGGTCTAAAGTTACCCAGATTTATCCAGAAACGGCCCACGGGTAATTTAGGATACCCAGAACTCATTTTGAGAACCCGGAAGTGGTCAAAAGCTGATCAAATTCGCCCGGAAATGCCCCAGGGATACTCAAAAATGGCTTGCGGGTCACCAAAATTATCCCTGACTGTTTCTTGAACTATCTGGGCAACTTTTGACCACTTCCTGTTTCACTTCCGTGTTCTCAAAATGGCTTCCGGGTCACCACAATTACTCCTGGACAGTTTCTGGATGAATCTGGACAGCTTCGGACCACTTCCGGTTGCTTACAATTACTTCCGGGTCACTGCCGGTTCACCTCCAGTCTATCATGAGAGCCTGGAAGGCCCTGGGGTGCTTCCGGAAACGACCCAGGGATGATTATAGGACCGGAAGTAACCTAGATTAAGGAGTGTCAGTGTGCCGGTGTCTGTGAGTGACCGGAAGTGAGCCAGATCAAACAGGAGTTACCCAGTGATAGGCATGACTCGACCGGAAGTAACCGAAATTGACATTCATGTGATCGGAAATCCTGTAGATTGAAGCGGAAGTGGAACAGGAGTGAGGTTGCTCAGAGCAGACCGGAAGTGAACTTTGAGGTGACAAAATGTTGTAACTATAGCTTAAGCTATTAGCAATTACGATATTTTATAAATAGATTAGCGGTTAGCGCACTGCCGCCGCTAACCACTAATTATTAGCGCTGGTTTCTACAGTTTCGCTAAATTGGCGGAGAGGTATCAGCTTTTAGCGCGCGCTAACGTTTGCCCAACTCTGCCTTGCTCCCCAATTGTGTATCTAATTAGTTTATCAATAGATAAAGTCTTAGCTTTGGATTTCTCTAGGGTTAATAATTTTCACTATGATACTAAGTTATTTAATTGTATATTAATTAATAGGAAACAGTTAATACAATCCTCAAACAATGCAATACTTATTTTCTTTTTAATTAATTGATTTTAATATCAATTACATTATCAATCTTCATTAATATAAATTTATACAAGTGATTTTTGAGCCTCTGTCGTTTGGAAAATGAACTTTTTTCTGTTTTTACTTAATTTCTTAGAAAAACAAAATGCATTTATGTGTGTGTGTGTGTGTATATACACACACACATTAATATTTTTTTTTTCTTTGGAAAAAAGAAAATACATCAGCCCTATCCTGGTTAGAAATGTGCGATGATCTATAGATAACCCATCCTAAAATGTTGATTTAATGATAATGCATGCTAAAATTTAAATAAATAAATGTATTTAATTATTAATCATCACAATGGATAATAATAGCAGAAAATTATTATGGGTATTTGTATTACAGGTAACTGGGCACCTGACATTTTCAACAAACAAACTACGGTCCTTACATGTCAATAATTGAAAGCATTGTCCTGAAGCAGAAAGGAATGTTTTTCTAGTATTTTATTTCATCGCCATCAAACCATGTTAATTATGTAATTTTCTTGAAAAAACTGCTGCAATTTCAGAGCGGATGATCAAATCAACACAATGAGTCTTTTGATCCAACTACTAACATTTTGTAATAGCTCACTCCTTATCTCAATAATATTACAATAACTTTACCAGTAAACAGAATCAAGAAATCAAAAACAAGGTAATGTTCTAATGGCCGGGTAATAGTATTTTTAATATCTATGCTAACAAGCATGTTAATCTCAGATTTTCTGTATTTATTTTTAGCTGGTCAACTAATTTGGCGTATGAATACCGATATCCATTATGGAGGCAAAGAGAAGCACAGGGAATACTGCTTTTGATTATTCCACATATAGCCAGAAACAACGTCCTCAGAACTACAGGTAAACAACTTATGGGCAGTGCTACAATTTTCCTGATGGGAAATTCTTCTGATACGACAAGATGTGCAGGGATGTGGCAACCAAGTTACAGATATCACCTTAAAAATGGCTTCATTCATTTTCCTACATTAGAAAACCTATTAAAATTTTATCAGCAAGAAAATGTAGAGGTATGACACTAAGCACGGAATATGGGGGACAAAAGATAGAAAATAAAGTAGTACATGTAAAAGAATGGTGCACTACTTTATCGACCCCATAACATTAATATATATATATATATATATATATATATATATATATATATATATATATATATATATATATATATATATATAATGAATTCGTCACAATTTCATCGATTTTTATGAATTTTTTTGTGTATGATCGGTAGTTCTAAGAATAGGATGTAAACTATTTTTCATACCACTAAGTGATAAGGGTGGTCCACACCACAAATGTTTTTCTCCATTTTTAAGGCGATTCGCTTTTTAAAAGGTTGTTTTTTTTTACGGCGTATCTACAACTTGTCCATTAGCGCCGGGCTATCTACAGGTTGTCACCCTTTTATAATGCCAACAGAACGTGGTCGGTCACCCATTCAGGTACTGGTCACGCCCGACGTTGCTCAACTTCGATGATCTACGGGTTGTTGTTGTTTTTTTTTAAATTGCATTTATCCGTAAAATTAGTATTATAGTAAAAGAAGACAATAAAATGAGATCTTGTTGGTATAGGGTTTTTTCCAGAGCCCTATTACTATGAATGGAGAGGATTTGCACCGTGTCTGGTTGCATGGTGTCGTGCCTATTTTTGTTATTTGCATGTATTGTTATGATGTCAGTTTGCGAATAGGTGTTCAAGGCCAATTAATGTACGAATTAGGTTAATCGAATAGCAAGGGGTCTGAATCCTTTACAAAATGGTTGCTTATTTCAGTAAACAGAAGATGAAGGAAGAAGAAGGAATAGCATACTATAGAAATGAATATGATCAATACAACAGTCATAACTATACCGAGCCACCTGCCAGAGGAAGTATAGAAAGGCACCCGAGTCCAGCTGTTACAAGGTGAGTATTCGGCCTAGCTAGATTAGTGAATGGCGTAATCTAAAATAGATAATTGATTCTCTTTTATTTTAGACGAATAAACGAGCCTTCATACTACAACCAAACAGAAAAACAGCAGTTTGATCATACTCAAACGAATAAACCTCTTTATCTCAGTAGGTATGTACTCATTAAACCAAGTAATGTGTTATTTCGCTGTTCAATAATATACTCTCCTTCCGTTCTGCCTTTAGAGAACACTATATATTCAGAAAACTACTTTTAGTTTTGGGAACTTAAATTCATTTATAGGTTGAGGATATAAACAATTAACTCGGATAAGCAAAAACATATGCATTAATGGCAAAGAGTACATACACACAACCTTACCAGTTGCAATAACCATTACACTTGGTGCCTTGAACTTGGAGGCCTTCATAGAACGGTGCAATATAACAATATGATAGATATATAAGCTAGCAATAGTTGAGTTAAATTAATAATAATATTGGTTTGTTATTTGTTTTTGGCAACACTGTTTGTCCTGTATGTGGAAGGTTATATGGCAGGCTCTATCTGTTATGTTGCTACCCCTGCCCTTCTTGTTTGAATATGTTCTCTCTGTTTAAATAAATATGTCTACACAAATCAGAATTTTTCTAATTACTCCTGTTGCAGACATCATTTCTTACAGTATGTTATAAATTAGCCCAGAATACTTAAAAAGAAATACTAATGTATTACTGGACTAGACCAATATTTTGCATATTTTTCCCTGACTATTCTGTAGTCAGTTACTAGTTGTTAAAAAGATTTTAATCAACAGTTTCTTTTTGCAGTAATTCTAAATTTTTAATTGCTCTAATGTGCTGCAATTCTATTCTAATTTCTTCTCTAAAGTTGGAACTTACAAATTATTTAAAATAATTTCAATTTCTAATTGAAAATGCAGACGAAAAATATTTTTGGCATCTCTGGCATACTATCCTTCTTTGAATAATTGCTGGATCGTTTTTTGAATGACTATTTCTGGAAACAGTCACCTCTTTAAAATTTTTGTACTAAGATTTGTATTTAATACGATGACCCAAAGACACCCTGTAATAGATAAAAATAAATCTTGACATTTCATAACCCATAACTATGTTCTACAGAACATTCCAGTCAAAACATTACGTATTAGAAATTCTAAGTACATGACAGAAAATAAATAAATAATAAGAACAAAAATGTAGCGTAGAACTAAATGTAGAACATATTATAGTAAGCTCAGTCATTCAGCCAATTCTCAAAGTATATCATTTCTGACGTTTTTATAAATAATTATTTTCTTAATTCAAGGTGGTTTCATGAAGTCTACTTCTTGGTCTTAAGATTATTTCCTTAATTATTCAACTATTTTATTTAATGTTATTTCAGGAAAGCAAATGCAGCTCATTCGGAAATTCATTCGGTTCAAAAAGAACGAGCAGTCATAGTTCAGCCTTCAAATCCTTTGTATGAAACAGCGGAATATGAACAAAATGAGCTTACAAAAACTCAAGATGAAGGGTAATTAGCTTTATTAGAGCAAATATATTTCATTATTCAAATTTATTACTTAGCTTAACCCTTTAACGCAAAAACTTTTTTTTTTTTTATAAAAGTGTTCTTTCTTGTTTGCTTTTTTTACTCTAGGACATTACAAAACACCTGCCAATCAGTACTTATTGTATTGAAACAAATTTGGTTCCACGAAAAAAAGGGCGGGACATTTATGTCCCTCTGATATATCCTACTACTATTTCTGAGACATTCACAACCTTGCACAGGCGGAGGATCTAAGTGGGACATATATGTCCTACTGTGCGTTAAAGGGTTAACAGATGACTAGGTCCTCAAAAACTGGCTCTATGTTAACACAAGTGACCTAGTCATCACTCGAATGTCCAAGTGGTATTTATGTTACCACTGAGATTTGGAGAAAAAATATTCCCTCCACATCAGAGTAGACCTGAGCATAATTTATTTGAAATAATACCAATTATTCCAACCCACTAACAATCCATGTCATAGGAAAGGATGTGGTGGGCTAGTATCTTGCCCGGCTCAATCTAAAGACCTCATTGATTTATTCGAACACATAAAAGATTTGGTCTACAGGGAGCCATTGGCTCAAGGAAGCACCTTATGCGTCACATCAGATAGGCCTGGGAAGAGATTACAGCAGAGCAATGCAATCTAGTCTGTCAATGTAGGATGTGATGCCTGTATTGCTGCAAGGGGCTAAAGCATATACTTTTAATGATTTTTATATAGGCATTATGAAAGAATGCCAATTCTCAAGTGTGTTTTAGTTTTTTGTGTTTTTCTTGGAAACGAAGCAAAAACAAGATATATGCCAAAGGACTTAATTTCTTTCTTTTTCATCCTGCATCGATTCCCGAAGTTTGGCCGTTTATTTTGGGGACACCCTATATATATATATATATATAACATATAATATATCTATCAAGTTCACCTTCGGAATTACTATAATGAATAGTTACATTCTAAGCAAGAAGGTAAAAAAGAAATGAATATTTGGGCATTTAAAAAGGAAATCTTGGGATTTGATTTTCTACAGTGGACATTACTTTTCATTTCAAACCAGTTAACACCTTAACTGAGTGATATTCCCATGCGATAATTAATAATTAAACTGTGACTTTTTAAAGCAAGTATTTAAAACTTCTTAATTTAATGCTCAGCAATTTGTTGGGAGATTGAAATTCTTATTTTGATTACAATACATAGAACAGCTAACAAGATTCTTTTTTCCTCAGTTATTATGGACTCTATCAAGATGCTGACAACGAATATTACACTATCGGTGATTATGCCAGAAGTGACTACGACGACCCTAAGGAATTGTTCGATGAACTGAATCAAGAAGGAGACTACATCAGCACCATCGAAGACCAGTACTCTTCTGACGAAGGAGAAAACGAAGGCTATACCTACACTAGAGGAACCAGCGGTAGAATGAACATAGTGAACGGAGGTGATGCTACGTTCGGAGAGCCTTTCAACCCTGCTTACTATGGCCCACATGCTAGTCCTTACAACCAAGAACCTGATGAATCCTACGAACCTCGTTACTATTCGACTAGGTACCAACAACCCCAACGCTTTGCTCCAAGGAACCCTGACAGCAGTTCTTGTCCTGTCTTGCCTGATAATGTAAACCAACAAAAAAGGAAGGATATTTTCAAGTAAGTAAGAGTATTTGTAAGGAATAAATTTCATCTTCACTCTTCGCACTTTCCATAGGAATGGAGCTTTTGAGGTTGCATTCTTCAAAGAATTTTTGATTATGTTCTTCAAATCTTCATCGATCCTACCTACTAAATACCGAAAATTATATATACACTAGCTGTTACCCGGCTTGCCATGCTACACCTACTTTCTGCGTCTAGAAAAGTGAAAATAAATTAGAAACCAAATAATTAATATTAAAATCTAATAACACAAATCTGTAACTAATCAGGTTCACAGTTTTAAACCCATGACCTCCAAACTGAGAGGCGATTTTCACCTAGCCTATGACACTCCCTATATCAAGACCTATCTGCGTGCGAAGTTTGGTCAAAATCGGTCAAACCGTGTGGATTTGTATAAGGAACAAACAGACAGACAGACAGCTGATAGAAGATTTTGTCCTAGCCTAAGAAACTTCCCGGATGAAGATCTACATATGTGCCAAGTTTGGTCAAAATCGGTAAACGGTGTGGATTTGTATAAGGAACAAACAGGCAGACAGTTGATAGACGATTTTGACCTAGGCTAGTGCACTCCCTGGTTCAAGACCACCTGTAAGCCAAGTTTGGTCAAAATCGGTCAAACAGTGTGGATTTGTATAAGTAACAAACTGACAAACAAACAGCTGATTTGTATATATACATAGCATTCCGATACCATCAATGTAACGATCCAAAATCAGTTAACCACCAAAATCGGTCCATCTGGGCGGGGTTTATTCTCAACCCATATTTCTAATTTGCACATACTGGCCATAATTTATGTAATATTGCAACAAAACTCAGCATTTGTTGTGTTTATCTAAAGATAAATATGTGTTATAGAAATTATTATTAATTGTATTTATTTATTTATTCAATTTTAACATCCATTTATAAATTGTATTTAAAATTAAACTAAATCAGTCCTTTAGGAGTGGGGCTTTACTCTAGAACAAAATTATGAATTTGTTTGTACCGACCGTTTATTTTACTTACTTTTTTCTTTGTTTTCAAATTTGATAGACGTGTTGCCCAGACAACCAGAAACATGTGTTGTTTAAAATAAATTACATTAAAAGTTGGAATTTATTCCGAAACAAAATTAAATGAAAATCGATAAATTAATAAAAAATTTCCAAGGTGGAGTAGGGCTGAATGACAAGTGCTGAAGCCCTAAATAAATAAAGTATTCATGTTTATTTTGTACTGATGAAGGTTATTTTAAGCAAATTCTTCAGGAACTAACCATGTTTCTGAGAAATGTTCTTAGTCATGTAGCTCCTGTTTGACAGTCTTTTTTTTTTTTTTTTTGTTTAACATTACTTTTTCGACAACTTCCTTGAAAACTCTGCCTCATGCGGCCAAATGATTATTATTCGACTAATAGACACCTATTTTGAGTCCTTTTTTAGCGCGGTTCCTCCCTCCCCCATAGGGAGGAACCCCGCTTATAAGGTTGATACAATGAAACAATCCGGAAGTGCCGACTAGAAAATTTCGCGTTTCAGAACCCCTAGAAACCGAAAATAACGGTGGTTCAAATTTGTGTATATATATATATATATATATATATATATATATATATATATATATTTGTCTGTTCGCTCATTTCTGGCTTCCCTAATGGTCCGATTGTGATGAAATTTGGTACAAAAATCCGTCTTCCAATTTGGAAGGTCAAGTTCGTTAACCAGCAGAATCCGCCCACTGGAAGATGTCGTTTGGGGTGAAATTCGCGCAAAAAAAATCGTAACACTTACGTTTTTGAGTTCACAAGCTTGTAAGTACTCGTTTTATATGCTTCTTGGGCTAGGGAAACGAATGAAATCATTTTCAAGGCGATAGCTTTAACCGTTTTCGAGAAAATTGGAAAAATAGTTTTTGAATACCGTTTTTGGTTTGGGTACTTAGAATCATGGGATTCCGTTGAAACATTTTCTGCATGTTCTACTTTCATTAAAACTAATATGTTGAAATTTTTGTTACGTTTGGAGTTAAGGAAGGGTTAGAATAAAATATTTTATTAACAGACAAGAAAAGTTTTGGTAACTTTGTATACTTTCCGTTGACAATCTTGGGAAGCAGAAGGTTACCATTCGAAAGCTTACTAAATGCTCTACAAAAAAGGT
The DNA here is from genome assembly GCA_946811695.1 of Gonocerus acuteangulatus. Taxonomy (NCBI): domain Eukaryota; kingdom Metazoa; phylum Arthropoda; class Insecta; order Hemiptera; family Coreidae; genus Gonocerus; species Gonocerus acuteangulatus. The sequence continues at coordinate 99,759,507 of OX328125.1, read as the reverse complement.
TCTAAAGAATGTTTTAATTAGGCGATGTCAATCGGAGAAATAAGTGCTTAAAACTTTAAAGTAATTGATTTCGTTTATTCGAATGGTTCTTTTTGTCTATTTTATTCCTTGTTATTTTTAAATTGCTTATAGTCGTATAATGTATTTGACAATAAAACAGATTAAGTAAAATAAGAAGATCAATTTATTGTTAAAAATGTAGCGTTCAAAGAGAGAGATCCCAAGGCTTTCCAAATGCCTCTGTGCGGAGGCCTTTCTGCCCGACTTATGGGATAGCTGACCCATACAGGTAAGATTGTAAATAAAGACCTTTCAAGACTGGTTAGTTTGAGATTTCATTTGGATAGGTGTTTCGCTATTGATCTAAACAAAGTAATAACTGTTTCTATTCTATGTCTTCATAAACACTACAGATAAGAACGGAACCGCGCTAAGATGACGCAGTTCCTGCGAATCAGACTTTTTTTTTTCTTCCAAAAAATTGTAAACTGAAATTTTAGTATGATAATTTCAGTTGGTAAAATCATGTACAAATTGTTTTTGCTTGTGTGAATTATGTATAGTTCAAGACTGAATAATGTTTTTATAGACAAGTCTCAAAGAAAATAAATGAAACAGTTGCTGAATTGAGAAATGCTGGAATCGAAGAGAAGCCTGAACACATGAAAGGATCAAACCCTAACTTGGACTATATATATCGGTAATTAGAATTTCACTTACAAAAATGAAGCAACTACAAATGTATTGATTTTGTTTTTCATTTATTACAAAAGCACATCATTAGGTTATTTTTTATTCCATATGCATTAAAAACAATTTAATATCTTCTTTTCTAAATATTCTGATACTCATTGTTTTGCCTGCTTATATATATATCGGTGGTCGCAGAGAAAGTCTTGTCAAGTTCACAATCTCAACTTTTCAGGGCAGCTCTTTTACAGAGAAAACACAATATTTTACGAGATGCCAAGAAATTCACATCTTGATAAGTCAGAAACAATGAAGGCTTTGAGTTAGTGACTTCTTTACACTGTCTATGAGTCTTAGGAGATGATCATAGTGCACGTAACTCATTTTGCCCATTTTACCAACTTACTCCCTGTGACCATCGATATATATACTTTGAAAATAGCATAAAATTTAAAATACTCTTAAAACAAAGTGAGTAGAGTGGAAAGTGTATGGATTGTTAATCTTAAATTTTAATAGAGTATTCCTTAGACGGCAGTTTTGGTTGGGACATTTTGCCTGAAGAGGAGGCTGGTCTTCTTAGCATATTTTCATATAATTTTTGTTGTGATTTAAGCTTAATACTTCACCTTCCTTTGAACAGAACTATTACCTCCGAAACTTCAAGTGCTGTTTTCTGCAACTGAGATGGTCCCATCGGAATTGACACCTAATCTCTTTTTATAGGGAGGTTATTTGTCTTTTGAATCTGGCCACAGTTGAGAAATCTTGGTAAGTGAATCAAGATTTCTCAACAGTTTTTAAGACATTAAGATAAATTCAAGGCTGCTGCCATAGAGTGCTTGATCTTATTATATTATAACTAAAATGTATATATCTTAGTTTGGTTGATTTCAAAACGAGTGAAAACAATTCCATCAACACAATCCATCATTTTGGAGTCTATGAAATCAAAATTACTGATTTTTCCACTCAATGCTGATTAAAGATGTAAGTGAATGGAAGTGGTTCCATTTGAGTCCTCAGCTTGAAGTACTTTTGAAATGACAATCTTAACTAAAAATTGAAACTTATTTTAATCTAAGTAAGTTTTTTTTTCCCAAATAAAATGGGTCAATTGCTTTTCTTTAAGTGCATTTTTAAATGATTAACATATGTAAATGAATCTTCCTAGGTATAAATGATACATTTTTTTATAAAAAAAATATGATAATTCCCATATAAGGATTCACTATGGTAAATTTAAATCTGAGTTTTGCATAAAAAGTTATAACAAATCATGAAAAATGCTCATCATTGTAAGAGGCCTGATGGTGCCTAGAAGCAAGGTAAAAGATCAAAAATAAAAATATTTCAGTGTAATTTTAAGGAATTATTGTTTGACCACCAAAAATAAACTTATATAAATGTAGAAATTAATTTTAAGTATGAAACACAAAAAGAGACACATTACCCAAATTATTATGTATTTTCAGTTTGTTTCTTATGTACAAAGATCACCATATTTTTTTCTTATAAAAGAGATTAATAAGTTCTTTGCGGGAAAATGGTTTTGAATTCCTCTCTGTTTGCTTTAAGATATTTCCTTGTCAATCATTTCTAAATATTAGCAGGGGTATTTTTGTTTTATTTTTTTATCTTGGTTTATTTTTCTTTTCTTTTAAAGGCTCAACAATAATACGCAAAGAGTTGAAACAATGCAAGAAAAATCTTTTCAACCTAGAATCTCCCCAAGAGTTACCTCAGAAAAACCCCAAGGTGTGCAAAGCAAGAGCGAAGCAGTGCAAAGGCAAATGCAGCAACAGGAACAAATGCAGTATTACAGACAAATGATGCAGAACAAGTGCCTACAAGAAGCTAAAAATAGATCTCGCAGCAATCAAGGGACTCTCGCATTGCAACCCAGGTACGCAACCTTTTGTTTTCCTTAACAATAAAGCACTTAATCTAAGTCGAAAATTTGTGTTTCCAATATCAATATTATTACTATTAGTTATTACTATATATGTTCTTTTTATTCATTGATTTTTCCGAGACGTTGTTTCCAAATGTATTACCTTCCAGGATGGATTTTATTTCTTTCTATGTAGGGACTAAATAACAAATAAGCGCAATTTCCATGTATCCAAAGCTTAAAAACAACACAATTGTTTTTCTCAATATTAATTAATATAACATTATTTTTAATTGCAGATATGTTTCGCCACAAAGACCCACTCCTAGTCAACGCAAGCAGGAGGAAATGGCCTCACAAAATAGTGGCGAGAATGAAAATGTCTCTACTCAACAAATGTAAGCTTTATGTTAACAATGTACTTGTCAGCTATTTATTTATTTATGGATGTTATGCATTGTGGATGATATATACACTGAGATAAATAATTTGTTAATAATAGATCATTCTTTATGTTGGTCAAAATTATATTTCCATCTCAGATTCCTCTTAAAAATAAGGAAGCGTTGATCGTCGGGGTTTCGGTCAATGTTCTTATTTAATAAAACACATTTTATGGTTAAAATGTATATTTATTACTGCCGACGTTTCGGCTTGCTATACAAGCCATCTTCAGGGCTGTAAAAACATATATGGTATAACAATGACAAAAAAGGATAGATAAATTAACAAAAATATGAGTACATATATGAGTGAATGTTGATGATTGAGAAGATATGGTCGACCGTTCAGAAGTAGGAAGCGTTGATCGTCGGGGTTTCTTGTCGGGTCGAAACCCCGAAGATCAACGCTTCCTACTTCTGAACGGTCGACCATATCTTCTCAATCAATCTTAAAAATTAGTGTCTTCAGTAGCACGTCTGTTTATGTTATTCTTCTAATGCCATGTCTTAAGAAGCATACTTTGTCTAATACTGATAATTTTGAGAGAAGAGAAAATTACAATACTTCTAACTATTAAATGAATTGATATTGATGTATTATTATCATTTATAAAATGAATAGTAAAAATAAGAATGGGAAAAACCTGTTTTCTTAAACACTTTATTTGGTGTAATTTGAAAAATTTAGGGTTCTGTCCAAATCTTGTGATATTCATAACGTTGAATGAGACAGCCTTGAGGTGAGAGTTAAACTGTACAGTCCATCGAAGTAGAATGAAAAAAAAACAATAGATTAACTGTATAGTCCAATGTGGCGGGGACTGTTCAGGCCAGGGCTGACGTGTGTGGACAAGAGGATGCTTCATATACAGTGGGTCTGCTGTAACTAGGCTTTGTAGTCCCTGCCTTGAGGTTTATTAACTTATTGTGTTTGTGCTAGATCCTTTCAGTCCAAACCTTCATGTCAAACTGTGCAGTCTCTGCCTTGAGATTTGAGCTGAACATGTACGCCTACCTTTAGAAAAGAAAATTTTAATATTTCACCTTCCATGAAAAGAAAACACCACTTCAAAATTTTAATCACTGATTTCTCTCTTCTTTTTTTATCACCTCTACTCCGAACGTAACCAACATGTATGTATCTTACTTTGAATAAATGTCAACAGTCTGGGGAAATGTTTAACTCACTCTCTCATTTTGAATTTGCTCAAAAACCAGATTCTATTTGTTTCTAATTCTCAAAGACAGTTTTATTCGAATTCCCTCGTTAAAATGCCTATAAATAAAAAGTTTACTTTGAATTCTATTACTGCCAAATTGTTACACAATTTTCGCTGAAAAACAGTGTTCCAAGAGAATAATTCTGCTGGTTAATGAACTTGTTCTTTTCTTTTATACAACATCTTATTGTTTCTATTTATTTATTTATTTCATTTTGCCTTTATCCTTTAGGATCATTGACAGTTGTCAATTAAAGGTAAAGTAATAAGTGGTTGATAATTACATAATAATGAAGAAAGATTAAAGTAATTATGATAATAATAAAATATCAATTATTTAGAAAGATTAAAGTAATTATGATGAAGTTATAATTTTGAATATAAGTCGGTTCGTCTTAAAAATTTGGAAAGTTTTTTTTCTTTTTATGGTCTCTTCATTATCTCCATCTACCTATTTACTTATTGAATTATATGTCATATGTATACAGATTGTAAATAGTCAATAAATAAATTTAAAAAAAAAATCATTACCTCCAAGAATTTCTTCAATAGAAGATCCGATACCCAGGGATTTTCTTATGGTAGAGTAGTTCCTGCATGAGACTAATAGATGTTCTACCGTCAGAAGCTCTCCTACATCACAGCTGCATGAAGGTGGGTATAGGTTGAGGAAAAGGTATTCATGGCTAAGTAGGCAGTGACCTATCCTTAGTCTGCACAGAATAACTTCTTTTCTTCTTGAAGACCGTTCGCTTGTGTGCCACGTTTTCGGTATTGTCTTAATTTTTCTGAATCCTTTAATTGTTTCTAATTTCATCAAAATCTGATTGTTTTTGTAGACAGTAGAGTGCGAAGTTTTTTTTCTTTTTCTTGTCACGAGTTTCAAATTGTAGCATTGACTTGATTCATAAGCGTGTTTTTGTCTCTATGCATATTAAAAAGTGAAATTCCAACTCTTAGAAGTGTATGGCAGACACAGATACATGTCTCCCCACGAGTAATGTCAAAAAAATTAACAATCATGCTTTGCTGAATATAACTGGACGTCAAACATGTGAAAACATATTATATATTAAAAATATAGTGTCGTGAGAATATTAGCATTTTTTTTTAAATTGGTAAAATACATATGAAGGGCCAGGGGGGGAAACAATGAATGTCACTTTTTTTTACAAAATGGAGGTTTCTTGCCCTATACTAGCCTTAGAAGAGTACTATCAGCCTGCAAAATCTCACCGGGGAAAACATTGAGAAGAACCCTAAAAACGCTGTACATTATTATTCTTTCAGGTCGATTTTCAACAATGATTTCAATGTTTCCTTTCGTAACCCCAGGAAAGATGCATGTGACTAAGAGGGACTCTTAAACATCTTTACAGCGGGCTAGTTCCAATTACTGAGCCCAAGTTCAATGACTTGCAGCACCTTAAACAGTTTTTTATTAAATCAGCTTCAAAAACCTTCTATGAAAACTTACCACTAAAATTAGCATCGAATATAGATACCTGGATTACCTTCTAAATGAAGGAGATTAAATATTGAAGGTAAACATATAATAATGTGTTATCTGAAGAAACAAATTTTTTTAATGAAAAGTTCTCTTGATTGGTCCAATTTTTTTTTACAAAATACACGCATTTTTTGAAGCTCGCTTGCTTAATTTGAAGTATTTGTACATTGAACTGCTCAAACAAAATTATTTTATTTGATTACAACCACCTGTGAGAATAAAATAATTTAAAAAAAACTCGGTAAGGATTGTAAACATAGGAAATTTGGAACATGAAACTTGTTTTTTCATTTTTCACAAAATTACTTTTTAGGGACATTCATTGTTTCCCCTGCTGAATCTTCATATTTCTTAACTAATTTATCTACTTTAAACAGGAGCAAATCTCAGGCCCCATCAAACGAGGTACTTCACAGGAAAATGATGCAACGCCTTCACATCGATGATAAATTTAATTCTGGTGGGCAACAATTACCAAGCTATTACCAGTAAGTAGAGTGTAATTGTGTTGACATTTAAAGAAATGAGCCATATTGTATTTTTAACTCAACTCTTGTTTTTGTTCTAGGCGCCAACAGCAAGATCCTCCAAGTAGAGACAACCATAAGACAGTGAATCAGCAATTGAGTGATCTCAATAGATCGAAAAGGGAGACACTGAGGACTGAATCTTTTGTGCATCTGCAGTAAGACCCATTTTGAGAAATACACATTCACTATTAAAATAGTACGGAGCTCATTATTTTAAATTTTAAAAATAATAATTCTTGATTAATATTTAGAAAATGATATATCAGTATAATCTCTTAATATCTCTTAAGATAAGGTGATCCCTCAGATTCTTTAGAAAAAATTGCTCCACTTACTTCTGGGCAGAACTTAGGAAAGTACAAAGGAGGCTTTTTAGGGACAAAAGTCAACCAAAAACCAATGAAAAGAGTGAAATTGCCTACTTGTACGAAAAGTGTTAATTGAAAGTGACAACACACCTTTGAAATGCACAAAGGGTTGTGACGGGGTGATTTTCTTGCATTTTTATTGAAAATCTAGGACACAGGTCTTTATATTCCCTCCCGTCTTTTCCTAGCCAGAATAGGGCTGAGGCCTTTTCTTTTTTCCAAAGAAAAGTCACCATTCCTAGAGGGAATCGAACCCAGGCACGAACCTTAGGCACGGAGTGCTCAAGCCTTAGCTCTCCCAGCTTCCGGGCCTTATTCTTATCTCTTATTAAATTAAAATTAAAGACCAATTTTATTAACCCATTCGAGAGGGATAGCCATTTTTGTGACAATTGCAAAGCATGCCCCATGGCCTGACAGCCACCTTCGTGACAAGGCCAATTTCTTCGCTTTGGGACTGGAAGCTACCGCTGTGATGGCTTTTTGCGATATCTAACGGTTATTTTTTTTTTTTTTTTTTTTTTTTTTTTTTTTTTTTTTGCTCTAGTCACTTTAGTGTCTGCTACAGTTAATAAAAATCCAATTTGAGCCTATTAAATAGAGGTTTCCCTCCCCTACCCAACCCTTTTGCATAGTTCTCATCCCTCTGAAGGGCCTTATTTGTGTTCTACTAGTTGATATGTATATAGAGATCATGTTCTGTAGAACAATTAAAAAAAAAGTAAAAACAATATTTCAAAATTTAAAAAACAAAGTCTTTAAGCCTTCCGGTGTCTGGTTCTTAGCTCAGAAAGAGAAAATGGTAACGGGAGACTTTATAAACAAAGAAATACAAAAAGAGTATTATAAGAGAAATGAGAAGAGATGATCGGTGGAGACTCAGCTATTTTACTGCTGCCCCATAGAACCAACCCGGTGAAATGGGCAGGTTGTCGTCTTGTAAGGGAAATAAGAATAAAAAAAGTTTTCATTTAATTCAGATCAAATAACAATGTGATGTGTTTCAGTGGAGTATCTGACCAGAGTGTACAAGATTGCTGTCGCCAAGTATATGATGACTACAAGAAAGCTTCGCCTGAAGAATTAGTCTACAAATGAATATATTGGTTCTGGATGTTTGGCTTGTCATGTTAATTAAAACAATAAATAAATTGCAGTTAATCAAATGTCTCAATTGAAATTATTAACTTATTTTATTATTTAATCTGCTTTCCATCAGGTGGTAGAACACATTTGGAAGAAATATTAGGGAGGGATGGATTCGGGATTGACTTCTGTGAAAGCAAGGACTGGAATATTTCTCCATATAAAACAACAAATTTAAATATTAATTTGGTTTATAAATGATTAGTTATTCTACTAAAAAGAATATGTTATTTATTTAAATTTTAACATCCATTATAATTAACTCAGAATTTCAGGACGGGTTATCTATAGGTCACCACCCTTTTCTAGCCAGGATAGGGCTGATGCCTCTTCTTTTTTCCAAAGAAAAACCACGACCCCTAGTGGAAATCAGATCCACGATCCTTGGCACGGAGTCTTAAGTGCTCACGCCTTAACGCTCTCGACCACCGTTGGCCTGGTGAGAATGTTATTCAACTTCCAAATAACATAAAAAGAATATGTTAATATATATGATAATTAAATAGTTTATAGATCTAATGACCAGATCAGCTAAACCACCAAGAAACAATAACAAAAAATAGTTTATGCAATATTTCCACAAATATATATTTGTACGTTGTTATTTTTTTTTCCTTCCCCCTCAATATTCCTTGAGTTTCTTTAACATTAGAAACTAATTGACTAGTGATGAATACTTTTAAAGGTATTACTTCTCCATGCCCTTGACTATATGTGTATTGTTATGTGCTCAGGTGTTGAAATAAGTCCAGCTACGTTATTCCAGGGTAGCTTTGCTTGAAGTGTAATTCAGAGTTCCATCTCTGTAGAGCTCTATTTGTATGACAGACTGCAGGCAGCCACTAGTAGCTTTTTTTTTTAATTCCTAAGGGAAACAAATTTATTTATGAGAATGGACAAATGCTTTGTAAGTGTCCAAATAATGAGCTCCTGGTCACAAGGCGACATCATTTCGTAAAACACGAGATTTTACCTCCAAGAAAGAAATTATAGATGCCTTAAAGTGGTTTGTGGCGTCTATGATTGCTTACCATAGTATGACAATATAATTGCTTATAAAAAAAAAAAAAACCCATTGATCCAACCGTGAGATACAAGACTAATGATCCCCTTCAGGTGAAAAAAGTCAACATAGACAAAATAGCCAAATTCTTCGAGCGCATCAAATTCTACCATGAATAATTCAGAAGAAGAGAGTATGTGACACAAGGCCTATGGAATATTTCTCCATATAAAACAACAAATTTAAATATTAATTTGGTTTATAAATGATTAGTTATTCTACTAAAAAGAATATGTTATTTATTTAAATTTTAACATCCATTATAATTAACTCAGAATTTCAGGACGGGTTATCTATAGGTCACCACCCTTTTCTAGCCAGGATAGGGCTGATGCCTCTTCTTTTTTCCAAAGAAAAACCACGACCCCTAGTGGAAATCAGATCCACGATCCTTGGCACGGAGTCTTAAGTGCTCAAGCCTTAACGCTCTCGACCACCGTTGGCCTGGTGAGAATGTTATTCAACTTCCAAATAACATAAAAAGAATATGTTATTTTAAAGTTGATTATACTTCTGCTCTGCTTATATCTGCATTTGGAACTTTCTATTTTTAAATATGTTTAATATCAAATACATTTTTATTGGTAAATAAAAATGTATTATATCTGAATGAAGAGTCTAGGAGTTCTGAGAACAGGCTTGGCTTGATCCTAGTCCTTTATGGAAGGAGCATTGGATTTCAAATCAGCACATTGTCCAACCATTTAAAGTCCTGAGAGCAAAGTCTGTGAGATTAGTCATCAGCAAAACATAATCTTTTGAGACTCAGTTCCATAATTCTATTAAATTTGGAGTACACAGACCTAGGCGACCAGTATCAGCTGAATGGCTGAAAGAGCTACGTCGGAGTCCAGAATACAATTGCTTCTCGTAATTTATATATCACTCTTCAAAATGTTCATAAAATTAGCTCTTGATCCTTTCTATTCTATTCATAGCAAAATTAATTGACTAGATTTTTTTTTTTTTTTTTTTTTTTTTTTTTATTAACAACAAGATAGGTCGCATCATTACCTAGAGTAGCGACAAAGGAAGTCGCTATTTTTGTTGGGGATATCCATCTCCAGTTTTAACAGACTGCCAGGGCTGTAGTATGTACCGCCTACGATATTTCACCCTATGAGCCAGGAGGTAGCTTGTGCAGTTCGAGTGCTTCCAACATAAAAGGTTTCTCAAGGCCTGACAAGTAATTTTTCATTTTCACTGAGCTATACTTAGCTAAATAAAGAAAAACATTTTATTACAAGAATTTAATCCACATACTATTGAATATATTAGTAAAAAACAATAGTGGCAGACAGGGCTCATTTCAACTTAATAAGCAGGCAGTCAAGGCGTTTATATTTTTTTTTTTTTTTTAATTTTGAGCTGTATTCAAATTAAAGAGCGCTTAGCAAGAAACAGATAGAATAGATCTACCAAGTGTAGCATGGTTAGCGTGCTGGTCTGCTATGAAGAAGATGCTGGTTTGAAAACAGTTGGGGCAGATTAATTTTTCTCTGGCTTGCTTAAAAAAAATTCTCATTTCAAAATGAATGTTGAGAAAGGGTGGCAACCAGTGTGAAAGTGGAAGTAAGTATTTATTTATATCATACTTATTTTAATAATTAATTCATAAGTTAATTTATTTATTTATTTATTAAGTCCATAAAAAGTAAAAATCTTAAAACATAAATGCATAACTAAAAAGCAAATCAAAAATAAAACAAGTTCCACAAAACTTAAAAATTGGAACATAAATAAAAAAAAAGAACAACTGTAAAATTTAAAATTGGATAAATTTAATAATTATTTTACATTTGTTTTAACAGCTAAGTTAGCAGTTAAAAATTAAAATTTGATTGTTGACGCAGCCTTGATGAAGAATGCGCTCAATTTATGCAGCTCCTACAAGACAGACTCTTCTTTTTTTTCTTTTTCTTTTTTTTTTTTTTTTTTTTCTTTTTTTTTTTTTACGGCACATTGACATAATTCTTGGCCATTAGCGCCGGCCTCCAGGGTGCAGCCAGGAATTTTCTCAGCGAGCCCTGAGATGAGAAAATTCCTGCCGCCGGTGGGGATCGAACCCACCATCTCCCGCTTATGAATCCAGTGAGCTAGGCACTAGACCTCGGGAGACCCCGACAGACTCTTTTTATATTAAATTTCAAGCGAGTACCAATATTTAAATATGTTTATACTTACATAGAATTATTAATTTTTTATATGTTGGTATTTTTAAGATATTGGAGTATGATGTCAATGCGAGGACTATCAGTAGTTCATATGTGTATATCTTAAAAAAAAAATATGTTAATATTCTTTGTAGTCTGTTAATACGAATAATAATACTGCACAAAAAAGTCATGGAAATCACAAAATTGAAAACAGGGCACAAAAAAGTCATAAAATGTGAAACCATGTCACGAAATGTCAGTTTTACGAGAGTTTAACATAAACCTGTGACTTTTGTGCATTCATAATTGTCACTATTTTCTTATGGTGATGCAATTCTATCTACCTACCCTACCCCCTTTCTCTGGTGTAGCATTTACTCATCAATTATACAGGATTTACGTATCTTTTTATTTTCCTTTATTCATATTCAGAGTTTTTCATGCAGACTTAAATATTGAGATTGTGTATACTTTTATTTACTAAATTATTTACATTGACAATAAATATTTCCTTAGTAAATTTTGATTTCTGCTATCATTGTTCAATATTTTTGAGGCTGCTGATCCCATATTTATTCTGAAATTTTTAGTTTCCTCGCTTTTAAAATTATTGTAACTATCCTCTTTAACATATGATGTACATTTTATATAGTTAATAATTTTTTTAAATGTATTCCGTGCCAAAGGGCCGTGGGTTCGATTCCCACTAGGGTTGGTGGCTTTTCTTAGAAAAAAGAAAAGGCATCAGCCCTATCCTGGCTAGAAAAGGGTGGTAACCTATAGATAACCTATCCTAAAATTAATAGTTAATAATAAATGGACGTTAAAAGTTAATAAATGTATGTAAAATTGTAAGTTTGTCAACATCACGGCAATCCATATAGGGTTACAAATAATTTTAAGCTAAAATTTAGTGCTTTTTATTTTTAAGTTAAATTATTTTCTTATTAATGGATGTGAAATTTGCATTTCAAGTCATGAAATTGGCTTTCAAAAAAGCAGTAGACACCCTGTAATATATTTTATATTGGTATTGTAATGTTAAATCATCTAAAGTATGGTGTGTCCTGTCTTGTCATTAAATGAGATTGAATTAGGTGTTATGGCTAATGCATAATCTTGTAAAGACTACATCCTCTCGTCAGGAGCTTCTAAATCTGGAATTCCAGTATTTTATTTGTTGCATAACTTCTTGAAGACTATTTTCATGCTCATCAGATCACATTTCGTACAATTTAACTTAATATATAAAATGTTAAGAAAATAATTTGGTCCAAAACACAAAACAAAGAGAAATTTTATATATTTTTAACTAATACAGCATTAAAAATCACTATACTAGTATAAATCCTTAACAATTATAACAGCCTTTTAAAGATAACATTTGTAAAAAATCTAATTACTAGACAATTAAAAAGAAGTACTTAATAATATTAAGAAACATTTGATAAATTTCTTATTTCAAATAGTATAGGAAAAGTTATACCGATTGTAAATATATTGAAAAATCTAAGTTATCAAAAAACAATCAATTTTAATATCACATAGTGTAGCAACTAAAGTTCAGTATGTTTAGCAGGAAATCTCTTCAGAATTGCAAAGTATAAATTTTGGAATGCGTAAAAGCTCACGCCAACGATAAGTAGAAAAACCACCGCAAAGACTGCACTGAGGAACGTTCCATCGATCAAGCTTTCACGCCTTGCGGTGTACTGAACTCCTGAACCGGTGTGTCTTTTGTTCTGAAGGGCTTGTTTCAACTGTTCCTCCGCGAGCAGATCCTTCATCGCGTCTAGTTTCGCTTTGAGCTCCTCAACGGTTTCGTTTATATTTCCATCCAAATTAATGCAACTTCCATCCCCTTCTGAAAATATTATGCCATATGCATTAATTAAGGAGTTTCCATTTTTTTCTCCTTAATATCTATAAAATTAATTCAGAAAATGCTGAAATTATTATATAGAGACAAGAGTTTAACAAGAAGGGCAAAACATCTGTATTTGAATAAGTATGCTTCTACAAATGTTTGTTACAGACACTAATATTTTGCCTGAATGTAGTTTGTCACATATTGCTCCCACCTCCTTTGCGCCATTAATCTTTTCTCTTTGCCTAATCATGCCAGCAAAATCATATTAAAATATATTACATGCAAATTAGTAAGATTCAAATTTATTCAGACAAAATATCAGTCACTGCTTGGAGGCATTTTGTCATATTTCTAGTTGAGATATATATTTTGAGCTATAATTAGATATTGCTAAACATTTTCTGGGATTAACATAATTCATACACACCATCTCAGTTAATAATCAGGTTGTATTATTTTCTGTTCAATTTGACAGCTCCTATTTTCTTGAATAAATAATGTCACAATACATTTCCTTCTGTAACATTTTTACTGTATGATATTGGTGTCTTAATAAAAGAAAAAGGAGATAAAAGAAATAATATTGTCCTCTCATATTTCATACTAAAAGTTATTTTAAGGGCTCATTTTTTCAATCACAATTAAAATGTATAAAACACTGAAAAAAATAATTTCAATCAGTTTTTTTTTCACTTTTATTTCTTACAACAAAATAATTTATAGATTGTATATATATATATATATATATATATATATATATATATATATATATATATATATATATATATATATAAATCTATAAATTATTTTGTTGTAACAAAAAAAAGTGAAAAGTAATCAGAGAACATTTTTAAATAGTATGAAAAAGTTGTGTACTTTCAAATGTTGTTACACCTGTTTTTTTTAATTCAAAACTAGCCTCTATAATGAATGTTTATTTAATCTGTATTATTTTCAAAATCATATATTTCTAATTAATTAATAGTATTAGGGAGTGCATATGCTCTAAGAGCTTAAATAATTAAAGAAATTGATTTGATGCTCTTATATTGTTCCTTATAGCCAACTAATGGGATTTTCCAGAGAAACCTTTTGTAAATCAATTATAGTTCTTATTATTGGATAAAATAAATAATTGACTAACATAGGAAATAAAAGAAAAAAAACATTCATTATCCATTTTAAAATATTAATTTTATTGAATTAATACAAACTACATAAATAGGATTAACTCAATCACATAATACATAAAAAAAATACTACTACACTACATGAACAAATGTGACTTAAATGATTCCACATTTTACAGTCTAAAAGAAATTTAAAAAAAAAAACTACTTAAAAAAATATTCAATAATTATTAATAATGCACAAATTTATTACAAATTTAATAGTTCTGACCCTACTAGAGGTTTTCAGTCCTTTGAAATTTTTATAAAATATACCTTTTATATTTTCAGTGCGGTTTTCTCGCCGCATTTTAATAGCCGGGGTTTGGGATACTCAAAAAATGTTAAACTAAATTAATTTTGCTTTCATCTGAGGGATGCTGTGGAAGCTGGGAAGGATGGCCTTAATATATTGATTTCTAAGGGCAGGGGGGTACACGCTCCGAACTAGTATAATATAAGCTTAACTTAATTATGAAATTGTTTTTTTAATTAATATTCAGCTTATATTTTTACAGAAGATATTTTTATTTAGCGCTCCCCCTCTTGAAAGATTTTAAAAATAAGTTTTGAAATAATAACTAGCGCTATCTGGTTAGGTTTGAAGGAAACTTCAGTCATGCTTTGCCATGTTGGCGACGTAACAGCTGTTCTATGTTTTTAACCTTCCTCAGGAGATTTAGTTCTTTTATTGTTTAGATTTGGTTTTTATTCTGTGAAAATTTCTGGTTTCTCCTCATCAATATGGTGTTAGCTGATTTGGGGCGGAAGATCACTTCCGCACTAAGATCTTTGAGCAATGCGACTATTATTAATGAAGAGGTACGTATACCAATGAACTCATTTATGTATTTTCTATTTTTATTTTAATTACATTTTTCTGTTGTAATATTGGTTCAATAATCTCAGTAACCATATTACGAAAATTGTGCTATTTTGTCACTTGAATAATTACTATATCCTTCCCTAATTATACATAAGACATCAATATGTTAATGTATTAAAATGTCTATTACCATATTTCTGTAAATCATTTTTTTAAGTTTTGCTTCTTACTCTCTGATACTACGCAGTCTCTCACATATGCTTCCAATAATATCTATATAGTGGAATAAAAAATAAGTCACTGCGGGAATCTTGTCCTACCTCCAGATTTACATTATTTTTAAAGGATTCATTTCTGTTATGTGAATATAATATTCAGCTAGGGTTATTATTTACTATTATTATTGGATAAAACAATTACACCTAAAATGTATAAAATTTAGAAATCCTCGGACTGAGGTTAAGTTCATTTTTAATACCATAAAATCTTTTTAAAATTGGATATTTTGTTAGGATTCAATATTTAATCAAAATTACTGTCATGCACATGGATTAGTTTATTAAATCATGTTTTGATTTTACACAACATTCTGTAATTATTTTTGACAATGATAATTAAATAGTTTATAGATCTAATGACCAGATCAGCTAAACCACCAAGAAACAATAACAAAAAATAGTTAATGCAATATTTCCACAAATATATATTTGTACGTTGTTATTTATTTTTCCTTCCCCCTCAATATTCCTTGAGTTTCTTTAACATTAGAAACTAATTGACTAGTGATGAATACTTTTAAAGGTATTACTTCTCCATGCCCTTGACTATATGTGTATTGTTATGTGCTCAGGTGTTGAAATAAGTCCAGCTACGTTATTCCAGGGTAGCTTTGCTTGAAGTGTAATTCAGAGTTCCATCTCTGTAGAGCTCTATTTGTATGACAGACTGCAGGCAGCCACTAGTAGCTTTTTTTTTAATTCCTAAGGGAAACAAATTTATTTATGAGAATGGACAAATGCTTTGTAAGTGTCCAAATAATGAGC
The DNA here is from genome assembly GCA_946811695.1 of Gonocerus acuteangulatus. NCBI lineage: Eukaryota > Metazoa > Arthropoda > Insecta > Hemiptera > Coreidae > Gonocerus > Gonocerus acuteangulatus. The sequence goes on along the minus strand of OX328125.1, from coordinate 99,743,579 downwards.
TCCTGGTCACAAGGCGACATCATTTCGTAAAACACGAGATTTTACCTCCAAGAAAGAGATTATAGATGCCTTAAAGTGGTTTGTGGCGTCTATGATTGCTTACCATAGTATGACAATATAATTGCTTATAAAAAAAAACAAACCCATTGATCCAACCGTGAGATACAAGACTAATGATCCCCTTCAGGTGGAAAAAGTCAACAAAGACAAAATAGCCAAATTCTTCGAGCGCATCAAATTCTACCATGAATAATACAGAAGAAGAGAGTATGTGACACAAGGCCTATGGTTGGGAGCAAGATGGACCATCCCGAGACTGACAAGTGACTTCCTACAAGACCTAGTTATGGACCCTAACAAATTTTATGTCCTTGCGAAATCAATTTTGATAGATTCCCTGGGGATTTAAAACTGCCACACATACGGGGCTAAACAGCTGCTTATCAATATTTTGAAATTCATTTTGTCAAATTTTTGGCCGGGCCTGAAAAAATAATTTATAAATTTAGGATTTCATAAAAAAAAAATTAATTTCTCAGCATTTTCTAAGAATTTATTCTTCTTTCATACATATTTTGGCTTTGGAGTTATGGAAGAAATATATAAAAATAGGGCGGACCTACTTGCAGGAGTAGGTGCTGCTACAACGCCAATAGGCCCTTCTCCTTTTTGTGGTGCATCACCGTCTTTGTTCAAACGGGCAATTTATCAATGGCTTAATAGGAAGCAACAAAGCTTGTGGGAAACTTCTAAGGTATACTAAATACTTTATTCAAAAGCCTTCTGGAGAACCCTGGAAGGAGCTGAAGCTCCTTAACAGAGTATAACTTCGGGAAGCTATTGGAATAATTACAGGACACTGCAAACTGAACAAGCACCTTCATAGGATGAAGATATTCAACACCTGATCAGTAGATGGTGTTGAGCAGAAGAAGAGATGCCGGTTCAAATCATCCGTGACTGAACAGCTGGATCATATTCACTGTAGTTAACATGATCCAGCTGTTCACGTTGGTGACACAAAATATACCAACCTTGATCCAAGAGAGATTCCAATAAGAAGACTCCTGGATTATTGGAAAGTGGTAACACATCAGCAACAGACAGCACAATAGGTCTTTCGGCTGCGGTGTGCTCCCTTGAGGAGGATTGCCTGACATTATTGTATTGTATTATATAGGTACTATACATAAATATCTGTAAGCTCCTTATGCACCTTTATGTTGAAATTACACGAGTCATACATGCTAAAGCCATTACACATAGAGCAAGATTTTGCAAGCCATATGAAGAAGTCTATGTTTTAAATTGTAAGAAATTATCACTGGAACTCTCATAAAAGAGGGCAATAATCATTTAATCTTCTGAATAGTCAGTGAATCAAAGAAACATTATTGCCTGTCTCTGACTCCTGTATCGACTAAATGACTCATTGATCGTGGATCTGATAGTTGCCTTTTTGGAATGGGGCTTATATGCTGGCTCAGTCTCCTCGTGGTTCTGTCAGCAAACGCATATAGCTAGAATCCATGTTACATGATATCGTACAAGTAAAAATCTACAAGGCTTGAATTAGAATTTTATATCAAGCTACTTTTGTACATGAAAACTGGCAATATTTATTCTTGTAGAAATTCATCTTTAGTCAAAGAGGTAATTACCTTGAGATGATCACTTTCTACTAAGTTAATTTATTTTTTTTATTTACTTATTTTTTTTTAAATAACATGGAAGTCGGGGGAAAGATGAAATAATTACGAAGTATTAGTAGCTTTTGTTTTGTGGTGGATCGACTGATTTAGACATTAGCACCATGAACTATTTAGCACGCAGTGTCCAAAATAATTAAAGAATGCTTTGTAAAATTTCATTGACTTGACTAAGAAATGTGCATGCTAGTCACTTTGAATAAATACAAAATTCCAACAAAAAGGTCAATTTTTTAATGATACAAATGAAATTAAAGAAAATCCCTTCAGAATTCTCATATAACTTTATTACTTCAATCCAATGTTTTGGACTACTTGTCTTCAGGAATGCGCATCCTTTCAATAAATATAGTCAAATTTAACATGTCATTATTAAAATAAAATGATTCCTATAAGGAATCTAGTCCATTACTAAATAGATGTATAGGCCCGGTGGCCATGAGTGTTAAGGCATGAGCACTTAACACTCCGTGCCAAGGGTCGTGGGTTCGATTCCCACTAAGGGGTGGTGGCTTTTCTTTAGAAAAAAGAATATATACACTGGTAAGAATATATGCACTGGTGGTATATATACTTTTTATAAATAATATGTCTTCTGTTGAACAATTGAAATAAAATCTGTATACATGAAGTAAATCCAAAGCCTGTTTTCTATTCCTCTACATAAGTTTAATTGGTTACATATGTATGATGCTGGCTATAGGGAGAAAGGTATAAAAAATGATCAACAAAATATTAAGAATTGATATTTTAGTCAATTATCATATTGATGTATTTAGTAGAATAAGGATGTGCTGTTGTTGGTGAATAAATGATAAAACCATGTTGTCTACAAAGCAGGTTTTTAACTATTGTTAAAAGTTGTCCTCCCTATTTCTAACTCTGCTTCAGCTTACACTTTCATATTTTTTAGCACTTTCCGGATGAAATAATTGTTGAAAAATGTCTTCAAATCTTCATTCATCCTTTCTATTAGATAAGTAAAATATCATGATATTAGCTAACATGATAGTGGCTACAGTCTTTGTTTTTTTTTTTTTGTTTTTTACAGTGAAACTTGGTATACTATGTATAAGTACTTAAATGTTATACACATATATATAAGTGGGTGTAAAAATTTAATAAATAAATATTATGTATTTACGTAGGTTATTTTGAGCAAATTTATCAGGAATGCTACATACACTAACCACCTTGTCGAGGAAAGTACATAGTTATGCACATCCTGTGTGACAGACATTTATTAATATACATTTACTCATTAGTTTATTTCTGTTGTATTACTCTTTCGGCCTGCAGGCCCATACCTGGGAATTGTTATGTATTATTGTAGCAATTCCCAATTTGGTTCAGCCAAGACCAACAGGGATGAGTTGCACTGCTTTTGTAATCATGTGCTAAATTTATGTGCATCAAATTTAATTAACAGTCGATTAGAGATACAATATTTTGGACAATGGTGAAAGATAAAAAAAGGTTAATTTATTAATTAATTTATTTAATCAATTTAAAATATTCTTGAATGTTCGATCTTATTTTAGAAAACTTGGACTCGAATCCCAAATCAGAATATTTCTCTTTTCTAAAATAAAAGTATTTATATAGCTTAACACATTCATTGCGGGTCTAAAATTCACGTTTTTTCCCGTAAACGGGAGAAATTTGTATGATCAAATTTTGACATAACCATGTTATATTTGTTTTATTAACACAAAAATTGCGAAAATTATAAACACTGAATAAAAATGCACATACCTTGAAATATTTTAAAAAGTGGTTGGAGACTAAAAATTTAAATTTGAAAACACAAACGATTTATACCCTCTGAAAGAAGAACGATATCTGAGGTCTTCCCGCCGGTCGGTTGGGCAGGTAAAGGAGAAATCCCCTCTACGAGACACTTTTAAGTGAATGGAAAAGTACTTGGCTTACCCGATAGATCTATCGGGTCCGTAGGAGCGAGTGGGGAGGCACCCGATAGATCTATCTGGTCCGCAACGAATGTGTTAAGATGTTATAAACTTGAATTAAGAACATGAAACAATTATTTTATGATAAAGCTAGATGACAATTATCAGATACCTTTATATCTCCTCATCTTCCACTGTTTTCCTCTTCAGATTCTAAAAATATCAACCTGAGAACTGTAAAAACAAAGAATTCTTAATTAATTATTATTTAATTTTAACATCCATTAATTCTTAACTACGAATTTTAGGACAGGTTATCTATAGGTTACCACCCTTTTCTAGCCAGGATAGGGTTGATGCCATTTCCTTTTTTCTAAAGAAAAGCCACCACCCCATAGTGGGAATTGAACCCACGACCCTTTGGCACAGAGTGTTAAGTGCTCACGCCTTAACACTCTCGGCCACCGGGCCTTCTAATTAATTATTATTCAATATGCTAAATTATAGGATATGTTTAGCACTCAAGTTTGATGTATTTTATACTATAAAAGTAAGATAACTCCGATGCTCGTTATGTACTGCACCATGCCCCTTATAGTGCAGTATGCGCAACTGTCATACTGATATACGCAAAATTCTGAGGTGGAAATTAAAAATATCATACATCATTGAATTCAGCCACATTATAAACAAATGTAACAAGAATGTTCATATAGAGTAAAAAAAGATGCAAAGAATATTTTGTAGAATGTATTTGATATGTATGTAAAATACCATACATACCATACAATAGGTTTCTTTTTTAGTGTCTTCGGTTATGGTTTGAATTCAGCCTCCCTGACCGCCCCTAGGCCAACCCAGCCTTTAATTAATTTATTAATGGGTACCTTGGTGCTAATGATCCTAGCAGTCGAAGCAGCAAGGGGAAAATCAGGCGGTCGGAGCATTTGACCACACTATCTCCCTAGTATGCCGTATGGCCACTAGCCCCTCAGGGCTCTCGTGGCCTGTTACGGGACTGATTTTTTATTTTTTTTTTTTTATTTATTCATGAACTATGTAAGTAAAACGTTCATTAATTTCAGGTCCTAGCGTCTATGCTGAAGGAAGTATGTGCTGCTCTTCTCGAAGCTGATGTTAACATTCGACTGGTTAAAAAATTACGAGAAAATGTTAGGGCCGTTATCGACTTTGACGAAATGGCTGGTGGCCTTAACAAACGGAGGATGATTCAAAGTGCTGTATTCAAGGAATTAGTCAAAGTAAGATTTTTTTTTTTCTTTAATTTTATCTAAACATGTTGAATTTAATACTATGAAATCTATATTACAACAAGGCTTTTCAATTTTTCTTATTTCTAGTTAGTCGATCCGGGTGTTAAAGCTTTCCAGCCAGTTAAAGGTAGACCCAATATTATAATGTTTGTCGGTTTACAAGGTTCAGGTAAAACAACTACGTGTACGAAATTAGCTTTCCATTACTTAAAGAAGAATTGGAAGTCTTGCCTTGTCTGCGCTGATACTTTCCGAGCTGGAGCGTACGATCAATTGAAGCAAAACGCTACAAAAGCTCGAATTCCATTTTATGGAAGGTATGTTTTACTCTGTTTTAATTTTATTGATAAAACTGAATCCTCTCGACAAAAAAATCAGAGATGGATTCTGCTGTGAATGGGTAATTCATTATTGACAATCCAATACTGTAGTAGGAAAACATTTTCTTACTGACTCCCTTCGGACTGATTTAGCCATTATCTACAGTCCCGAAATTACATAACAATGGGCAGCCAACTCACAAACATCGTTTTTTTTTTTAATATTTTTTTTACCCTTACATGACAGCAACCCGCACGACACCCGTCCCCCGTCCAATTGGCTCATAATGCATTTTTATGAAGTTTTGAAGACAAGAGTGACTACAGCTCTCAAAACGTACAGCTCGATATTGCAAAAACCTGTCACAGCAGTGGCTTTCAGCCCTGAAGCGAAGAAATGGTCTTGTCACGAAAGTGGCTATCAGGCCACTGCGCAAAAAAAAAAAAAAAGAAAAAAGTTTTTAATTCTTCCAAAAACAAAATGGCAGCGGTATGTCTGACAAACAGAAAGCCCTTTTTTTTCACGGGCAATAGTCTGCAGGCATCAATTTTTAATCTAGAACAAAAAAATATTTTTTTTTTTTTTTTTTTTTTTTAAGAAGAAAGTTAAATCTAGTATATTATGTATGACTTTTAAGAAATATAATTTTTTTCTGAAAATGGTTAACAATTCTTCATTTCTATTAAAAAATCAGTCAAAAATTGGTCATAATATTGTTATAATTCAATGAATCGAAAAAATCCTACGTACTTTACTAGCTAATATTATTAGGAAGTTGCAGTTAAAATTTGAAGTTGATCTGGTGAATATTGAAGGTGATAGCGAATCGTCCGATTTGAAAAAGAGTTTTGAAAAAAACGACTTTAAAGTTTAATGTACTGAAATATTAATTTTTTATTTTTTTTTTCATAATTTGATTTAATAAAGATTAAAAAATGGTTTTTAATTTCGAAACTTATCGGGACTTCAGTTGAAAAATCGAATTTCAGGCACATTTAAAAACAGTTCCGCCACATAAACGCTCTTGGGTATTATTTTTGATTAGTTAAAGAAGCATTTAAGCCCATTAAAAAAATGTCAAAAAAAGTTACAAGGTAGCATTACAATCAACCAAAAACTAGTACACAATATTGTAAATCAATTTGCATTACATTCAATCATTTTTAACACAAATGATGAATTTCTTTTATCTGTTTTAGTCACTTTGAAGTAGATCCAGTTGTTATTGCTCAAGAGGGTGTAGAAATGTTCAAGAAAGAAGGATTTGAAATAATCATTGTAGATACGAGTGGTAGGCATAAACAAGAAGAATCTCTCTTTGAAGAAATGTTGCAAGTTGCCAATGCCATTGTAAGTATTTATTTTCAATATAAAAAACATAAATGCTTTTTTGTGTCTCGTAGCGGAAGGATGGTTCTGCTTCTTTTGAGGAGAAGAAGTGTTCGAATCCTTCTTGGAGTTGGTTGAATTTCTTTAGCAAAGGCAGCATGAAAACATTCCCTACTTCATCATTGGTTTTGAAAGGGTTCCAACCAGGAGTGCTAATTGCTTAGAAGTTTACACGCAAGCACCAAAAAATAATCTCTTAATTTCATCCTCAATAGTATCACCCTTTGCAACTCCAGCTTAAGTCATACGTCCAAGATTACGCTCATTATCCTTGTGATGGTCTTACCATTTCTCTATTAAATTTCAAAGATTTTGTTATTTTATTTGTGTGTTTGTGTTTACATTAAAGTCCCAAAATTCCAGATATTCAAAATGTGTTAAGGTCCCGACACCTTGACTCGGGAAATTTTCTGAACACCAAATAACTGTTGTTATTAGCAATAGTTTAGTAATTTACTAATTGTTTATTACTCATTATTAACCCATAATCTGCTGAGCAGTGCAAGGCTTGGCCTTGAACGGGTGTTACAGGGCTGGTCCTCAACAACCACCCAGTGCTCAGTTCTTTTTGCCAAATTACAATTAAAAAAAAAATATTTGAGGGCGAACAGTCATAAAGATGGCATAGTTAGAAAAGGAGGTGCCTACACTACCTACTGGCAATTGTAAGATTCTACTTGTTGATTTAGATATCGCTAGATGCCAGTTCTGAGGCTCACAGAAGTGCAAGAGCAACAGTTGTTCATAATCTCAGAATTGCATTAGTAGCACTGGTGGCATGCTGGCCCCGCGCACAGATCTCTGTTAGTTGCAGCAAATGGGTTAAGACATATTTAAAATGTGCAACTCTGGAAAGAATATCATAAATTGTATTTGCAGACTTTTTCAACCTTTATAAGAGGAATTTCTTTAATCATGAGGGTTAGTGCCAATTTCATTTAAAATATTGCTCCACTGATATTGTTAAACAAGCCTATCTGAGTGTAAAACTTTTTCAAATTGATAGTTTGTGTATAATTTATTTTTATTAAACGATATATGCTGTCAGTAGACTGTATACACTGTCAAGAACTTAAATTTAAAATCATTAGCTTTCGATAAATTACCTTAACCAACTTTTTGGTATCTTAACCTAATAGGCTCCCACGCTTCATATCACTGCATAATGTTTGGTTTCTTTGGAACACACGAATCAGGAAATTGCTCGGCCGAGAGCTAGCCAAGGTCTGTAATAGAGAAGTACGTTGGGGTGAGTGACCACACGTACCAGGGAATCGTCCGGCTCGATGAACACCCAGCCTAGGGGTGAAAATGCCTTAGAAGCCCAAACTTTGGGACAACTTCCGAGTTACATAAAGGCAAGAACAGGGCAAGGGAAGATTGGAGGAAGACATGCAAAAGTAATTAGCAAATTTCACTTCATCCTATCTTAAATCAATAATAAGAGTATAAAATGCTCCATGCAGACTCCTCTTTTCTAAAATTGGGTGGTACTATAATCTCCTAGTAAGTTTTCTTTTCCCTCTGTGTAAAATCAAACGACAATACAGCATTCTGCCAGCTACGTAGCATCATATCTGGGCCACTACTTGCAGTAAAAGTTATCCACAAGGGAAGCACTGCATGGACAGCTTTAGACAGCATAGTCTGGAGCCAGACATATCTTATATGGATTAGGCACCTCTTCTAGAATACTTAATCACTGTTTTTATTTATTATTGAATATAAAAGCAAAGAGTATATTCCATTTATTGTTTTTTCTATTCACAGAAACCAGATAGTATCATATTCGTGATGGACGCTACAATTGGTCAGGCTTGCGAGGCACAAGCAAAAGCTTTCAAGGAGAAAGTAGATGTAGGTGCAGTTATTATTACAAAGTTAGATGGACACGCTAAAGGTGGTGGTGCTCTTTCAGCGTAAGTAATATACTTTTTTATTCTTTATATACTCTTTAAATCTCGTACCAGCGACAACACAGTCAATTCAAAATAATTGTTGGAAATGTTGGTTTGTATTAGATAATTCCATGCCTACCTTGCAGGTAGAAGCAGTGATGCCTACGTTATGAGAATTTCAGAGAATCAATCTCGGTTTTTGACATGAAAATGTCATATAGTTGGGTTCTCCAAATTTTGATGAATAAGTTTAACGGAGGTGACATTATAGGTCATGTGACCAGACATTAATAATTGTAATTTGGCAGGAATTGAATTTTAATCTTCGCTTGGAATTACTAATGTAAAAGAATAATTTAAATGAGTGGTTATGTGTAATAAATGAGTGGTTATGTGTAATAAATATACAATTTATTCCAAGAAATGAATAACTGGCTTTTATTTACTTCCCAAATGACATTTTCATGGTCAAAATTATTTCGCTTTGTAGGGACATACTCAAAGTAAACCCTCACTCAAAGTTTATTCTGTCATCAAAGTTTTTAATTCAATTTTTCAGAGTTGCTGCTACAAACAGTCCCATAATCTTTATTGGTACCGGCGAACATATTGACGACCTCGAGCCTTTCAAAACAAAACCATTTATTAGTAAACTTCTTGGAATGGGTGACATTGAGGGTCTCATCGATAAAGTAAACGAATTGAAACTCGATGACAACGAAGAGCTGATAGAAAAAATAAAACATGGACAATTCACTATGAGGGATATGTACGAGCAATTCCAAAACATTATGAAAATGGGCCCGTTCTCTCAAATCATGGTTGGTACTTAAGAAGTATTATTTAATTTAGTCATTTAGTTATAAGTATTTAACAATGTTATATATAAAAAACTCAGGAATTGTGACATCTTAGCATGTTTTCATATAGTGCTTATATTTAGAGAGTTTATAGAAATTCTTAGTACTTAAACTTCTATGAAAAGGAACCAACTCTTCTGAAACATCAAGCTCAACTCAAAATGAGGCAGTGTTTTAAAAATTTATGCCTAATTTATTTGAAAGGAAATTCATTAGGCTTTCGAATGAAGTTTACTCTTAACACAATTTTGCAACCATTTTAAAGATATTTAAGAATCTATATGAAGAGTCTAAAACTGCTCTTTTCTGCTTATACAATTTTTTTTTAATACTTCCTCTACTCCAAATGTAACCAAAATTCATTTATCTCAGTTTGGATGAATCTCAAATGTGTTAAAAAAAAAAAAAAAAAACAGAACTAAAGTTTTTGTTTTTCCACCTTCCTCTGACATGGTTACATACAATACCTTGCATAATTATTAACATTTACGTTTACATAGATGTAAGTAACGTGTATTTTTTTTTCAACTTTTTATATATATGTTTTTCTGTTTTTTTTTTTACTTTTTTCTATATTTATTTTCTAAAACAATTACGTATATCTAAATATTTATTTTGAAAATTTCGAAACAAGGAGCCACACACAAGCCTGCATAATGGTGTAGTAACAAATGAATAGGTAAATGGCCTCCCTTAGTGTGCCCTTTCCAACATCAACTCTTTCTATAGGATAGGAATAAGAAAACTATAGATTTGAGCCGTCTAGAGCAGTGAGGGCTCTGCTTTTCACGCCTGCATATATGCGTCTAGAGGAGTGGGGCCTCTGCTTTTCACGCCTGCATATATGCGTCTAGAGCAGTGAGGGCTCTGCTTTTCTCGCCTACATATATGCGTCTAGAGGAGTGGGGGCTCTGCTTTTCACGCCTGCATATATGCGTCTAGAGCAGTGAGGGCTCTGCTTTTCACGCCTGCATATATGGGTCTAGAGCAGTGAGGGCTCTGCTTTTCACGCCTGCATATATGCACTCAGAGTGGTCGAAGAGTTAAAGATTGGACGCACTTCCTTCACACAGGATTATCATCTAGAGTCGAACGCCGCCTCTTCCAATTTCTCTTCTGCTCAAATCTAGACACACTAATTATTTTTACTCTTTTATATTTATTTCCTAGGAGGCTTATCAGTTATACTTTAATCCATATATAATTTTTAGGGAATGATTCCTGGATTCAGTCAGGACTTTTTGTCAAAAGGCAGTGAACAAGAATCAATGGCCCGCCTCAAGAGACTTATGACAATAATGGATAGTATGAACGATGGAGGTATATACTTTTTTTATATCTTATCTTATAAAGAAAATATAATTATTCTAAAATTAGTATTCATACAAAATATAATTAATTTAGTGACAATATTTTAGCTAAATTATTCATTAAAATTACAGTTAGTCTTATTTCTCAATTTATGAGGAGAGTGTTTTAAGACAAAGAGATTAGTAATTATACTGTAGTGGCACAAGGGAGTTTTTTTAAGAAATTAATACAAAAATGAAAAATAAAAATACGTTAAATAGACTATATAAAAGTCTAAACATGTTAAATTCTGTAGTTTTATTACTTGAGAGATAACTGTACTCCTTGCTGATGAAACATCTTCCATTTGAATAATTTTCTCAGTCCATTGCAGTAATTCTCAGTTTATACAAGAAAATTTCTAGTCATATAAGATGTTTTGAAAAGTTATTATGTACCAAACTGAGAAATTTCTGTCAAAACTTGGAGACTATTCCAATTTATTTTTTAATAGAGTATTGACCCCACTTTCATTAGTGCTGGGCTATTATATAAAGGTCGGCTCAATTTTTTAACTGTTTTGGTAATGTTCGATTTTTAAAAAAAAAAAAAAAAGTTAACTGCCACCAACACCTTTACACGAGTATTTGTTTTTCATTTACAAATTTCTATGCTATTAACCCTTTCCTTACTAAAGACTTCTGTAGAAGTCGAGAGCTGTTGTGCCCCTGGAACGAAGGACTTGTACCACAGTCCAACCCTCCTCTCCCGTTTACCGGATCCCTACAGCTGACTTTTCCAGGATTTCGACCTTGGGGGTATTAATCAAGGACTGAGGGAAGCTTTAACTATTTGGGTCGAGAGACCTACAGATTATGGATAACTGGGTCGGGGAAAAAATTAACACTGCCCTTGTTATGTCCAACTTGATCCGAATCGAAAAGGAGGATGAATTTTTCATCGTTTTAATAAAAAAAGAGGCTATTTATTTATTTAGCTTCGTTGATTAGTACCTATATTATGAAAAAAAATTTTAGTACTAAAAAATAAAGACTATAAAAAATACTTATTGCAGCAATTAATTATATAATTCAAGTTAAAAATTTAGAGCTAAAAATTAAACGTAAATAAATAATAAAATGCAGTTTTCTTACAATTAGAAATTTTAAGGGAGGAAATTATATGAGCGCTTTCACACACGTAGAGAGGAGGGAGAGAATAGGTTTGTAACTAGGGCCTGGCCAGGTAGATAGATTCCCGTACTACAGGGTCGGCCAGCCTGCACTACCTGCCGTAAGCTAAGGGTTAAAGGGTGCAAAGGCTTTCTTCCGTAAATGGATTGCCATCCATTTATAGTGCCAACATCACAGGGCTTTCACCAAACAGAGATCCCATCTTATTAATAACCATATACGACATTGCTTAAAATAGGTTATCAGATGGAAACAAACGTATTCAATGTGGTATGGCTTTGGAGACAAAAATATTGTTCAGAATATTGTGTACAATTGCTAAATATCATTTAATAGCAAAGCTATCAAAGACTTCAATAGCCAAACATTTATGTTTTATTTTCTCTCTAAGAGCTAGGCAGTATTGTGCCTAGTTTTTTATTTTAGCTGCGTTTTAGGAGTAGCTGTTCTGGGTTTGCTAATTAATTAACTAATTCTGGGTTTGCTCGACTAGATGTTTGGGTATTTCAAAATTAAGCGGAGTGGTGTTTGGCATAGTAGTAGTGTACTACATATCTTAGCGCACCTAGGTTCAATCCCAGGCAAAGCAAAGTGAAATTACTTTCCAAAATCATGAACATAAAGAATATAAAGCTGCAGGAGTTTTTGATATTATTGGCTGCTTCGAGTAGACTTTTTTTTACGGCATATCAACTTGTGGGCTATTAGCGCTGGGTTATCAAGGGCGCTCCCTTTTTTTTAATGATGCCACATGGTTTTCCCTGGCTGCAACCCATCCAGGTATAGGCCACTCATTGCTTAGCTGCAGTGATCTACAAGAACTAATGTATTCAATGGGACAATGGTCTATTGATTGCAAATTTTATTCTTATTAAAACCATAAATAAAAAGTTCCTCTTAGGTCTCTTTGTGGTCTAGTCCCACTAGCAGCAGGGATTTTTTTTTTTTTTTGCGCTAATGGCAGTACAAAAAAAAAATAAAAATAAAAAAAAAATCCTATCCGTGTGCAAACATTAATAAATTGTGCATTTTTTTTTTGTATTTAACTGCGCATCGATAAATCAGGGCCGTTAGCGCCGACATCCAGAGTGCAGTGAGGAATTTTCTCAACGAGCCCTGAGATGAGAAAATGTCTGCCGCCGGTGGGGATCGAACCCACCATCTCCCGCTTATGAATCTAAGACGCTAGCCACTAGACCACGGGAGACCCCTTTATGCATACTTTTTTTTGTTTTTTATTTTTTAAATTTATAGAGCTTGACAATAAGGATGGAGCAAAACTTTTCTCTAAGCAGCCAGGACGAATTATCCGTGTGGCTCAAGGCTCAGGAGTTACTGAGAAGGAAGTAAAAGACTTAATCTCGCAGTATACAAGGTTTGCTGGTGTCGTAAAGAAGATGGGTGGAATCAAAGGGCTTTTCAAGAATGGAGATATGGCTAAAAATGTTAATCAAGTTCAAATGGCTAAATTAAACCAGCAAATGGCAAAGATGATGGATCCTAAGGTCCTACACCAAATGGGTAAGCATTTTGCTTTTTTTTTAAACTATCACAATTTTAATTTCTTGATAAATTAATCTTCAATTTGTTCTATTGTCCCAAAAAGTAAATATAGTTAATTTTATCTTATATTGTATTATTTAACTACTCTTTTATCATTCTGGGGATGAAGTTAGCTCGGTGGTAGAGCACTGGACTAATAGGCTGGAGTGCCTGGGTTCAAATCCCGAGCGCACTATAGATTTTATCTTCAAGTGTCTTCATTGATGGGTTGGATTCAGCCTCCCTGACTGTCCCTCGCCCAACACAGCCTTTAATTAACTTATTAATGGGTACCTGCAAAGAGGAAAATCAGGCAGGCGGAGCTTATTACTGACTACACTATAACTCTACTGTGCCATATTACCAAGAATCTGATACCTCTACAGTATCTGTCCTTCTTGGCCAATTAGTAGACTGATTTTTTTTTTTTTTATCTTTTTAAATAACCACCAAACAAAAGCTTCAGTTCTCTACTGCATGCGATGAACAATGAGAATTATAGTGACAATATGTTACCGAAAATGAGTAAACAATCTATAAAGAGTGTCAAAAAATTCACCGATATCTATTTTACTTGTACAATACAGTAGTTTTATAGGTTGGTGGACAATGACTCATCAAATATAAAGGCATTTTATAGACATATTTGATTATGTTTTATCCATTTTTCCTTGCCCTAGTATCAAAGAATACAGGGAAATTTTTTTTTAGATTAATACAGTTCAAATTTAAAATTAGTCTTGTTGTGCAGTTGTTATTTTCACTTTATTAATTTTTCTTTAGTTTTTGCTTTTAAAAACTTTAAAATGTTGTCGTACCTTTTTTTATACTTTTTATAGCATGTATTAGATTATTTATTTATTTAAATTTTAACGTCCATTATTATTAACTTATAATTTTAGGACGGGTCATCTATCGGTTATCTCCCTTTTCTAGCCAGGATAAGGCTGATGCCCTTTCTTATTTATAAAGAAAAGCCACCGCCCCAGTGTGGGAAACGAACCCATGACCTTTGGCACTGAGTGTTAGGGGCTCACGTCTTAACACGTCCTGCGTTAAATTAGAATTTATTATTTATTTAAATTTTAACGTCCATTATTATTAACTACGAATTTTGGGACGTGTTATCTATAGATTACCACCCTTGTCTAGCTAGGACAGGGCTGATGCGTTTTCTTTTTTTTTTTTTAAGAAAAGCCACCACTCCATAGTGGGAATCAAACCCATGACCTTTGGCACGGAGTGTTAAGTGCTCTCGGCCACCGGGGCTCCCTAGAATTTATTAGATAACCAGATACAATGAGCAATTGTGGTTTATTCAAGATCATTTATTGAGATTTTTATTTTATTATGCTGATGACTAATTGATATTCTCATTAATTGACTAAATGAAACAATTCTTCTTCTTCTTAAAAATGTTTTTTAACAAATAAATTTTTATTCCAAGGTGGAATGCCTGGCCTACAAAATATGATGCGTCAACTCCAACAAGGCGCCAGTGGTGCTGCTGGCGGTCTCAGCAATCTTTTCGGCGGGAAATGAACTTCTAGAATTACGAAAGAGCTGATATAAGAACTTAACCAATTCTAAATCAACTTTGTCCGAGTGGGGACGTTTGAAAGTTAATTTTTTTTTTCTTTTTATTTGAAAAAGGTTGTTCTATATTTTATTTTTATATGATTTTATAAGAAATAAGAGCTGCAGGACCTTGAGTTGATAAGATATATATGATTAGTGCTGTAAGAGTATGAATGGAGAATTCCCCCCATTCTTGTATTAGGTGTTTTATTGATTATAATCCAATACATTATATACATTTTGTTTTCACCTTATTATTATATTGTTCGATTATCAAATATTAAAGGAAAATATTTGTTGAGATAATTGTTACCTTTCCTGACCATTTCCGTAATGCACTTTTAGTGCGAAAGAAGTAGCCTTTTCTACACCTCCCCCTCCTTTGTGGATCTACTTGGTTAATTAATGTGTTTTATAAACATCTTAGTGTTATTCTATAGCATAATAATTATCAAATATTTTTATACAAATTGAAGGGACTAAGATAAAGCTCATTTAGACTTTTTCACAAGGAGGGCAGGGGCCGTTTATCGCTACGACTGCTCTTTTCTATTTAGCTCTCTCTCCATAAACTTTGCATTACGTCATATTGATGTTTAATATTTGTAAATGATGTTGCACATAACTTATGCAGCATTTAAGGCAAATGTTACCCATTTTTATAGATTTGCTAATTATGTAAATATGGTACATGAAGGAAATTCCTGATGGTGTTTGACATTATTAATGTGTATATAGAATGTAAATATATGTATCTTTTTGAAGAATTGTTATAAATGAAATTATAATTAAAACCTCTGTTATTTTTTTTTTTTTTTCTATTTTTATTCTTTTCTTCCACTAACCCTACGGGTATAAAGCAACTTTATATCCAGAAGTACAAAAATGTTGTTAATTCCTTTATGACTAAGTTATTGAAAATTATGTGGGCTTTTATTTTTATTGTCTGTAGATATTATTACGAATACCTTTACAGACGATAGAGTTACTGAATAAGGCAGAAAGTCTTCTATTAAGAAGTCGTGAGTAACTTCTTAGTAGAAGACTTTCTGCGTAAGGTTGCATCTACATTGGACCCGTCTTTCCTAGTCGCACCTCGTCAGTAATGAACTCGTAGTGAAGTGAAAATGAGAGATTACTTTAAGAAATACCACCTAATAAGACTAGAAACCTTCTATTACCGTGTTGGAAGTATAAAGGAGTTGAGAGGTCAATCAATCTTCTGGAAATATATCAGTCCCGAAAAAAAAAATCTTAGTGTAACAGCTAATTTTTAACTGTTACACTACAATAAGAGAAACATTAGTATTCATATTTTACATATCCACGTAATTTAATAAACTAGGGAAACAAAAAACAAAAATGTGATCAGACAAAGCTTTTCTTAATTGTATTAGCTCTTTTATTTAAAAACAAAAAAAAAAAAAAAATGCATTGAAATCGGTTAAGATGTTGAGGCTGTTGACTTTTTTGAAACACAGTATGTCGTTTGACGCCATTTTAAATTGGTCATCCGATATCGGTCGAGAAAAAAACAAGTTTGAAAGGCTGAGAATCGGTTGCCACCAGATTGGATCGGGTTGGAACCAATATAGGCACCTCCATTGAAGTGCTTGTATTTGGTTTTCTTCTGACCAGGCGGTGGCTATCCAATAGTACTGAGACCAATGTAGGCGCACCCTTCTTCAACTACTATCTTTGATCAATGTAAAGTTATTATGGAGTGTTTATTCTCAGTCATTGGTCGACTTCAATAAATATACTAATTTTAGAACATTTTTGTCCATTATACTAGATATGAAACAAATTAAATTATTTGAGCGATCATTAATTAGGTCTCCAAGACTGAATTTAAGTTTGTAATGGTTATTTAGTATTCAGGATCATTGTTGAAACTGAAAAATACTCTTATTTTTGAGTTAATATCACCAAATGGTACGTAAATAATACCTTTTTATGTTCAAAGGTGAAAAAAGATCTCTCCGGTCCAGTGTGGTTGTAAATTCAGAGCTCAACAAACTGGACAGAGGGAGAAATGTTCACATGTTCTGGGGGATTGTGGTGAACATCGAATCATTATCAAAGAACATCGACTATTCATTGTCATGTTTTTGTACATTTGAATGAATTGTTTTAAAATAAAATATTTTATTATAAAGCAAAATAGGTTATGGTGTAAAAATTATAATCCACAATGTTGATTTATCGCACTTACGTGTACGGACAATATTATCGTCTAGGACTACCCGTCCCACCCATTCTTTTCAGACCAGTGTATCATACCGTATTAAACACACACACAAGCTCACACAAATATTGCATCATAGGATACGGATAAGTAGATTACTCTTAGAGAACCTATTCATTAAAATATTGTTACTAAGCAATGATGTTAGGTGTAGATGGGTGAAATCAAATATATTGAGATGGGAAAGAGTTTTGGGGGGGTCCTGTACATTATTTATTTGGCTTCTCCAGTAGCCATAAATATGTTTTTATTATTTCTCAATCTAACCTGATACATTTTATCATTCACTAGATGGAATTACCCCATATAAAAAATCCCTATTTCGATATGATTTTAATATTATGTCCTACAGAGGTTTCCATTCGAATACAAGAAAAATTAATTGTTTAATTCTTTGAGAAATAAATTCCATGGTTCTTGTTTTCAAATTGTTGGGATAAACAAAATGATTAGTTGTCCATTGTTTTAATACATGTGTTTCTTTTTCATCGCTATCATCCTTGCACGTCAGTTCAATAAATCACTCAAACACGCATCCAGGGTGACCGAAGCTTAACAGGTGATATGATGGCAAGTTTTGATGGTTCTGGGTTATTTTTAAAAAATAAATGTTATTTTTATTTTTTTTTTATTTTTATTTTTTTTTTAAATAATTATACATCAGAGATATAATATTACTCAGGGGAAAAACAAAGTACTCTCAGCTACAAAACACCTACAGTTCAAAGCACCTTATGTCTATTTTCTCAAAAAAAGAGGATTTGTTCCAAAGTTTTTACTGTCAAAAATATTGTTTGAAACCTGTCTAGATCAGACAAATAAATTACGCAAGGTGATTTTTAGTTATCGTATTTACAAATAATATTAAAATTGTGTTAGTATCTCACATTGTCCTGATCCACAGTGATCAATTTCACCTAAATAATTCTTTTTTCATTCTTTCTTAATTTGATTTTTTTTTTCTTTTAGGGATTTATACAATGCCTTTTTCACAGAGTAGTTTTCTTTGTCTAATAATACAGACTTTTAAAATAATCATAGAGTAATTATGAACTTTATTTTGTGAAATTTTTAAATTAATTGGTGACTAAGCAAAAGCACTACATATTGTTCATATGTATTTCAATTAAACAGTTATAACAGGACTGCATTATTTTTTTAATATTATCTCTGTTTAGAGTTTAATCAGATTAAATGCCTCAGATTTTTATAATTTTATGAGTGAGAAAATGAAACTTAAGGGCACCATTAGACTAAATAATTTTATGGTTTCCATACTTCTGTGAAAATTATTTTATGATGATTGAAATTTTAATTCTTTCTTTTATTGTTACGGAGTTGAATTGTTGAGTTTGTGTAAATATAAATTATATGGCTACCGATATGTTACTTCTACTTTCTTATTAAAGCTGTTGGAAAATAAGTGTCAGAAATATTTTAACCACAATGAACCATTTCTTTTTCATATTGAAGAAAATCCATGAAATAAAAAAAAAAAAAAAATGTAGGGACTTAATAAAGTTGGTGAAACTGTGTGGTGAAGTTTTTATTATTTGACCTTCCGCCTAGCACGAAAATATGAAAAAAAATAATTATGACTGGCAACAGGGCGTATTATACAAACCTGAAGCTCCTCAAACCAAAATTTCTCTCAAGAAAGACCTAACTGAAACTGCAAAGTACTCCTATTACACGAGAAAGCCTGGGGCCTATTGACAAATTGATTGCCAAAAACTGAAAATTAAGAATTATTAAAAGGATGTATGGTGTAGAAAAGATTGATGAAAGATGACAAGTAATGCAGAAATCATCGCAGCCATACTGAAAAATCTGGAAATAGTTAATTTTATAAAAGCAGGTAGGCTTGCAATATTGTGAGAATGAATGACCAAATAGAAAAATGTGTCGTAAATGGGTTCATTAGGAGGGGGAGTTTACGCCAGACCCAATTTACCAGCCATAGTTTTTGTTATTTTTCAACAAAACTCGTTATTCGTTGTAGTGATCTAAAGTGAAAAATCTTTTGAAAAAATAAGCTAAATCGGTTCTTTTTTAGCACTAATATTCTCATACATGTTGTAATTTCTGTTGTATTGTAAGGAAACCGGTATACGTCTTGGATATCTAATGAGAAAGTCTCAACGCGACCAGAAGCGTAAAAACGGCGCGCCGCAAGGTGGTGCCAGAGCGGAAAAAAATCGATTTTCGAAAGCGCTGGTTTCGATTATTTATTTTGTGATTCTCACACTAAATACAGAATCTACAAACAGCATACTCCCCCCCCCTGTTCCAAGGTTATTCCCATTAATTTAGGCCCAACCTCTGAATAATGAAAGTTTGGCCAAACTGCACACTACTTTAAATAATTAATACCTACATAATTTCAAAAGAGAGAGAAAAAAATTATCAAAAAATTTGTCCTTGCTCTGCGATGTTCAACCAAGCCACACATCAGTCAAACTGGGCAACAAAAAAATTAGAGCGCATTACAATGTTATAATGTACTATTCTGTGATGTATGCAGCGTTATTTGTGGAGTTCTTGATTTCGTAGAAGGTAGAAAAATAATGTCTCTCCACTGTTTTTCAAAGTATTTATTAGCAAAAGCTTTTCGAGAACATGGTTCTCATCGTCAGTGCATCTACAATTTTCACAAAAACACGCATATATTAATTACAGAAATATTTATAAGTATTCTTATTACTAAAGCTATGACAAATAATGTTACCTATTACTCCACCGGTATTACTGCTAACCGCCTCTCCGAACAGGTGTGAGGTAATGAGACTATTCCGGGTGAGCAGAGTATATATATTGACGTTGGATATTGGAGATCACAAGAATCAAGGTTGTTGAACCAGAGACCACTGAACTTTCTGTTGGAGACAGTGTATGGGGAAGGATTATGTCGGGTTATTTGATGTCATGTGTGTGAAGGGGTAGTCAGTCTGAAGGTGTCAGAGTAAGGGATGACGGGTCTGTCAGGTGGTGGGTCCGAGGGATGGCGTCTTTTGTTGGGATATGAAAATTTTCCTAAGGTCTGATGTTGGGAAGTTTATTTGTTCGTTTAGTAATAAATCTTTATTACGGTGAATGGCCTTTTCTATTTCTAGCATTTCATGATAATTGGATTTTTTAGAATAATTTATGTTTTTTAAAATTTTGATTCCCGTTTGTGTGTTAAATTGGTGTGCTGTATTTTTGATGTGTTCTGCAAAATTTGAGTGAATGTTGTGGTTGTGTATAGCTTTAACGTGTTCGTCTATTCTTTGTGAGAACTTGCGATATGTTCTCCCAATGTAAATTTTTTTGCATGAGCATTCTAATTGGTAGATTCCACTTTTATCAAATTCTTTTATTTCATCTTTAGTGTGTGATAATGACTTTTTGGTATTAAATGTATTCTTAAAGGAAACTTTGGCTGTGTCTTTCAAAATGTTTTTTAATTTTTCGGAAATTGGTCCTAAATATGGTATCGAAATGTACCTTGTATTGGAAATTATTGGCGTTAGTGTCGGGAAAACAGCTTTAAGAGTCAGAGATTTTTCCTTATTACGTATAAGTTTGTCTATAATTTTGTGTGAGTAGCCGTTGTTAGACGCAATTTGTTTAATTGTATTTATTTCACTTTGATAATTTTCTAGAGACATTGGAATTTTGAACAATCTATCTATCATGGAGTGGAATGCCGCTAATTTGTGAGAGATATGGTGGTTAGAAAGTGAGTGTATTATTGCATCAGTGTGAGTGGGTTTCCTGTAAATTTTAAAGTCGAATTTATTATTGTCGGTAATGGTTATGTTTATGTCGAGGAAATTTATAGAACGGTTACATAAAAAACACCGGCGAACTCATTAATAATATAAGAGATATCAGACCTCCCAAAAATGCAATATTAGTATCATTTGATGTAAAAAACTTATTCTCTAATGTGCCAACCACAGAAGTTAAGATAATTTTAGAAAACCTTATCAACAATTCAAAAAACGGTAACCTCTTTAAATACGAACTTATAGAAGCGTTTAACATATGTATCAACCACAATTTCTTTAAATTTGATAACAAATACTTTAAACAACATGAAGGACTCCCAATGGGCTCGAATCTCTCTCCCTTGCTAGCCGATATCTTTATGAATAACTTAGAAAATAAATATTTAAACCCAAGTTTTAACATAAATAAACATATTAAATTTTACTATAGATACGTGGACGACATAATTTGTTTATGGGAAGGTACTCGGAGACAGTTAGATATGTTTTTGAAACACATAAACTCATTTCACCCAAAAATCCAATTCACGATGGAAATTGACAATAACCGTTCTATAAATTTCCTCGACATAAACATAACCATTACCGACAATAATAAATTCGACTTTAAAATTTACAGGAAACCCACTCACACTGATGCAATAATACACTCACTTTCTAACCACCATATCTCTCACAAATTAGCGGCATTCCACTCCATGATAGATAGATTGTTCAAAATTCCAATGTCTCTAGAAAATTATCAAAGTGAAATAAATACAATTAAACAAATTGCGTCTAACAACGGCTACTCACACAAAATTATAGACAAACTTATACATAATAAGGAAAAATCTCTGACTCTTAAAGCTGTTTTCCCGACACTAACGCCAATAATTTCCAATACAAGGTACATTTCGATACCATATTTAGGACCAATTTCCGAAAAATTAAAAAACATTTTGAAAGACACAGCCAAAGTTTCCTTTAAGAATACATTTAATACCAAAAAGTCATTATCACACACTAAAGATGAAATAAAAGAATTTGATAAAAGTGGAATCTACCAATTAGAAATCTCATGCAAAAAAATTTACATTGGGAGAACATATCGCAAGTTCTCACAAAGAATAGACGAACACGTTAAAGCTATACACAACCACAACATTCACTCAAATTTTGCAGAACACATCAAAAATACAGCACACCAATTTAACACACAAACGGGAATCAAAATTTTAAAAAACATAAATTATTCTAAAAAATCCAATTATCATGAAATGCTAGAAATAGAAAAGGCCATTCACCGTAATAAAGATTTATTACTAAACGAACAAATAAACTTCCCAACATCAGACCTTAGGAAAATTTTCATATCCCAACAAAAGACGCCATCCCTCGGACCCACCACCTGACAGACCCGTCATCCCTTACTCTGACACCTTCAGACTGACTACCCCTTCACAAACATGACATCAAATAACCCGACATAATCCTTCCCCATACACTGTCTCCAACAGAAAGTTCAGTGGTCTCTGGTTCAACAACCTTGATTCTTGTGATCTCCAATATCCAACGTCAATATATATACTCTGCTCACCCGGAATAGTCTCATTACCTCACACCTGTTCGGAGAGGCGGTTAGGAGTAATACCGGTGGAGTAATAGGTAACATTATTTGTCATAGCTTTAGTAATAAGAATACTTATAAATATTTCTGTAATTAATATATGCGTGTTTTTGTGAAAATTGTAGATGCACTGACGATGAGAACCATGTTCTCGAAAAGCTTTTGCTAATAAATACTTTGAAAAACAGTGGAGAGACATTATTTTTCTACCTTCTACGGAATGTACTATTCGTTGAAAT
Organism: Gonocerus acuteangulatus; assembly: GCA_946811695.1. Classification (NCBI taxonomy): domain Eukaryota; kingdom Metazoa; phylum Arthropoda; class Insecta; order Hemiptera; family Coreidae; genus Gonocerus; species Gonocerus acuteangulatus. The sequence continues at coordinate 99,720,746 of OX328125.1, read as the reverse complement.
AGTAAATGAATAGATCAACATAATTTGAATCATTGGCACTATAAGTCTTTTAATAATTGTTGAACATCCAAGATGACGTCGAGAAAATGGGACGAGATATTCTTGGGCTTGGGGAACGTGAAGAAAAAATCGGAAGGTTTTAGGAAAGTTGTAATTATTTTCCCAAATAGAAAACACGCTGCTAAAGTCCATACTCTTAAAGAACACAAACAGCTTACAAATGCATAAAATGTTGAATCCATTATGGCTAGAGTGTTGAACAAAAATAAGCAATAGAGGGATGAATGTTTTGTAGCGGATGGGTGTCGCTACTAAAGGTAAGCTAGGAAGGGTAGGAAGGATGTATCGGGAGAAGGTAACCATGTAAGTACTGTGTCCCGGTTAAGGGCGCTTCCTTGAACCTGGGGGATACCGACTAGGTACTTGGCCTGAGCTGTTCCACTGAGTCGGGGAGAAGGTGTTCGGTACTGAGCCGTAGCCGTTCCTCGAAGCGGGAGTGAGAGGAGTAAGGAAGAAAATAAATAAGCCAGGTATTGACTAGAGTTGGGGGTAGTAGGAGTCGGGAGTGTAATGACTGGAGGCTGGCTTGACCACTGGGTACTTCGAGACGGCGGCTTCGTGCTTTGTCCAGAGAGAGAGGTAGAGCAGGTAGCTAGGTCCTTGATCCTGAGTGCATGGCTGGAGGCTGGTCCTGAGATAGCTGGAGTGTCCTGAGAGAGCTGGTGTGTTCTGGAGAGAGAGCCGGATCCGAATGAGTTCTGGGCTTTTTTTTTTTTTTTTTTTTTTTTTTTTTTTTTCCCACCCTCCAAATTTATTTCTATGTACATAAAGAACCCCAGGCCCAACAGGTTGGGACCTGTGGCTGGACTTAAAAACTACACCTTATGCTACGCTTACGTACTAGAAGGGACTGTAACAATTTACAAATGGGAGACTTAAGCCTACTTAGTCTAAGGAACTAAATCTAGGGGGGGTTCGGGGTTGTCTAGGGAGGGACTAGTCAAGGATGTATCTTAACCTAACTTACAACTAACTTAATCTAATATGTACATTTATTTACAATATATACAATATACAGCTGCAATTACGCAGCCTCCTCTCCAAGATCCAAGATTCTCCTGGTGCTGCCCTGCCACCTCTGGGGGAGAGGTGGTGGAGTCAAGTCCCTAAATACGGGGGTTGACACAGTACTGGAGGCCGTCATAGAACTTGATATGACGCCTCCGTATGAACTCTTGTACTGAGGGCAGCATCAGTTCGTCGTGGAGGATGACCGGCTTCGTTCTCCGGAGGCTTGTGTGCTGCACGGCCCGTAGCAGGACCCCGTTCTGGAAACGCTGCAGCCGCTTCAGAACACTGGGGTACATGTACCTCAGGGCGGTTGCCCCGTGCAGAAGGGTGGGCCTGATGATCGCCTTATAAATCTGCAGCTTTAGCCGAAGCGACAGCTGGGCAGATCGTAGAAGGTGATTCAGGCGAAACGTCTTCTGCCGGGCTTCCTTCAAGCGGCTGTTGACATGCGGCGTCACGGACAGGTGCCGGTGTATGTGCACTCCCAGGTAATTTATTTTAGTGGACAGCTTGATCCGCTGACCCCTGACCTCAAAGTGTGAGGGCAGGGCTCCTCGGGGTCGGCTTCCTTTATTTCCCTGGAAGGAACATACCACGGCATCTGTCTTCGACGGGTTGACGTCTATTCCTACAGCTCCAAGTGCGTCTACGATTTTTTCGCAGGCGGACTGGGCCCTCATAAGAGCGACTCCGGCGTTGAAGCTGGAGGAGTAGACGCCAATGTCGTCAGCGTAGGCAGCTAAGGCGACTCGAGGGAACTGCATCCTCACGATGTGGGCGGTGTAGATGGTGAACAGCACTGGACCCAACACCGATCCCTGTGGGACTCCACACGTAGACGGTCGACTGCTGGATACATCACCACCAATCCTGACAGCGAACGTTCTTCCCGACAAGTAGCTCTCAAGAATCTTGACAAGCTGTGCCGGGAATCCGTAGCACCGCAACTGATGCAGAAGCACCTGGTGGGATACGCAGTCGAACGCCTGCGTGCAGTCCAAGGAGATGAAGGCCGTTGCTCTGTTCTTGTTGAGCTCTGCGGCCACGGTGTTCTGGAGCTTGGCGACGTGGTGATCGCAGGAGAGCCCGGGCCGAAAGCCAGTCTGTTCCTTGGGGATTACATCCGCTTCCGCGCAGTGCTTCAACACATGAGCAAGGATCAATTTTTCGAAGATCTTGCTCATGTGACTCAGCAGGCTTATCGGCCGGTAGTGCTCGGGCTTGTCTCCTGGCTTCTTTGGTTTTCGAAGAGGGACCACCACGGCGTGCTTCCATGCCTCGGGGAAGGGTCCAGTGCGATAGGCTGCATTGAAGATGTTCAGTAGGTAGGCCTTCGCTTTCCTAGGGAGCATCTTCAGCATCACATACGGTACACCATCCAGCCCGGAGGATTTGTTTCCCTTTGTCCGCCTCAGCGCCGATTCCAGTTGCCTGTAGGTGAAGTGCAGCGGGGTCCTGGGGAGGTCTTGGGGATCACCATCAAGCCACGGCGACGTCTCGGTTCTCCGACGGTCGTTCTCCTCGTAGTAATCGGCGAGGGCTTCAGCTTGCTCTGCCGGTGACAGGAGGTGATCGCCGTCGGAGAGGATGACCTCGCGTCGCTTCGTGACCGTGCAGCGTTGGAGCCGCCAAAACTGCCTAGTGTCCTCGTGGGTCCGTCGGAGCTGCTCGTGCCAGAGGGCCGTCTTCCATTGCGCAGACAGCTGCGCAATTTGCCGGTTCATGGCATTGATAGGGGCCCTCAGGGTTCTATCATTCGTCCGCGCCCATATATTCTTAAGGTTGTTTCGCATCCCGATCAGCCTGGTGATGTGAGCAGGAGGCTTACGCTGGTTGATGGGCTTCGGAACAAACTTAGGAATCCTTCTGTCTGCGGCGGACTGAATGACCTCGGTGAAGCTTTTGACGGCTTCGTCGAGGTCGGCAGCAGCTCCGAAAGTCCCAATGGCGGGCAAGTCGGAGAGGATATCCTCCTGGTATCCTTTCCAATCTGCCTTGTGGAGGATGTACTTCGTAGGCAGCGGCGTAGGCTGGTCTCCTTCCATCTCGTACAAGACCGGGCGGTGGTCTGAGGGACCGTAGTCCAGGGCACTGCATCTCGTCACTGCATGCAGATCCTTAGTGAGGAGCAGGTCTAGGGTGGACGTCCAAGCGGGGTTCCCTGCATGTCTGAATGTGTGGATCCCCGGATGAAGAACTCCGAGACTCGTCCTCACTATGTACCGCCCCAGTTCATTAGCCGTGGAACACTGCCAGACTTGGTGTCGGGCGTTGAAATCCCCGACAAGAACATGGTGGGGCTCCTGCGATGCAGTCGTGATGAGTGCCTTGGTCTCCGCCAGCGGTGCTCGGGGCCTTTGGTAGACGCACGTGATGACGTAGCGTCTCCACAGGCGAACCGAGACGGACACTGCCTGGGTCCCGGTGTTAGTGGTGGGCTGCTGCTCAAGAAGTCTTGATGGCAGGTCTCTTCTAACGAGCAGCAGCACTCCTCCGGAAGTTCCAGACAGGCCGTCGCACCTGTACGAGGTGTATCCTCCGAAGAACGGCCGGTCATGGGGGCGCAGCTGGGTGTCCGTAATGGCCACCACCGCGGGGGAGTAAGTCTGAAGGAGGTGTTCCAGCTCAGCCAACTTAGGTCGAAGGCTGCGGATGTTATAGTTGACTATGATGTGCCCCATCATTTTGAGGGCATCACCAGGTCAACCAGCCTGTCGACCTTATTCATGAGCTTGCTCACAGTGTCCATGAGCCCCATTATGAGCGTGAACATCGTCTCCATGCTCATCCCCTGCGGCTGCTGCGTGGATTGTGCTTGAGGGAGGCTGGTGTACACTAATGGAGTCGGCCTGGGTGCTGATTCGTTGGGTTGTCGTCGTGGAGCTCCGCCGGCTGCCTGGGAGTAGGATGTTTCGCCGTTGATTCTGGTTGAGGGGAAGGTGCGAGTGGGTGGGGCCTGGTGCGCAGCGAGTTGTGGGGAGGCCTTCTGTGTCCGTTTCTCGTGAATCTTTCTCGAAAGTTCTTGACGTTTCGGGCAGAGCCGATACGATGTCGGATGGCCTTCGTTGCACTGCTGGCACTTAGGGGGGCTTGCCCGCGAGCATTCGTGTGTCCAGTGCGCGGCGCCGCACCAGCCGCATTTTCCTGGACGTCCGCAGTATTGTGCAGTGTGCCCAAAGTCTAGGCAGTGGAAGCACTGCACAGGTCCACCACCAGTTTTGAAAACGCTGGCCTTGAACCCGATGTAATCGATTTGCTTGAGGCCTTGAATCATCTGAAGGGTAACTTCGCTGCTGGTGATGACCAGTATGGTGCTCAGCTCCATTTTTTCGCCGGTCTCAAGGGTTTTGGTAAGCCTAGAAGCCTTCTTAAAGCCCTCAAGTCGACGTCGCAGTTCGTCACTGATGTCTTCGAGGGGGTGGTCAGGGTCGAACCCATGGAGGAGAAACCGCTTATCGCGTTTCTTTGTTCGTGGGGCGTAAGTATGGTATTTGATGTTGGCGTCTTCCTGCAGCATTCTCCAGACCGCGGAGTGATCTTTTCCTTCCGTTGAAGAGGAAGAGCCTCGTTTCAATTCCACTGTTGGCTGCTGACACGGGAGGCTTGATGATGTACGGTGGCTGCCGTTGTTTCTTCCGCTCGGTGGTCTTCTCGGTGGGTGTTTTGGGCAGCAGGAACGCCCCTATTCATAGGCCGAGGTCGGGGTGCCTCGGTCAAAGTCGGGAGTGCTCGGCCAAGCGCTTGTTCCTATTGGCTGGCCTGGATGCTTCTCATTGGTCCACCAGTGGTCGCTTGTCCAATCATTACATCTCCACATAGTCCCCCCCCCCAATGGGCGGAGCCCTTTATTAAGAATAAATTTGACTAAAAAAAGAAATAGTAAATAAAATATATATACACTCTTAAACCTATAACGGCCCTTATAGGGGCCACAAAAGTGTCCAACTTTTATTTTAGTAGGATATGTTAACCTAAGACATATGTTGATAACTAAATGTAAGACAAAAAAGAATGAATATAATACTTTATACTTATACTATTTAAGACTACAAATTTAAACGGCCCTTATAACCGCCACAAAAGAGCAAAAAAAATATAAGAAAATTATATAAATATAAACTAAAATAAAATAATACATATATACATAAAATAAACAAGTGCTACACACGTATATTATCGAATTTACATTGCTAAGAATAAGTTTAAACGGACCTTCCAAGGGCCACAAGAGAGTAGCAGTTGTACTCTCTCTAAAGTCATCCGGCGGCCGATCCACCGGGTTTGGTGGCACAGCTTTCCGTAGCCTCGGCACTTTTATAGCTACACGGTCCCGGTACTTGACATTGCTGCTCTTCGGGGGATTTTTAAAATGGGGATTTAAATCATTGCATCTTTTAAGAATTCTAAGTAATACAAAATGGGGCGCTGACAGGAAAGTAATGCTAACTGTCTATCGGAGTTTCACCAGGTCACTACTGGACTATGGATGTGTAGCATACTCGTCTGCCAAGCCCAGTACACTGAACATACTCAATCCCATACATAATACAGGACTGCGTTTGGCACTAGGTGCGTTCAGGTCTAGCCCTGTGTATAGTCTATATGCTGAAGCAAATGAACCACCACTGACCATTAGGAGAGCTATATTGTCAGCAAGTTATTTTTATAAAATGCTAACGCTATCATGTTCTGTAAATACAAAAGAAGCAACTAATGCAGATTTGTATGAACAAAGGAGAAATCACGCCCGACCTTTTTCTGTGAGATTCAAAGAAATAAAAGAGCTATACGGATTTTTACACTTGGACAGTAAACCTCACAGACTCATATCGATAACACCTTGGACAGTAACAAACTTTGACATTAACCTAACATTCACAACACACAAAAAGACGGAACCATCATCAACTCTTTTTTATGACCGATATTTCAAAGAAATTTTAACAAAACACGAACACTACCTCAAAATTTACACTGATGGATCGAAAACAGATAATGGTGTAGGAGCTGCAGCGATTGTAGATGGCAATTCTATTTCTGAAAAATTACCTCCAAGTTGCAGCATATATGAAGCGGAATTACATGCCATACTCCTTGCACTAAAGAATATCCCATCAACACAACATTCACACATAATCCTTTTCACAGACTCACTGAGTGCACTCCAGTCACTACAAAACATGTACACGTTACACCCTACTTGCACTGAAATCAAAGAACACATTTATTACTTACACTCACTAGGAAAACATATATCTTTATGGTGGCTCCCAGGACATGAAAACCTTGGACTGAGCACGACTGCTGACTGGCATGCCAAACTTGCGACCCAGGAAGACACATACTCACCTTATGAACTTTACTACAAAGACATAACGACAATTAACCGAAATACCATATATCAGAAGTGGCAACATGATTGGAATAATATGACTGAAAACAAATTGAGACAAATCAAACACATACTCACTGACTGGCCATCCGCTTACCGAAATTCCCGAAGGGAAGAAATAGTTCTAGCAAGGCTGCGAATAGGCCACACACGCATGACTCACGAATACTTAATGAATAATACTGAAATACCAAAATGTCGGATTTGCAATACAGAACTAACAGTTAGACATATATTACTCGACTGCCTTCTTATAACGAACTTGGACATACCCCGGGACATTACTGCCCTACTTACTGACAGTAGCCACCATATTGACGACATACTTACACATTTAAAAAACGTAAACCTGTACGACAAAATATAAAAATCCGATAATTCTTTTATTTAAAAATTAAATAATTTTATCATTTATCTCATATTTCAATTGTTGAATTATTATTTTTTTTCTATTTATTATATTTTTTTTTATTACATGTAAATAATATGTAAATAGTAATACAGCATACTTAACTGGCGTAGGATAACAACATATCTATGAACAGCATATAGCTACAAAGTTACTCGATGCAATTCACCTCAAAGTGGTGCATCGTTAAACTAAATAAATAAATAAATAAAATGGAGATCTGAAGTGTAACTATCCGGGCCTAGAGATTCTGAATAATTCGAGTCCGCCTCGTCTAGGGACTTCGTAGGAGTACTGAGCCAGCGGTGATCAGTGTGCTCGCTTTGCAGCTCATTCTCAGACTGCTGGCTTACCTCCGCTGCCTGGTCTTCTTGTCGGTGATCTGCTGGCGGTAACTGTACCGTGGTGTCACCCTTGCTGTTCTGCTGTTCAGTCTCCATAGTCAGCTGCGTCAGCTCCATAAGAGGCTGCTTGATGACTTTAGGTGGCTGGCTAATCTCGCTAGGCAGCTTCTCTGTAATTGGCTGCTCAGGCTCTGTAATTGGCTGCTCAGTCTGTGTAGTTGGCTGTTCAGGATGTGTAGTTGGCTGCTCAGTCTGTGTAATTGGCTGCTCGATCTGTAAAGTTGGCTGCTCAGTCTGTTTAGTTGACAGCTCAGTCCGTGTAGTTGGCAGCTCAGTCTGTGTAGTTGGCTGTTCAGGCTGTGTAGTTGGCTGCTCGATATCCGTAACATGCTGTCCCGTCTCGGTAGTCTGCTTCTCGATGTCTGTGATCAGTTGCTTGGAGGCAGAAGTCAGCTGCTTGTGGTCTGTACTCAGCTCCTCGGGCTCAGAACTCCGCTGTTCAATCGCTGAAATCGGCTGGGTTATTCGCACGGCTCTGGGTTGGGGTTCCATCTGCTGTAGGTCCAGTCGGGGTTGGAGGACGGCTGAGCATGATGGGGGTTTGGCGATTGCCGCGATTTTGTCCGCAGTGGCCGTGAGGGTTTCGATGTCGGTCGATGGGTAGGCGGCCTGGAGTTCTTGTATTCTCTGGGGAAGAGCTTTGAGCCAGAGCAATGTGAGAGCCTCCGTGGTCACTAGTTGTCCCCCGAGCCATTTCATGCTCCTGTAGAGCTGTGAGGAGGTCTGATCGCCGAGAACAGAGTCAAGCAGTTTCTGCATTTTGACCGCCGGTGGGTCGGCATATACGGAGAGAAGTCTGTTCTTGAGGTCCGAGTAAGGGTCAGCTGATGAGGTGTTGATGAGATCTGCCACATGTTCGAATACATCCAGGTCCAAGCTCCCTACCACCATGGAGAATTTCCTTGAACCTGGGGGATACCGACTAGGTACTTGGCCTGAGCTGTTCCACTGAGTCGGGGAGAAGGTGTTCGGTACTGAGCCGTAGCCGTTCCTCGAAGCGGGAGTGAGAGGAGTAAGGAAGAAAATAAATAAGCCAGGTATTGACTAGAGTTGGGGGTAGTAGGAGTCGGGAGTGTAATGACTGGAGGCTGGCTTGACCACTGGGTACTTCGAGACGGCGGCTTCGTGCTTTGTCCAGAGAGAGAGGTAGAGCAGGTAGCTAGGTCCTTGATCCTGAGTGCATGGCTGGAGGCTGGTCCTGAGATAGCTGGAGTGTCCTGAGAGAGCAGGTGTGTTCTGGAGAGAGAGCCGGATCCGAATGAGTTCTGGGCTTTTTTTTTTTTTTTTTTTTTTTTTTTTTTTTTTTTTTTTTCCTAAACCCCACTTTAGAGAAAAGATAAATAAAAAGCATGCAAGGAAGGGCATGATGAAAACGAAAGTGAAAGAAAAACGTGCAGAAACGCAAAGAAAAACTAAGGACCTCGAACGCCACAGGCGTGCGTAAGGGCCACAGGTAGAGGGAGGATGAGGGAGGAGGTGTCCTTATTCTGCATAAATGCACTTGAAGGCGGTAAGTAAGGGAGAAAAAAGGTGTAGGATTCCCAATAGGGAGGTGTGTGTAATGTGCTGTGTGGGGCACAGCGATAGAGGAGGAGGTAAAACGAAAGATAGTCGGAGAGTAGAAATAAAAGAAGAAAGGGGAAGAAGGTCAGTTAGACTGTCTTAAGTGTCATGTGTCAGTGTAACTTGTGTTTGTTGGATTGTTCCTAGTGTGTTCTAAAATGTGTTGTGTTCTAGTACGTCTACTAGTCGTCGTGTGAACTCAGTTGGTCCTTGCCAGCGTCCTGGTCGTCCAGGTGGTGTGATGTCGTTAAAAAGTGGATTGTCATGGTACTTAAGTCCGTCTAAGAATTTTATGTGACGTCGTTTTATGAATTCTGAAACTGTGGGGAGTTCTAAGAGTGTGTGTAAGTCTGGGGCTTTGAGTTTATTGTGTGAGATGCTCCGTGTGATTGTTTTGAGTATTCGGTTCTGAAAAGATTGTAGTGTTCTGAGTATGGTGGGGTTCAGAAACCGAAAAAGTGGTGTGCTGTATAGAAGTGCCGGTCGTAAGACTCCTTTGTATATGAGTAGTTTCAGTCTGAGTGAGAGGTTTGATGAGTTGAGTAAGTGACCAAGAGAGCGGGCTTTCGTCCTGACAAGCTTTAGCTTCTTGGTAAAGTGTGTGTGAAAACTGAGGTGTGTACCTAAGTGTATCCCCAATTAATTGATGTGTCTTTTTAACTTGTTTCTTTTGTTTCTAACCGTGAAATACTTGGGGCGTGCTCGTGTTGAGTTGCCATGAAAGGCGAAGAGTAGTGCGTCTGTCTTGGTCGGGTTAACTGTGATGTGTATTCGTCGCAGTTCGTCTACTACGTCTGCACAAACCTCTTCAGCTTGTTTTAATGCCTTTGAATGTGACATGGATGTGCTGTATATCGCGATATCGTCGGCATATGCGGCTATTTTTGTGTTTGGGTACTGTTCACCGACGATTTCTGATGTGTAGATGGAAAAGAGTGTGGGTGCGAGTACTGACCCCTGTGGTACACCGCAGGGGATCGGGTGTGTGCTGGAGAGGCTTGCCCCTACCCTAACCGTCATAGTACGTCCGTATAGGAAAGAGTGTATTGTGTTATAGAGTTGTTCTGGACATCCGTACGTTCTGAGTTGCTGCATGAGTATATTATGTGAAACTGAGTCAAAAGCTTTCGTACAGTCAATCGATATGAGTGCTGTAGTCCGGTTCATGAGCATGTTGTTTGTGATATGTGATTGGAGCCTTACTAGCTGGTGTTCTGAACTGTGTGCAGGGCGGAAACCGAACTGCTCAGCAGGGATAATATCCTCCTCTGCGCAAAAGTCTTTAAGATATCTCAGTATAATCTTTTCATATACTTTTGATAAATGAGGCAGTAGGCATATGGGTCTGTAGTGTTCAGGTGTATCGCCCTTTTTGTTGGGTTTGAGTAGTGGTGTGATTATTGTGAGTCTCCAGTGTTCGGGGAAGTGTCTGAGGCGGAGGCATGTGTTATAGATGTGTACGAGATAGTGTAGTCCTTTTCTCGGTAACTGTTTAAGTAAAATGTACTGGAGTCTGTCATGTCCTGGGGATTTAATCCCTCGTGTCTGTCTGAGTATGGCTGTCAGTTGTTTCGGTGAGACGTACATGTAATTGTCTTGTAGTGTGAGTCTGTATTCAGGTGTACGGTCTTTGTTGCGAGTTTGAGCGTCTTGTGTGTAGTAAGTAGCGAGTATGTCCGCCTGGTCTTTTTCGTCTAGTAGCGTATCTTGTCTGTGTATTTTTACTGTGTTAGTCTTTTGCGTGCGTGTTCGTATGAGCCTCCAGAATTGCCTAAAATCACCATGTGTTTGCCTGAGTTTCTCATGCCACATGGATGTCTTCCATTGTGACATGAGTGTGCGTATTTGTGTAGTGAGTGAGTTTAGTGCAGTTTTATAATGTCTATCTCGTGTTCTGTACCAGATGTTTTTGATGTTGTTTCTTTGCTTAATGAGTGTGAGAATGTGTTGTGGTGGTTTCCAGGCAGTGTGTCTAGCGTTCAGGTCACCTATGAATATGTGTCGTCTGTCTGTCGAAGTTTCTGGAAGGAGAAGTCCCAGTCGTGAAAGTCGTCCTCTCGGTCTCCGATAGTATGCGGTCAGTTTGTACGTCTTGTTCAGTTTAACTATGATTGTCAGAACAAAATTGTATTCGTCTGGGTCTATGATTGGGTCCATCCGTTGGTAGCGTGTACCGTGTCGAAGCCCGATGGCGACTCCACCGGCTAGTGTATTGTCCATGTCGTGCCGGAGAAGTGTATAGCCCTGGAAGTGTGCGTAGCTACCTCTGGTCAGTCGTGTGTCGGTTAGTATGAATACAGTGGGCTGTATTTGTCGTAGAAGTAAGTCCACGTCTTGTAGTTTTGGAGTTAGTCCGTTCGTGTTTAAATTGAGTATAGTGTGTCTGGTCATTTTGTTATCAGTTTTGTCATAAGTTCTACTAATGTACGTAACATGGACATCATGTCTGTCATGGTGTTGTGGTGCGATGGGTGTTGGTATTTGGTAGATAGGTGGTGTAGGTGGGGGTGGGAAGTAGAGCTGGTCTGGTGTTTTGTGTGCGTTAGGGAAGTGGTTGTGTCGGTGGTGGTGGTGGAGGGGGAAGCTGTGTGGTGAGGCCAGTGAAGGCATTGGAGTAGCTGAATGCTGGGTCAACTGTTCCATATGTTCGTGTGGGTGTGCTGTTTGCCGGGGGGCCTACTGTTGTTTGTCGGGCTTTTCGGCTCTTCTCAAGAAGGTCGAGCCGGGTTGGGCATTGCCAGTAAGAGGCGAGGTGCTCTTCCTGACAGTTAGGACATTTCAGGGTATTATTTCTTCGATCGCAGTCTTTCGACGCGTGTGATTTGCCGCAACGGACACAACGTTCGCGCAAGTTACAGTTGTTTCTGGTGTGGCCGAAGCGCTGGCACCGGAAACACTGGGAGATGCTGTTTTCTCCCCTATAGGGTTTGATGTAAACTATTATTTGATCGATCGATTTGATCGATTTTAGGTGTGAGGGGTTAAACTTGTGATCGAAAGTGAGTATGATGGGTGGAATGGGGACCCTAGTTCCGTCCGTCTGGGTCTTGCTCATACGCTTCACTGACACGATATGTTCAGTGTTCAGCTGCTGTTTTACGCTCTCTAGCGGGTGGTCGATGTCCAGCCCGAGGAGCACGAAGTTTTGATTTTTGGGGAGCCCTTAGGAGTAAAGGAGTAGAATTGTGTCTTGTTTGAGGTCAGTTTGGTTTTTATAGTTTCGAAAGTAGTGAGGTCCTGGGCAAAAATTTTGTTCCCGTCTTTACATCTCTGTACAGTGTATTTGGAGATTCCGGCGTTGTTCAGTGTACGTACAAGGCTGTTAACCTCGGTGTAGTGTGGTGGTAAGATGATTGGTGGTGGCCTGATTTTGTTGAGGGGCTCGAATCTGTTCTGTGTGCTGGTCGGGGCTGGGGAAGTTTTAGTGGGTGGATTTTTGGGCGCCACCTTTCGGTGCTTCCTGCCCTTCCTTGGTTTAACCAGAGTGAAGATCTCACTATCCGTTAGAGGTTCACTCTCTAAGGAGCTACTTGAGTCAATGGGCCTTTTAGAGGCCGGAGGGAGGCCAGGGAAGTCTGTGGTATTTGCGAGATCGGCGCCCTGCTCTATAGGAGACTCAGGGCCCAGTATGCTGAAGAGACGTTCCATCTCTTCTGTGGTGAAAGTTCTGGTTGAAAGGGCCTTTGTGAGGGTCTCTTGGTTGAGATGTGTGCTAGTAGTGGGCGGTGGTGAGAGTGTACGTGTCTGGTGGAGGTGAGTGTGGTCATGTGAGAACATGGTGGGGGGTGGGCGTGGCGTAAAGAGGGGGTAAAAGAGAGAGGGGAGAGACAGAGTGGGGGTACCCTGGTGGAGGGGGCCGCCTGCGGTCGTACCTGTACCGACCAACAGACGGGTGGGCAAAGCCCCGGAATACAGAACCCCTTAACAATTCCCTTGTGGGTCCGGACCCAACGGCTTGTTTAGAGATCCTGGATGTGCCCCTTACTCTCTTCTTCTGCGACTGCTGCTGCTACACCAGGCGCTTCTGCTCTTTCGACCTTACTGTCCGAGCGGATGCTCGGGGCCTAGCTTCTTGAGTAGCTGGTCCTGCTGGAGGTGACTGGAGAGCTGCCGGCGAATACACAAGAGCTGCGACAAGGTAGAGAAGTTCCAAGTAAACAGACGATGTGATCAGAACAGTAGTTCATGAAGAAGTGTTCTGAGTTCTGGGCTTTTTTTTTTTTTTTTTTCCCACCCTCCAAAATTTATTTAGTATGTACATAGAGACCTCCAGGCCCAACGGGTTGGAGCCTGGAGCTGGACTTAAATCTACGCCTTATCCTACGCTTACCTACTAGAAGGGGGATGTATTTACAATCGGGGGGACTTAAGCCTACTTAGTCTAGGGTACTAAAACTAGGGGGAGTCAAGGTGGTCTAGGGAGGGGCTAGACTAGGAAGTATCTTAAGGCTAACTTAATACTAACTTAATCTAATGTGTACACATTTTATTTACATTTATTTACAATTATTTACAATATAAAGCTGCTTTTACCCAGCCTCCTCTCCAAGATCCAGGATTCTCCTGGTGCTGCCCTGCCACCTCTGAGGAAGAGGTGGTGGCGTCAAGTCCCTGAAAAGGGGGTTGACACAGTACTGGAGGCCGTCATAGAACTTAATATGACGCCTCCGTATGAACTCTTGTACTGAGGGCAGCATCAGTTCGTCGTGGAGGATGACCGGCTTCGTTCTCCGGAGGCTTGTGTGCTGCACGGCCCGTAGCAGGACCCCGTTCTGGAAACGCTGGAGCCGCTTCAGCACACTGGGGTACATGTACCTCAGGGCGGGTGCCCCGTGCAGAAGGGTAGGCCTGATGATCGCCTTATAAATCTGCAGCTTTAGCCGAAGCGACAGCTGGGCAGATCGTAGAAGGTGATTCAGGCGAAACGTCTTCTGCCGGGCTTCCTTCAAGCGGCTGTTGACGTGCGGCGTCACGGACAGGTGCCGGTGTATGTGCACTCCCAGGTAATTTATTTTAGTGGACAGCTTGATCCGCTGACCCCTAACCTCAAAGTGTGAGGGCAGGGCTCCTCGGGGTCGGCCTCCTTTATTTCCCTGGAAGGAACATACCACGGCATCTGTCTTCGACGGGTTGACGTCTATTCCTACATCTCCAAGTGCGTCTACGATTTTTTCGCAGGCGGACTCGGCCCTCTTAGGAGCGACTCCGGCGTTGAAGCTGGAGGAGTAGACGCCAATGTCGTCAGCGTAGGCAGCTAAGGCGACTCGAGGGAACTGCATCCTCACGATGTGGGCGGTGTAGATGGTGAACAGCACTGGACCCAGCACCGATCCCTGTGGGACACCACACGCAGATGGTCGACTGCTGGATACATCACCACCAATCCTGACAGCGAACGTTCTTCCAGACAAGTAGCTCTCAAGAATCTTGACAAGCTGTGCCGGGAATCCGTAGCACCGCAACTGGTGGAAAAGCACCTGGTGGGATACGCAGTCGAACGCCTGCGTGCAGTCCAGGGAGATGAAGGCCGTTGCTCTGTACTTGTTGAGCTCTGCGGCCACGGTGTTCTGAAGCTTGGAGACGCGGTGATCACAGGAGAGCCCGGGCCGAAAGCCAGTCTGTTCCGGGGGGATTACATCCGCTTCCGCGCAGTGCTTCAACACATGAGCAAGGATCAACTTTTCGAAGATCTTGCTCATGTGACTCAGCAGGCTTATCGGCCGGTAGTGCTCGGGCTTGTCTCCTGGCTTCTTTGGTTTTCGAAGAGGGACCACCACGGCGTGCTTCCATGCTTCGGGGAAGTGTCCAGTGCGGTAGGCTGCATTGAAGATGTTCAGTAGGTAGGCCTTCGCTTTCCTAGGGAGCATCTTCAGCATCACATACGGTACACCATCCAGTCCGGAGGATTTGTTTCCCTTGGTTCGCCTCAGCGCCGATTCCAGTTCCCTGTAGGTGAAGTGCAGCGGGGTCCTGGGGAGGTCTTGGGGATCACCATCAAGCCTCGGCGACGTCTCGGTTCTCCGACGGTCGTTCTCCTCGTAGTAATCGGCGAGGGCTTCAGCTTGCTCTGCCGGTGACAGGAGGTGATCGCCGTCGGAGAGGATGACCTCGCGTCGCTTCGTGACCGTGCAGCGAAGGAGCCGCCAAAACTGCCTAGTGTCCTCGTGGGTCCGTCGGAGCTGCTCTTGCCAGAGGGCCGTCTTCCATTGCGCAGACAGCTGCGCAATTTGCCGGGTCATGGCATTGATAGGGGCCCTCAGGGTTCTATCATTCGTCCGCGCCCATATATTCTTAAGGTTGTTTCGCATCCCGATCAGCCTGGTGATGTGAGCAGGAGGCTTACGCTGGTTGATGGGCTTCGGAACAAACTTAGGAATCCTTCTATCGGCGGCGGACTGGATGACCTCGGTGAAGCATGTGACGGCTTCGTCGAGGTCGGCAGCAGCTCCGAAGGTCCCAATGGGGGGCAGGTCGGAGAGGATATCCTCCTGGTATCCTTTCCAATCTGCCTTGTGGAGGATGTACTTCGTAGGCAGCGGCGTAGGCGGGTCTCCTTCCATCTCGTACAAGACCGGGCGGTGGTCTGAAGGACCGTAGTCCAGGGTACTGCATCTCGTCACTGCATGCAGATCCTTAGTCAGGAGCAGGTCTAGGGTGGACGTCCAGGTGGAGTTCCCTGCATGTCTGAATGTGTGGATCCCCGGATGAAGAACTCCGAGACTCGTCCTCACTATGTACCGCCCCAGTTCATTAGCCGTGGAATACTGCCAGACTTGGTGTCGGGCGTTGAGGTCCCCGACGAGAACATGGTGGGGTTCCTGCGATGCAGCCGTGATGAGTGCCTTGGTCTCCGCCAGCGGTGCTCGGGGCCTTCGGTAGACACACGTGAAGACGTAGCGTCTCCTCAGGCGAACCAAGACGGACACTGCCTGGGTCCCGGTGTTAGTGGTGGGCTGCTGCTCGAGAAGTCTTGAAGGCAAGTCTCTTCTTACGAGCAGCAGCGCTCCTCCGGAAGTTCCAGCCAGGCCGTCGCACCTGCACGAGGTGTATCCTCCGAAGAACGGCTGGTCATGGGGGCGCAGCTGGGTGTCCGTAATGGCCACCACCGCAGGGGAGTAGGCCTGGAGGAGATATTCAAGCTCAGCCAACTTAGGTCGAAGGCTGCGGATGTTGTAGTTGACTACGATGTGCCCGATCATTTTGAAGGCACCACGAGGTCAACCAGCCTGTCGACCTTAGCCATGAGCTTGGTAACTGTGTCCATGAGACCCATGACGAGCGTGAACATAGCGTTCATGCCCATCCCCTGCGGCTGCCGCATAGGTTCCTGTGTAGGGAGGCTGGGGAAGTCAGCAGTTGACAATATTGGTGCTTCGTATGGATGTTGGGGTGCTGTTCCGCCAGCTGCTTGTGAGAAAAGCACTCCGCTGGTGGTCCTGGTGGCCGGGAAGGTCCGGTTCGGTTGAGCCTGGGTGACACCTATCCTTTTTGTAGTCTTTTGCGCCCTTTTATCCCGCATCTGCTGAGCCAGCTTCAGGCGCTTTGGGCAGAGTCTGTAGGACGTGGGGTGGCTTTGGTGGCACTGTTGGCACTTAGGGGGTGCCGTCTTCGGGCATTCATGTGTCCAATGTGCTTCTCCGCACCAGCCACATCTTCCTGGATGACCGCAGTACTGGGCTGTGTGTCCGAAGTTGACGCATTGGTAACACTGCACGGGGCCTCCTCCTGTCCTGAATGCAGTGGCTCTGATTGCGATATGATCTTTCTGTCGCAGTTTTTGTAGGTCGTTGAGGGTCACTTCATTGCTGGTTGTCACGAGGATGGGACTCAGCTCGACCTTCTGTCCTGTTTCCAAATTCTTCATGAGCCTAGATGCCTTCTTGAACCCCGGCAGCCTCTGCTGGAGCTCTTCTGAGATGTTTGCGACCGGATGATCCAGATCGAAACCGTGGAGAAGGTATCTCCTATCACGTTTCTTGGTCCTCTCGGCGAAGGTATGGAAAGTAATATTTTTATCCTCCTGCAACATGGACCAGACTTTCTGGTGGTCCTGTCTACTTGACACGAATAGGCGTGTCTCCTGTCCACTATTTGATATTGAAAAATCGTTCAGCCCTCGTGCTAGGAGCTGGGATGTGAGGTGGGCTGCTGATATTGGCGGTTTAATGAAGAAAGGGGCTTGGCGCACCCTTTTTTCCGCTTTGTCGTTATTTCTAGTTGGTGGCGCGTCCTGGACTGGGAGCGGTGAAAATGAATTCTTCACCTCCGTTGTGGTCCGATGTGGAATCCTGGGGCGCGCTGCGAATTTGCGAGGGATAATATAACCGTCTTCTTCTGAGAGACCACGCTTCAGGGAAGGGGTGTTCCCATTGTCCGTCTCCATACTCGTTGTTGGGCCGCACCTCTCCTGATTTTCGTGGCCCGTACCAGGGCCGTTGCCTTCGGAGTTTTGATGGCCCGTAGAGGGGCCGTTAGATGCACTATTTTTCATCCTGGTGGACGCTGAGTTCCTCTGACGAGGGTAGTGAAGGACGGGGCTCGCAGTCCGGTCTTCCCCGGGACTGCGAGTTGGTCAAGGACCCGGCCGAACCCCTTAACAATTCCCTTGTAGTCCCCGTGGACTACGGCTTGTTTAGGGATCCGGGAGGAATAGGCAGCTACTCTCTTCGGGGTTCTTCAATTCTTCACAACGTGTGCTGGCAGAGCTTGAGCTAGTTCCTGGAGTGGTCCTTCCTCTTCGGCTGCAGGCAGGAGAATGTTTTTGAGTTCTGGGCAGCAGGAACGCCCCTATTCATAGGCCGAGGTCGGGGTGCCTCGGTCAAAGTCGGGAGTGCTCGGCCAAGCGCTCGCCAGGTAAGGCTGGCCTGGATGCTTCTCATTGGTCCACCAGTGGTCGCTTGTCCAATCATTACATCTCCACAGTTTGCTTGTTTTTAGACCTGATTTTAATACGTAGCGATGGAAATTATTTTTTTTAATTATTTTAATAAACTATACCTTCATTATAAACAGTTTTTCAAAATATTTGCCCCCCAAAACATTTTTCACCATGCATACGTGTCACAGACGCATGTTACTTATAACGTACAAAATTTGGATGTTACCAGTTGAGGGTTAAAATGAAATACCGCGATTTATGTGACTGCTTGTTGGGTGGTACAAACTTCGACAAATTCCTTCAAGAAAATCACCCTGAAATAATTTAAATATACACTCAAAATACTTGTTGCATTTTGTTTTGATGAGCTCAACCTATTCCGAAAATCTCAAAAATGTTTAACGCCCCAATAGGCTTTCATTTTTCCATTATCTCTTCAATTTACTTCAAAATGTCAATAAAAAAACAGTTGAACTTGGTGTGTTGTTTTGTTCTGAGTCGACTGAGACCGGCCCCAGGTTCTAGGTTAATCCGTTCTCGAAGTATTTTGGCCATTCGGCACCACTGTGCGCCGCGGAACAGCTTTCCTGTCTATACGGACACTTTTCGAGCAGTTCTAGGGCTAGTGCCGAGAGATTAAGAGATTATAGTCCAATTTTTGATACAGAAAAGTTTAATTGTGCGAATGAGCTGCGACCATGCTTGTACGATGTAGCAAGTAAGGAGTACAGCAACAGAAATGCATTTCCTCATATTTGTGTCCCGATTAATAATTTTGTCAGCCACCAAACCCAATAGATGGTCTAGCGTAGGTTCAGACATTCTGTAGTATTGGAAAAAGTTGTCTTCATAACTGCGGTGCTTACAAAACATTATGTGGAACTGGGCAGTAGAGAATCGACTTGCTAGTACAGGCTGGGTTCCCCAGCTTATTTTTCGACGGGCGTTAATCTCTATTTCTTAATAATTTTCCAAAAAACTAACTCTCAGCGCACACACTGCAGGCACGGTTTTCATATTGACCAAAAACTGAACACATTATGAATGAAACACGGTTTGCAAGCAGTTCTACGGCTAGTCAACCGCCCGTTTCATTCTATACGGTCCGTATGGGCGCTGTCTCTCTGCTCGTTGACAGCTAATGTGTTAATAATATAATAATAATAATAATATATATATGGAAACCCGCTTATAAGTTTGACCTCATCACGCAATCCGGAAGTACCGACTAAAAAATTTCATGTTTTAGATCCCATAGATCACGAATAAAACAATGGTTCAAATTTATATATATATACTAGCTGTTACCCGGTGTGCAATGCTACACCTACTTTATATTAAATATCTGTAGCCGGGCGTACCATGCTACACATGCTTCATATTAAATAGTTGTAACCCAGCTTCCATGGTACGCCTACTTTATATTATATATTTTAAAAAATGAATGATTATATTATATTGGTCCAAATTATGAGAATATAAGATAATAAATTGAGAGCTCGGCTGAAAAAGTTATTTTCCATTTTTTTTTTAGAGAAAGTGGGGTGGAAATTAAATTGATCCTTATTTTTTAAAAAGTACCCTTACTTTTAAAATGGTATTACAATTAAGTGATTCCAAATAATTTAATTGCAATACCGTTTTAAAGAAAATCCAAACCAAACTCCCTGTGTTTAATTTTTTTAAAGAAAAAAAAATATGTGGTCCATAAATAAATATTCATAAAAAATAGCAATACAAATGAGGCATTTAATTAAGGTTATGATTAGTTATAAGTTGTCAAAACCTACAACTGAAACAATATTCTTTATTTTCATTGATTTTTTTTTTAAATATAATATTTATTTATTTTAAGGTCTTCGCATCTAAAGCTAAAACCTCAACCTTGCGCAAATATAATATTAATATGTTATATTGTTTATTTGTTCATGTAATAATCCGTAACTGAGTTTTTTTTATGAATGAAAAAGTAGGTAAGTCGTGCAGGGTTTATGTTATGTATGCCAAAAGGAAAGTTTTAAAAACATAGTTTGTTGTTTCACATACACTTTCACATATTTTTGTTCACTTTTTTTTTCCTTTCTATTAAAGCTTCTGTTTCAAATTTTATGGTTCATGCACTCTTCTATAAGGATAGTCCTTCTATCAGAGGAAATAGGGGCCTCTAAGAATAAAAACAAATTTAAGATATTTTTCTTGCAGTTATGGACAACAATGAATTAAAGGTATTTGGGAATTTCAATAACGACATTGACTTGGCGAGCAACAATATTTTTACCAGAATTGCAACCGTATTTAAACATTTAGTCCAAGAGCTGGTAACACACTTTTCAAGTGTTTTATGTGCCTTGAAATTGTCGTATAGTGGGTCTCTAGTGTAGATAAAAAGTTAAGTATATGGTTGCTGGACATACCTTGAAACACCAGGTTCTGCGCATGGTAATCAGTAACAAACTATGGGCCAAAAATAGTGTTTTATTCAGAAGCCATAAGTGTTCAATGTAAAATTAAGGCAATTCTATAATGAATAATATATAAGGCAGACACTTTTAAGTGGGATACATATAAAAAAAAAAAAAAAAAACCGAAGTGGGTTTTTGTAATATTAAATGAAGTCTCTTCTTCACACTGCTATTTAAACACCATAATTGAAAATAATTACAAAAGGGCAGACACTTTTTGTGAGGTTTAGTAATCAGCAAACATGAAAATAAATTCAGCCGATGATAGACTGCAATACACTGCGTGTAACCGTAAGAGTGAGTGAGAGCACCAATCATCTGGACAGGACAGTTGTGGTAGTTCTAGAAATAAAGCAACTTGCCTTAATTATACATTAAAGATTGTTGGCTTCTGAATAAAATACCATTTTAGTGACATATTTTTTTAACACCTTTCCCCTATGTGCAGTACCTGGTGTTCCAAGGTATGTCCAGGCTACACATACATGCCTTACCTATCCACGACATGCAATACACCAAAATTCCAAGGTGCATAAAACACTTCATGAAATGTGCGTTACCAGCTCTCCGACTAAATGTTGACAGTCAGAGGATATAACTATCTCAGACAAAAGAAAGCATATGTCAGAATATAATGATTAAATTATTATGGATATTAAATTAATAAAAAATTGCATGGAAAATTTAATTACTTATTCATTTATTAGAACACCACAATTCACGTGACTTCCTCTTCTTATAAAAATAATATTTTAATACATTAATTTATCTGCAAAAAAAAATAGCATGCATTAAGAATAACTTTATTAAAAAAAAATTAAAGTGAGGCTGCCCAAATTAATAGGGTTGCTAAACCATACAGCTCTTGTAATAATAAAATAATGTTTCAAAACGTGGTGAAAATTAATTCATTTATATACATTCATTTGTATGATTATAAACATTTATGTAATTTATTATGTACATCTATCTATATGCGAATAAAAAAATAAGTTAAATATAACAACATTTAATATAATATTTTAATAATATTTGCATATGTATGTGTTAGAATTAATTTAAAGTTCATAAATTTAAGTCCTTTACAAAATGACATTGTTCACAAAGGAGTTTTTAATGTTTAAAAAAATCTTTATGTTTTAAACAAAACGTTCTATCTTTTTGGAAAATCTTGGAACCTTAAACTTAAAGGTACATATTCTGCATATGTAGACTCTTCTGTAAGATCTTTTTTCTTTCTCGATTTCCAGTATAATACATTACCAATGTATAAGAAATTATTAATAAGAAAACCAGTGGTGGATTTTCCTTCTAAATGATCATTTAAGAATATAGTCCCTACATCCATCTGTTTGAACAACATTTAGACCCATTTGATATCTTCAACTTTCTTATTTCAACAAAATCTCAAGCATTATTTTATTTCAAACTATCTTTTTCTCTATCCCAAAAATCACAATCGCTTGAACTTTATCAGATTCACCCTCAGCCAATCCAATACAGCTTATGTTTTCTTGGGTAACATCAACATGCCTAGCGACAATGATTTTATTATTCAAAAGTACTTTATATCCCACTTCACTATAACCGATTAAAATGCACATATTCACCTTTTTATCCCATTTAGAAGTTATTATTTGTTCTGGTTTCCTAACAAAATTTTTACTACCATATAAATTAAAGTTAGAAACATCTGGTTTCTTTCCAAAACAGTTTTCATAGGGTATTTTATTGTCAATGGTGTTAGCTAAAGAGAGATTTTTCAAATAAGTTGCTTCACAGACCATTTCTGGCCAACATTTTTTTCTACAATAGCTTCTGCCAGTAAACAATGAGATATATTCATAATTGTTCTAGTAAATCACACCATTTAATTCATGAACATATGAGGGACAGGGATTAATTATGATACCCTTTTTTTTTTTTGGTAGTCATAATTCTTACAATTTAAATATTCCTTACCAATGTCATATCTCACAATACCAATTCTCTTATTTCCTAAGTTTTCGACCTCATTTACTTATTGAACAAAGGAATGAAAAACTTCTGTTTTAGGTTTAATAGTTTAAATCCTAGCAATCTTACTATTTATTAGAGTGAGACCGCGACAAAGGGAATTCATCACTAAACACTTAAATAACAATAAACAATACTGAACAATTATGAAGAAATTAACATGAGAGCAATCTTACTATAATCATCTATAAATGAAACAAAATATTTTTCACCTTTGAGACTCATAGTTAAAAAAAGGTCCACATCTGTGTAAACAATTCCAAAATACTTTTAGCCTTGTTCTTCTTATTGTTATTTACACACTTCATCAGTTTCAATAAAAAAGTTAAGTGTTTTTCCACATACTAAAACCCTCTCCATCAAATACCAGTAAATATTCATTTATTCATTAAACAGAAAAGCGAGTGAGAGACACCGAATACTATAACCGACATTGCAATCTTCCTTTACTAAAGAGATAAAAAAACTCTCTCAACAAAAGTATTGAAATTATTAAAGTTCTGAATAGAAACATGAACACTTAATTATAATATATTAGTCCAAATTATGATTAGATAAACACAGAACATTTTTATGATATACTTATTTATACGATATTAGTCTATATTCTGGTTAGAGCAGTGTTGCCCTAGGCAATCAAATCAAAATTGATTTAATATGAAGAAAACTGATCTGATATTAAGAAAATTAATCTTAAAAAATATGATATTTTATTATATGATATCTTATATGATATTTGTCCAAACTCTGAGAATATAAACCTACTATTTAGATAAACAAACAAAGGTTTTGTATTGCACTTCTTCTTAGAAGGAGGGGCAACACTGGAAAGAAAATGCCGATTTCTGACTATAAACTCTTCTGTATATGACAGTTTCGAACTCGTTACTTCCAAACTATGAATCCTAGAAGATTTTGAGCTAGACTACGAGATTTCCCGGATCAAGACGTATCTATGTGCGAAGTTTGGTCAATATCAGTCAAACGGTGTGGATTTGTATAAGGAACAAACAAACAGAAAAACAGACAAACAGACAGACACGTGATTTTTATATATATATATATATATATATATATATATATGTGTGTGTGTATATATATATATGTATATATATATATACATATATATATATATATATATATATATATATATATATATAAATTCCGGCATCCTATGGTCCGGCACGCTTGATAATCCGGCACAGCAGGGGTGTCAAGGCCAAACATGAAAAAGTGCCCCTCTTCAGTTCTTATGCATTAATACAGCGAAATCCCATCCCTAACAACCCCGGTATCCGACGGGAACGTGGAAAAATTCCCGGAAACCCTCTATGTGATCGACTACGTACTACTTTCGCTCAGAGATGGGCATAATTTTATTTAATAATAAAAATACGAATTTATTCGTACTTCATATATTTGTGAATACGAATATAAATAAATTCGTACTTCATATATTTGTGAATACGAATATAAATAAATTGGTATTCATAAGTGTGAATACGAATTTATTATTATTCACATATATTAAATATAAAAATACAAATACAATTTTATTCGCAAATTTTTCTGCGAATACAAATAAATTTACAGAAAAAATTGTAAATAATCACAAAAAATGTGAATATTTACAAAAAATCAAGTGATTACAAAAAAAATCACATTAAAATATACGAATACAAATTTATTCACATTATAATTTGTGAATAAAAATTTATTCACAATAAAATTCGCAAATAAATCATGAATTTATTCTAATTAAGATGATATTACGAAAGTTATTGATTTTTATTTTATTTTATTTTTTTTAAGGCGTTTAACGTCTAAGTTATTAGCGCCTAGATTTTTTGTTTACCCCGAGTCCGCCGCGGGACCACCAGCCATGCTGCAGCGACACAGTTTGTCATCTGTACCTCCATAAAAAAAAAATAATAAATAAATAAATAAATCACCTTCAATAACTTTCGTAATATCATCTTAATACGAATAAATTCATAATTTATTTGCGAATTTTATGTGAATAAATTTTTATTCACAAATTATAATGTGAATAAATTTTTATTCGTATATTTTAATGTGATTTTTTTTGTAATCAATTGATTTTTTGTAAATATTCACATTTTTTGTGATTATTTACAATTTTTTTAGTGAATTTATTTTTATTCGCAGAAGAATTTGCGAATAAAATTTCATTTGTATTTTTATATTTAATATATGTGAATAAAAATAAATTCGTATTCACACTTATGAATACGAATTTATTTATATTTGTATTCACAAATATATGAAGTACGAATTTATTTATATTCGTATTCACAAATATATGAATTACGAATAAATTCGTATTTTTATTTATAAATAAAATTATGCCCGTCTCTGGTTTCGCTCGACTGCGACCATATTATGCCCATCTCTGGTTTCGCTCGACTGCGACCATATTATGCCCATCTCTGGTTTCGCTCGACTGCGACCATATTATGCCCATCTCTGGTTTCGCTCGACTGCGACCATATTATGCCCATCTCTGGTTTCGCTCGACTGCGACCATATTATGCCCATCTCTGGTTTCGCTCGACTGCGACCATATTATGCCCATCTCTGGTTTCGCTCGACTGCGACCATATTATGCCCGTCTCTGGTTTCGCTCGACTGCGACCATATTATGCCCGTCTCTGGTTTCGCTCGACTGCGACCATATTGCTCAAAAAGACAATTAAAATAAACAATTATGTATACTTACTTTTTTTTTATTCTAACAGTGTAAAATTTCATTTTAGTCATTTTACATTAAATATTTACTAATCTTATAGTCTAATTTTCATCTCTGTCCATTTTTTCCCACATACATCCGATAATCCGGAATATTTGATAATCCGGTATGATTCAATTCACGAACGTGCCGAATTAAAGAAAGTTTACTGTGCATATATCAGGGCCGCTACAACTCAGAGGACCCAGGACCAGATCTCGGCCCACCACTTCTCAGAGCCAGAGTGAAAATTCTAGTACTTTGCTACAGGACTTTGGACATTTTAAAATTATTTTCATCTTGAGTTTTGAGCGAAATGAGAATAAAAGCCGACAATCGGTGCAGCAAAGGTCACTTTCGGTACTTGTAGTTTTATTACGACTCCTAATGAAATATACTATTCTGGGACTGCATTTGTTTTGTCGTTTATGTGCATTAAAAAAAAATATAGATCCCATTCCAATAAATATAGGCTACGCCCGTCTATATTTCTAAACCCCATTCATTTTACAAGCTCATAACCTATACATTTTTTTCTAATTAGCGAGAACCGGCCCGGGCCGCCACGGCGCCCGGGCCCGGGACAACTGCACCCGGCAGTCCCCTCCATGTGGCGGCCCTGGTATATATATAATATCTATATAATTAAAAATTCAAACACTGCCATAAATAGAAAAACAGATTTAAAGAATGTGCACCAAAGTTTCCATAGTATTATGAATTAAATCTTAAGAAAAAAATTACCAATAATCGATACCATTAAAATAGCTAAAAAATCGATGCCTGAGTTACTGCTTTATGGACCCCCTGCCAGAAAAAGAAAAAAGAAAAAGTGGTATATATATATGATTGTCTGTTCGCACTGTAGCTGCCTAAAAAATGGTCTGATCTCGATAAAATTATGTATAAAAATCTGTCGCCTAATTTGAAAGGTCAAGTTCTTTAACCAGTAGAATCCGTCCAACGGGACATGGTGTTTGGAGCGAAATTGGTTTGGTTCGAAAATCGTACGTTTTTTAGTTCATATGCTTGCAGCTACTCGTTTTATAGGTTTCGTAACATAGGAAAACGAATTAAACCACGTTTAAAGAGATACTTGTAACCGTTTTTGAGAACAGTGGAACAAATGTCTTTGTAAGTCATTATTTTTTTGTGGGTACTTAGAACCGTGGGTTTCAATTGAAATATTGTCTACATCATTGAAATTCATCCAAAATAAGATGTTTAAATTTTGGTAACATTTGGAGTTAGGGAAGTAGAAAAAAAATGTATTTATTAAAAAAATATTTATTAGCGGACGTGAAATGTTTTCGGATCTTTGTATATTTTCTTAAATATCTTGAAAACGGTTAGGAATTCCAGGTAAGTGGAAGTGGCCATTCGAATGCTTACTACATTCCCTACAAAAAATTTTCTGAAGCAATTTTTGACGGGGCAATGTCAATCGGAGAAATAACTGCTTAAAACTTTAAAAGTGTTTGTTTTGTTCTTGTCTGTCATCATATTTTTAGTTAAATCCCATCCCCACATCCCCATTATTAGAACATGGCCTGCCCAGCAAAGCCTTCCAATTTTAATGAATTTTGCAGCATCTCTATCAGCATAGAACCAATACAACACTGCAATCTTCCGTCACCTCCATGCATCCCCATCTCTAACGGGACCAAAGATCCTTCTTATATAGTTCTTTCAAAAGCCAATTCTTGTGCAGTACTTCTGCCTAATTGTCGCCCAAGCTTCCACTGGCCGAACCAACGTTTTATTCAACTTGATCTAGGTCCCGTTAGAAAAGCACCGGCTTCTAAAGTGTCAAAAACATTTTACGGATTGAATATCTGTCAATTAGGCCATGAGCTGCAAAACTTGCTAACAATGCAAATTACCAGATAGTCAAATATTTTCAGTTTATTATGACGAAATTGATCCTTCCATTTCAGAAAGTTTATTCTGTATACTGGTTCGACATATAGTTCGGGCTTCCCACTTTCGCGCCATATTATTTCCCAATATGTATTACGTAGGAATTTTAATATTTTCTTACTTTCTCAATACTTTCCCTATTCCGCCAAATGCCATAATAAATATGTGATTACTATTTACCCTGTTTCTATACATCTTGGGCCCATCTCTCCCTCTCTTCCTCCCTCCCAATTTCTTCTGAAAATGATCCCCGTTAAAATTATATATATATATATATATATATATATATATATATATATATATATATATATATGTGTGTGTGTGTGTGTGTGTGTGTGTGTGTGTGTTTGCGACATATTTGAAATCGTAATATTAAGATTTTAAGATTGTTTGCCAAAAATGCCCGTTATTTACACTATTTTTATTAGCTGCTGAAATAGCTTGCTAGATGTAGCTTTGTAAGGTCCAAAACAACAACAATTCTCTCATGAAAAAAACAAGACGTTTATTATGGTTCATGACATTACCCGAGTTAACTCGGGCTTCATTATCCAGCCCCCCAAAAAAAAAAAAAAAAAAAAAAAAAAAAAAAATAGCCAAAAGTAATTCAAAACTGTAGTCTAAGTAATGATAGTTATAATAAAAATCAAGTACAGGGTGTCACAAAAATAATGGTCATCCATTGGCCAGATGATTCTCCAATGCGAGATCGGAAAAAATAACCCCCGCAGAATTGACCTTGAAATGTTATTCAAGGTCAAATTTTTGTATTATATATGTATTTTGAATCTACGTGTCTAGAGTAAGAAAAAAGTCAACGGTACCATAGGTCAGAAATGACTCCTTATTAACAACGTATACGTTGGTCATTCCATTCCAATCGACAAGTGGTGGCTTAATGTCCTGGAGGACTTGTTGACGCTAGGGGTCCAAAATTGGAGGAGCCTAGCAGCAAACCGCGTAGAATGGAGCAGGATGGTGGCAGAGGCCACGGTCTTACCTGGACTATAGTGAGTGAGTGATGACTTATTTTTACCGACTAAAACAAAATTTCGGGGGGGGGGGGGGGTGCAAGCCTCTCAGGCCCCCCTTACATGTGGCCTCTCAATTCCTCCTTTTCACCTCCAACAAGGTAATCGAAGGTTTCTATTCTCATTCGGTGGTATTATTTAAATTAATCAGTGATTTTCACTGGACTAATAGTTCATTACCAAAACCTGTCAAATGACATATTGCCACAAATGAAAAATGCCACATTTTGTCCATTTTTGGGGGGAAAAAACACATTTGTCTAATTTTTGAAAATAATGCCACATTTGTAGATTTTTTTTTTTTCAAATGTAAAATAATTTCGTTTTAAAGTGTACACCTCAAAACATTTACAAAAAGCCGATTCATTGTAACAACGATTTCAGTCTGGATGACGGAAAGTTATACCGCAAGTTATGCGCAAAATCGATAAGTTGTAAATTGTAAAAATTGTCATTCATACGGCTGGCAGAAATCCTCAGCCTCGTGAAGAAAATGAGTAGCAACAAAATTGGCAGGGACTTGGTTTTAGTCAGAGTGCTCACACCAGAATCAAAAAATCTGTAAGGGACTGATCAGCAAGGACGGGATTTAGAGATATAGACAATGGGGAAATATTTTAGAGAAGCGGAAATTCCTTTTTAAAACTATAATTTACACAGAGGATACAAAACATAAATATCATAAACCATTGCTACGATGAGAGAAAAGGTTGAGTGAGAGAGACGGATAGGTAGAGTTATCAAATATGATCATTTGGGGAGATTATAGAGAATTTGGAACTGGCCTACCTCTGAACAGCATCTGGGCCGAAGTCTCAGGAACGGATGCAAACTCTGCCCGCTCGGAGGTAAGCCAGCTCTTTTTAAACCCTTTGTACCCCACTCCTGCTTTTGCAGGTGATTGAACTAGAAACTCTTGTCAGGTCTTAGATCTTCCAGGAATCTTACGAATCAGCCACGTGCAGTGCCAACATCCCAGACGCAACGTTTGCGGATTCGTGGTTCTCACATCTCTAGAGATGGACAGCCAACCTTTTCTCTCATCCTTATTCACTTAACAAGAACCAAAGGGAAAACGGGGCCTTACACCACAAACAAACAAATAGCAAGGTCAAATGGAACACTTGCTTGTGTGGTGACAGTAGAAGGAAGCGATCAGCTGATCAGGGCGGCACCAGAAACAAAAAGTCCGACTCGCAGGAACTGCTTCATTTTCGCACGTGACCGTTCTTATCCCTAGTGCCATTTCGAAGGCTTAGAATAGAATCGGTAAATATTTTGTTTTGATATTTCGTGAAAAATGTAACCGAAAAACGAGCTTTACGCTCCACAATGCGCTACACAGCGCATACCGGAAAAAAATCATTAAGAAACTGATGGAAACAGAAAAAATACTCAGCGGAAATTACTCACTACGCCTCCTGAATCCGCTCATTTGTGTAAGAAATTGTAGGAAAACTCTAATACAAACACGTTGCTCATTTACTTGCTTTGTTTTAATTAAATATTTATTTTAAAGATTGAGGAAAACATAGTCATAACCGTTCAAAGGAACAAAACCAATTAGTTGAATTTTAAGCACTGATTTCTCCTTCTGATATCACTCTATCGAAAATCACATTAGAACCATTTTTATTTTAGATGTTTTATGGTGCACAGACAATTGTAAGTATGTAAATATTAGTGCAATACATATATATTAAGTACCTTTTTTCACAAAATTTGAGTTTTTGACTTTTATTTCTTAGAATTATAAATGCCACATCGACTAAAAATAATGCCACATTTTACCAAAATACCTACATTTTTTAGTGCCCCAATTTGGAAAAAATAAATGCCACATTTTGACAGGCTCTGTTTATTTATTTTTTTTTTCCTTGGTGTTTAAAGGCCATTCAACCACTATTGGGTCATTTATGCCTCTTGGCCGGTCCGTTGGTAGCATCGAAAGCAGAGACAGAGCCCGAGGCCAGCGGGAGGCGGACCCAGCCAAGGTCGAGAAGAGTCCCCCGTGCCAGTTCTACCTTAGTGGCCCGCATCTGGTGACTGGCTGCCAGGTCTATGATAGAAGGTGTGCTTACTGGTGCCAGGGCAACCTTCACAGACCGCATGGGGGGGGGGCTCGTCCTCAACCCTAACCAAGCCCATTGCTCCCGCCGACACACGCGCCCCACCTCCGTTCCGAACGCCACCAACGGTAAAAAAAGTTATTACTGACGATAGATAGATAGATAGATATGGAGTTTGGCGCTCTACAACTAGGTTATTTGCGCCTTCCAATATATTGGTTCGAAAAGGTTTGGGTTCTTTTATAAATATTTGCTTTAGGTATTTAATTAAATTTTGAGACGACTGTGAGTTTGTGAGATAGGTGTAGTTCTTTGCCTGTGTGTAATGGTGTTATGCTTTGTTTAGTTACAAATTGTTAAAAATAATTAGTTACAGATTATATCATTTATTAGTTAAAGACCATTACAGCCATTATCTTAAAATCCAATAAGGCAATTATAATTTAAATCAAGACTATTATAACTTAAACTAAGACTATATAATTTAAACTAAGACTATGACAATTATAATTTAAATTAAGAGAATTATAATAAAGTTAGACTAATTACAATCTTTTCGTAATACGACTCGTTTATTACTGACGAGCTGTGACTAGATCAGATCAGGTTGGGACCAATGAAGGCCCTCACGTGGCCGCTATTGGTCAACCTATATCGGATTGGATCGGGAAAAATACGGGTTCCAATTTTGGGGCAGCCTTAGTCGTTAAGCTGTTAACCAAGTTTTTTCTGCGAGTTGCATAAGTTTTCCATCTTGAAGTCGATTCACTCAAAACTTGTCTCAAATTCTACTCATTGGGATTGTTGTGCGCCTCCTATTTGCTGCATGAAGAGTATCACTGCCTAATTGCCCCTTAATGCTGTCAAATTTATTATTATTTAAATTTTAACGTCCATTATAATTAACTCAAAATTTTGGGGCGGGGTATCTATAGGTTATCACCCTTTTTAGCCAGGATAGCTTATGCCTTTCCTTTAAATGCTGTCAAATTTAATTTTCTTTTCCATATGGTAAGTTAATTAATCAAATTTCCTAAGTGTGCATCAAAGCGCACTGAATAATCGGTAAATGTAAAGACGAGTGTTCTAGGCACCGATTATTTTGAAATTTTGCACTATATCGTATTTTGATGCACTGAACACGAATCCGTTAAAAAAAATACTGCCTCTCAATTAGGAAAGAAGTTATGAAGCACTAAAGTTCACTGTTATGAAGGTTATAAACGTTGGCGTAAACAACGTATTAATAATCATGTATATTAAGAAGAATGTCTAGGACGACTTTTGGGCAGACGTGCTATGCGTTTCCGCTCGCTCAAGAAGATATCAAAACTCTAGTCAATCCAACTCGCTGTTATGGATAGAATTCCGGTTTTATGGAGGTTATAAATAGTTTATCAACATTTCAAATGAGGGTTCTTTGTTTCCCAATGTTACATGTCTGCGCATGCGCATGTTTACAAATAAGCTGTTTACGCCAACTGTAACCTCAATAACAGTGAACTTTAGTGCTTCATAACTTCTTTCCTAGTTGGGAGCGAGTTTTTTTTTTAACGGATTCGTGGTTAGTGCATCAAAATACGATATAGTGCAAAATTTCAAATAATCGGTGCCTAGAACCCTCGTCTTCACATTTACCGAATAATCTAACATGATATCCCGCTGATTTACTTACCGGGCGCCATCAATGCCGGAAGAAGAAGAGAACAGGACCCAGCCAATTACTATAACATGAATCCATTGATCTATTTAGCTTCCTGAATGGACAGCCTTTAGTTCCTAGTGATTCCACTAGAGAGCAGCACCTGCTCCCCCTAGCTACGGGTAACGCCAGAACTACTCAGTGTGGAGTCGTTGTTCGTACTGGTTATGTTGTGTCAGTTGCTCTCTTTACAATGTGGTGTTGTGTTTTGTGATTTCAAGTGTTTTTAAAACCATCAGCTGGAGCGAACAACGTCACATTTTAACATTTGGATACTTTTTGGTAATTTGTGCTTTTATTTTTTTTTAACATAGAAGTGTTTGAATGGCTAGAAAAGTAGAGAAATAGAGGTTAATCACCTCTTTTCTGTTGTAATCTCATAAAAATAAAGCGTTTATTTCGCTATGATACTTTCTCGCAGTATAAATTTAAATTCTCTTGTTGATACTCTTTGATTAAGATACAAAATTTCTGTAAATGCTATTTCTGATAAATAAAAATTAAAAAAAAAATTCAACTTATCGTACAGTTTTAATGTTTTTGTCTTGACTAATCTAATACAAAATAAATTAAAAATTGCAACCAAAGAAAACTGTATCAAAAAAAGCACACAGTATGCTGGCTGCATTTCTATGTTACCTAATATTCTGAGCTGTGATCAAGCATATTTTTCTAAATAATATTGCTTACAGATAGAATAACCATTCAAGAATTTATCCATTTAATTGCTAAACAAATTTCATACTGGATAAATCATAATTATCAAAATATTTAAATTTTGATACATTTTGTGTGATCAGGTTCATAAAACTCCATAATTTGTACCAATAGTTCTTCAGTTTTCGCATGAATATAGTTTTTTATGTGGTTTATTATACATATTAAACATTTGATTCAGAAAAAATATGCTATTTTATTGTTTCGTAGTAGTGTTCAAAATATATGCGAATTAGGTAAATATTTATTATTCCGTTAGCCGATAA
Source organism: Gonocerus acuteangulatus (assembly GCA_946811695.1). Classification (NCBI taxonomy): domain Eukaryota; kingdom Metazoa; phylum Arthropoda; class Insecta; order Hemiptera; family Coreidae; genus Gonocerus; species Gonocerus acuteangulatus. The sequence goes on along the minus strand of OX328125.1, from coordinate 99,688,097 downwards.
TGATTATTTAATCTGTACAAATGGTTATATAAAAAATAAAAGTAAATGTTCATAAAGTAAGCATTATTGGAATCTGCATTAAACATTTATAATGTTTGTTATTATAACACTGTGTGATAAAACACTAATATCCAGCTTATTTGTTCGTTTGAGCTTAAGATGTTCACATAATAATGTTTCGTAAATTAATATTTTATGTTAATATGTTTGGGCATTAATTCAGATCGCTATGTTCTGCATATATATATATATATATATATATATATATATATCTGTGTGTGTGTGTGTATGTATATATACAAACATACACACACATACATACATATGAACACAATTCTCCCGATACCTGGAGCATTGTATTTATTGTTGCGTAGGTCATAAACTGAGTGTAACCTACGTTCAGGTCAAAACCTTTCCCACGATAAGGACACGCGATGTACCTTTCCGATAACATGTTTTGTCTATGAAATCATGTTCCGTAAAATTTACTCTTGCGGAACAGCCGCTAAACGCATCCGTCACTCATCTTTGTAAACGTTTTTTTAATAAAGAGATGGATACATGTTAGTAATTTTGAAATAGCATTTACATTTTTGCCGTGAGGGTTAAGGCGTGAGCACTTAACACTCCGTGCCAAAGGTCGTGGGTTCGATTCCCAGTAGGGGTGGTGGCTATTCTTTCGAAAAAAAAAAGGCATCACCCCTATCCTGGCTAGAAAAGGGTGGTAACCTATATATAACCCGTCCTAAAATTCATAGTTAATAATAAATGGACGTTAAAATTTAAATAAATAAATAACATTTTTGCATGTGTATATATATTCTACAGGGTGAATTATATTAAAAAAAGTTTTTTGTTCCATTGTGTTGTGTGTGATAAACATTTATTAATCTCGATGCAATCTTTATTTTTTCCTAGATAAATGTACAATTTCAATTTCGCAAATATGTATTTCTATATGAATTAAAGTTTTGTAAAGTAGAGAATAGGGAGTTTAGATATTTTTCAATTTATTCAATGACAAAGTAATTTGGTATGTTTCTGAAAAATCGCCATATCTGGGGGCGAGTTTTAAAAAATATTGTTTCTTCCTCCTGAAAAGTTGCTTTCTTACCTTTCTCCCTGTAGTTCTATTTCATAAATTAATTTATAAATGGGTACCTTGGTGCTAATGACTAGCAGTCGAAGCAGCAAAGGGCAAAATCAGGCGGCCAGAGCACAGTACTGACCACTATTTCCTTAGTGTGCCGTAAGGTCATGAATAAAATACGTAACTCTATATCTGCCCCTCAGGGCCTGTTGCGGGACTGAGTTTTTCCCCTGATATATATGTTTGTACACATACATATTTGATTGCTAAGCAGTGTTTTCTCATAACCTCTGTGATATTGAGATGAATGCCTTAACTAGATTTGATTGCTAAGTTGCGGTTTTGCATAACCTCTCTGATTTTGAGATGAATGCCTTTACTAGATTTATTTGCTAAGCAGCGTTTTAGCATAACCTCTCTGATATTGAGATGAATGCCTTAACTAGATTTATTTGCTAAGCAGTGTTTTAGCATAACCTCTCTGATATTGAGATGAATGCCTTTACTAGATTTATTTGCTAAGCAGTGTTTTCTCATAACCTCTGTGATATTGAGATGAATGCCTTAACTAGATTTGATTGCTAAGTTGCGGTTTTGCATAACCTCTCTGATTTTGAGATGAATGCCTTTACTAGATTTATTTGCTAAGCAGCGTTTTAGCATAACCTCTCTGATATTGAGATGAATGCCTTTACTAGATTTATTTGCTAAGCAGCGTTTTAGCATAACCTCTCTGATATTGAGATGAATGCTTTTACTAGATTTATTTGCTAAGCAGTGTTTTAGCATAACCTCTCTGATATTGAGATGAATGCCTTTACTAGATTTATTTGCTAAGCAGTGTTTTAGCATAATCTCTCTGATATTGAGATGAATGCCTTTACTAGATTTATTTGCTAAGCAGTGTTTTAGCATAACCTCTCTGATATTGAAATGAATGTCATAACTAGACTTGATTGCTAAGTAGAGGTTTAGCATAACCTCTCTGATATTAAGATACCTGCTTTAACTAGGTTTGATTGCTAAGCACTGTTTTCTCATAACTTCTCTGATCTTGAGATGAATGCCGTAACTAGATTTGATTGGTAGGTAAGCAGAGGTTTAGCATGAGGCTGCATCCTTGAAGAAGGCCAACGGGAAGAAAGGGTTTGTCACGTTGAAAAATCCCCTTACTTTCACGTTGGCTTTGCAAGTAAAATGCTGCCATCAGTCCGTGACCATCAGAGAGATTCGGCAGGTTTTATCGTTTTGAAGCAACCGCAAACATTTCAGCAATAGCCATTTCTCCGTGCAGCTTGATGACTTATTGATTAGGGTTAGAATAAAAAATAAATCCTTATTATTGTCTCTAAGAATAATAATATTGAAGTTTTCTCCATTGTGTTGAGGGAAAACAATTCGTTATCCATCCGTTAGATGTTGTTAAGTTTATTCCAGAAAAAAATTAATAATTGAGTCAGGGCCACTCAGGGGGGGGGGACTGCCGGGTACTGTTGTCCCGGGCCAGGGCAACGTGGGGGGCCGGACCTCGCTAATTGGAAAAAAATGTATAGGTTATGAGCTTGTAAAGAGAATGGTGTATAGAAATATAGACCGGCGTAGCTTATATTTATTGGAATGAGATCTATATTTTTTTTTAATGTACATAAAGGACAAAACAAATGCAGTCCCAGAATATTATATTTCATTAGGAGTCGTAATAAAACTACAAGTACCAAAAGTGACCTTTGCTGCACCGATTGTCGGCTTTTATTTTCATTTCGCTCAAAACTCAAGATGAAAATAATTTTAAAATGTCCAAAGTCCTATAGCAAAGTACTAGAATTTTCACTCGGGCTCCGAGAAGTGGGGGCCCTGCTCTGAGAAGTGGGGGCCCGGCTCTGAGAAGTGGGGGCCCGGCTCTGAGATGTGGCGGGCCTGAATTGAGTCAGTTGTTAATGAAATATGTACCGTAAAATGGGGTCAAATTTTAGGATATTTTAAGCAAATTCTTCAGGAATTAGGATTGCATTACTTTATATCAGATTACTAAAGTAGCAGTTACTTAAATAATCATGGCTGTTACTATTTCTACCTCTAGTGGTTAATGTGGAAATGCACCTATTTACTTTAGTATGATAATACCCTCCGACAATGTGCATCCTAGAAGAGTTTCACCTTGGAAAGTGAATCACATCCATTACAGCAAGAGGTGCATATATGGTGAGGCCTATATACCACATATGGTAGGTCCGAGGTCTGCTCATGTGTGTCAAGGAAGCTTTTCGAACTTCGTTGCGGTCAGCGATTGATTTTGTTGCTGGTATCTCGGTGAGTCTTGGTGGTGCATAGAGACATCTGATTCTTCCACTGGATGAGAACTAGAGATAGTGCTGAGTCAGCAATGGTCGCATCCGCTTGCATTGTCTTCCTGGCCTGCTCTTCCATGAACGATTTATCGGGGTTTATCTCACCTCCAGGGGTTGTATAATATCAACATAGCACAGATATACAGAACATCTGAATTTCTGGATAAATGTGAAGTGAAGTCATTGATCAGTAAGTAATTGTTTAATGTTTTTTCGGGGTACCATTTTCTTGTTACCTTCTGGGGTATTAATTACCGGGCTATTTACAGGTTGTCACTCACGTATGACGCTAACGGCAACCTTCGGCCTCGGGTACGCTGTGAGCGATGAGCGATAGAACCACAGAGCTACAGAGCGTTTAGCAGAAGAGGAGCACTCGCTACGACACAGAGCGGCTGGGCGGTAAATGCCTTTAGTCTCCGTCCAATATGTTTAGTTAATAAAAATATCTTACTTTGTATGTTTAATGCGTTTCTAACCTCTTCTCGTAGTTTCTTGGTTATGATTGTATGTATTTTTAAAATCACCGTTCCTTACATTGTACTTCCGAAATTAAAAGGTCTCATTCACTATCATCCAATTTACTCTTTTATTAGTATTCATACTTTAAAATTGGAAGGTTATAAACATTGGATGGTGATAAACATCTTTCCAAGTAATTTAATAAACAAGGGAAAAAAAGTCATAAATGTGAATTGACAAAGTTGTTCTAAATTTTATTAGCTTTCATTTCTTAAACAATGCATTGAAATCGGTTAAGATTTAGAGGCTGTAGCCTTTTTTATAGCACGTAAAATATAATGTGTGTGGTGAGCGACGAGAAAAATTGTTATATCTGTGCCAAGCGATGAGCGACAGGCAGGAAGCTGCAAGTGACGTCACATTGTCGCTCATGCCTATTGTAGCCAGGTCCTCCCTCATCCTACTGCACTCCAGCTTAACATTAATGTGAGCGACGTCGCTCTGAAGCTTTTCCCTTATCGGTCATCGCTCTTCGCTGATATCGTACCCGAGGCCTAACTCACGTATAACCGCAACTCATCAAAGTATCATCCATGCCTGACATCGGACATCGGTTTGTACATCGTGATTTTACCTTATAAGGCTTATAACAAACAATTTATTTATTTAAATATTAACGTCCATTATTATTAACTACGAATTTTGGGACGGGTTATCTACAGGTTACCAACCTTTTCTAGCCAGGATAGGGCTGATGCCTTTTCTTTTTCGAAAGAAAAGCCACCACCCCTAGTGGGAATCGAACCCAAGACCTTTGGCACGGAGTGATAAGTGCTCACGCCTTAACGCTCACGGCTACCGGGTCTCCTAACAAACATTCAATAATGGCCATTTTATCACTGTTGAGGACTTCGAATCTTCTTAACTATTCTGGATATTGCTTGGGCAAAGTTTGTGTATAGCTTGTCACAAAGGGTAAAACGGTATCATTCGGGAGGGGGCATCACCTCCCCCCTATTTTGATCTAATCGGTAAAAATCTGTCTTAAAAACTCCAAAAATAAATTTAATAAGATTAATTGTTCAGAAAAAATATGTTGTTTTTGTTGAGTGTAATAGTGTTTTATTTGGCTACCTATTCCAAATTCTAGGTTGTTATTCCATACCTCCCAAATCGCCCGGTGTACCCAGCCCTCCCTCTCCGAAATTATTGCCTATTTACCCCAGGGTTCATTCATCTTTATTTTGCAATTGCTATAACAATTTTCTTGGCTCTTTGTCCCGGAGATACGGTTATTTAATAAATCTTTCTAAAATCTACAAAGTAGCTCTTTCTGTGGGTCCACAGCTCTCAACAGGTTTGTACTTTTTGGATTAAGGTGACATGGTGCCCTTCCAGCAGGCGAGTTATTAACTCCATCGACTAGGATTATCGGCGAAAAGGAATCGTTACTCCTTAGCCTTTGTATCGCAGGACAAAGGCATTCTACGATTGTTGTACAACATTTGTTGCAGATTGAATAGAAAAAGGATCGACTTTCTACCTTCCCCAGTCCTGGGCTGTTTTCTCTCGAAGCTCGCTAGGAGGCTCCGAAGCCCGCAACGTTCTCATGACGAATATCTCAGATTGCATCGAACAATCAGCGTCAGGTAATTGCATTGGCGTGATTGGCCGAATAATGGAAAAAAGGAAAATTAGTTTTCCTGGCAGCAGAAGTATGCTTGTGCCAGCTGGTGAACTCTTGAGTATCACACATATATTTCCTGGGTCGATCATCTATAAACATGGTTCACAGGTTGGATTCTACGTTTTCTACACCCTAACGTCCACTTGTACATTTTTTAGGACTGATTGTTTACATGTTAACTTCCTTTCCTCTAGCTAGGTTAGAGTTAATGCCATTTTTTTTTCGAAAGAAAAACCATAACCCTCGTGGGATTCAAACCAACTACCTAGGAACTGAATGCTTATGTCTTAACACTCACGACCCCTGAGCCTACCTGTTCCCCGGCGTGCCATGCTACACCTACTTTCTGCCTATGACTCTCCCCATATCAAGATCTACCTGTATACCCAGTTACGTCAAAATCGGTCAAACGGTGTGAATTTGTTTATATCTGTCTAGTAATTCGTGAAACAGCCAACAGAGGCCAGCACCACAGCAATTCAAAAAACAGCTGAGAGAGGCCAGCACCACAGCCTGCGAGTAGATACCTCTTATCAAAGAAACGCCAGTGCTCCTTAATTAGACAGTGACTGTTGATATAAAATTGAAATAAACTGCATTACATGATTATATAATGATGTAAAGTCATCAATGAGTTCGAGTTATTCTGATTATCAAGAACATCAACAAATAAATTTGAGACATTATTCAAAATGGCTGTCGATTCAAAATGGCCGTCAGAATCTGAATGGTTTAGTGTAGCCAATTTTTCTACAACAAAGCTTTTGACCTTTTGACCAAATTTTGAAATTTGACTATTTTGGCCTAGTCTAGGAGATTTCCTATGTCAAGACCTACCTGTGTGTCAAGTTTGGTCAAAATCGGTCAAACGGTGTAGATTGGTATAAGGATCAAACAGACAGACACGTGATTTTATTATATATAGATTTGGACTTACAAGGAGAGTATAAAGTGGTGGGGTCATTGATTTGGTCCATTTTTTTTTCTAGTGATTCTACATCGAAAAATAGTCTACACGTTTCCGAGCGTTTCGTCCAATGCGCCTTAGGAGCTAAGGAATAAAATAAAATATCTTAACTATTTTTACTTGTTGGAGAGAGACTATTTCCCACCTAAGCCTATCGCCGTAAAAAGTGGATTCTGTATACACCTTCTATTTTGGGTAGAGAGATATGGTGTATACAGCTTTTTTTGGTACGGAATTCTGTTTTTTGAGTTATGTTTGTTGTGCTGACCAACAGCCAACAAGGGGAGATGGAGTACATAGGGCTGATCACGTCACCCGTTACACAAGCTTCTTGCTTCGCTTTCCCCCTGACTAGGTTCGCCAAAAATAGTCATCAATTCCACTATATATATATATATATATATATATATATATATAAACTAACGGACACGGTTTTGGTTTGCTTGCAATGTGTACTTTACATGTACGTTTCTTTGGGCGTCGGAATCAACCTCGTTTTGTCGTATTCTATCCCAACCAAGTTTTTGTATTGTATCCATCCCTCGCTCAGGAGGGGTCCTCTCAAAATTTTAAACGGCGAAATAATAACGAGAATATTAAATGTCCAACTTCATTCTTTATGAAAATTAATGTATTTTCCCTTGCTCTTCAAACTTTCAAGAAAATATATATATAAAAAAATAATTTCATTTAGAGCCTTCTGCTCAAATTCAGGAACATAAATATGCTTCAGCTCATCCGACAAACCTATGTAATGTACTGAATAATATACAGTCTTCTTTTTCGTACTTGGCCACCCCGACCGCGCGAACGCCAGCGGACACTTTTTTGTAACGCTTTTTTTTAGTTTAGTCATCGCCAAAGCATATATATGCTTAAAAAAACAACAATAAAGAACACTTTTTTGTCTATTTTGGAAAGTAAAATAAATAATTTTTATTAAAATAATAATTTTTATCTTACAAATTTAATTTATTATTTTATTTATTTTTTAACCCTTGACATCGCACTAGTATTTCTAAAGTGACACAATTAAAAAATCGGTGTTTTTCCGTTATGATTATGAGTGACATTGGTAAATATCTCTTTATGATTTAAATTTTAATGTCCAATATTATTAACTAAGAATTTTGGGACGTGTTATCTAGAGGTTACCACCCTTTTTTAGCCAGGATAGGGCTGATGTCTTTTCTTTTTTCTAAACAAGAGCCACCATAGCGGGAATCAAACCCACGACCTTTGGCAAGGATCGTTAAGTCCTCACGCCTTAACACTCACGGCGACCGGGCCTCCATATAAAAATATCTCGTAATCAACCATCAAAACTTTATGTACCTAGCTTCAGAGCTTGTACGCCAGAGGGCACTTGTGTCACTCTTCCTGTCTTAATGCTATTCCCTCTGCTATTTCTTTTTGTTCCCATTCCTCCTTGAAGATGTTTGAAAAGGGAAAATGACCGCGTGTTCTGTCACAAGTAGGTATTAGATGCGCTTACTTTCCATTGATATCTCGTCAGACTTTCCACAAGACAGCGATGATGTTACAAACCTCACTCCTAGAACCTTTTAGCTTTCTTGACCCATTAGGTCCTCTTGAACTTAAAAATCAGGACCTTGGAAGAGTAAGGGTGAATCACGAATTCCGGATGTTGGGAAATCGAAGTCAATGTTCTAGAAGCGCTTCAGGTTAGCAAGGGTGAATGTTTACTCTATTGAATGCTGATTTATAAATATGATTGAAAAATTGAAATTCAATGTTTTAATTATAATTTTTACGAGTGATTTATGGGTAACAAAATTCTAGGAGAGAAGTTTCAAACCTGGGATTCGCCCTTGAAATAGGACATTGAATTTTTCATGATGATGGAGCTATTCAATTTAATTTGAAACTGTGAGAGAACTAAAGGCGAAACAGGGAAACAAGGCGAAGCTTCGTCTTACCTACGTCTTTCTGAATCAGAAAAAACAAATCGATTTTTTTGATTCGCCCTTACTCTTCCAAAGTCCTGATTCGTCATTCATAAAGTGGCTGGCATGTTTTGATTCGCCCTTGCTCTTCCAAAGTCCTGATTCGTCATTCATAAAGTGGCTGGCATGTTTTTGATTCGCCCTTACTCTTCCAAAGTCCTGATTCGTCATTCATAAAGTGGCTGGCATGTTTTTGATTCGCCCTTACTCTTCCAAAGTCCTGATTCGTCATTCATAAAGTGGCTGGCATGTTTTTGATTCGCCCTTACTCTTCCAAAGTCCTGATTCGTCATTAATAAAGTGGCTGGCATGTTTTTGATTCGCCCTTACTCTTCCAAAGTCCTGATTCGTCATTCATAAAGTGGCTGGCATGTTTTTGATTCGCCCTTACTCTTCCAAAGTCCTGATTCGTCATTAATAAAGTGGCTGGCATCTTTTTGATTCGCCCTTACTCTTCCAAAGTCCTGATTCGTCATTCATAAAGTGGCTGGCATGTTTTTGATTCGCCCTTACTCTTCCAAAGTCCTGATTCGTCATTCATAAAGTGGCTGGCATGTTTTTGATTCGCCCTTACTCTTCCAAAGTCCTGATTCGTCCTTCATAAAGTGGCTGGCATGTTTTTGATTCGCCCTTACTCTTCCAAAGTCCGGATTCGTCATTCATAAAGTGGCTGGCATGTTTTTGATTCGCCCTTACTCTTCCAAAGTCCTGATTCGTCATTCATAAAGTGGCTGGCATATTTTTGATTCGCCCTTACTCTTCCAAAGTCCTGATTCGTCATTCATAAAGTGGCTGGCATGTTTTTGATTCGCCCTTACTCTTCCAAAGTCCTGATTCGTCATTAATAAAGTGGCTGGCATGTTTTTGATTCGCCCTTACTCTTCCAAAGTCCTGATTCGTCATTCATAAAGTGGCTGGCATGTTTTTGATTCGCCCTTACTCTTCCAAAGTCCTGATTCGTCATTCATAAAGTGGCTGGCATGTCTTTGATTCACCCTTACTCTTCCAAAGTCCTGATTCGTCATTCATAAAGTGGCTGGCATGTTTTTGATTCGCCCTTACTCTTCCAAAGTCCTGATTCGTCATTAATAAAGTGGCTGGCATGTTTTTGATTCGCCTTTACTCTTCCAAAGTCCTGATTCGTCATTCATAAAGTGGCTGGCATGTTTTTCCGGCTAGAGGAATCAGATTTATTATTTATTTATTTTTAATATGAACCGCCACAAAAAAAAGCGGTCAGCTCTTCAAGTTGTCACACGAGACCTTAAAAAAATTTTGATGAGAAAAAGGCGAAAACAAAATCATGAAAGAAAATAAGAAGATATATTAAATTAATGAATTGAGGAAGTCAAAGGATGGTTGGGATTCGGCTAGGTTGAAGAAAATTCCGTCACTTTCCTCAAAAACACTAAGCACTTTCCTCAGAATTTGGGTAGTGTAGACTACATTCCTGAATAGTTTGCTTAGAATAACCTATATAAATAAAATAAAAACATCAATAGTTCTGCTCTTTTACATTTGCAATGAGCAATTCAATCAAATTATCTTAATTATTAATTTTCTAAATCATTTCCTTGCAGAGTTTTGTGTACGCTTGGTACTAAACTACTTATTAAATGCACGAAAACTTTACATTCTCGAAGCAGGAACGGAATACAGCACCCCTAGAGGTACACGTGAGAAGTAATATCAATAAAAGTCCGTCACGCAGGAGCTGCATAACTAAGCACTTTCCTCAGAATTTGGGTAGTGTAGACTGCTTTCCAGAACAATTTGCTTAAAATATCCTACATAAATAAAACAAAAACATGAATAGTTCTCTTTTAATTTTGTAATGAGTAACTGATGAATTATTAATTTGCTTCCAGAGTTATGTTTACACATGGTACCTACTACACTACGTAATAAATACAAAATCCTCATATTATCGTATTTTGATCTAACGCAGGAACCGGATACAGTCCCTCTAGCGCTCCTTGCGGCGCCTTTGTGAACCTATGTCTGGCTGGCTTTTCTATTGAAGTATATTACAAAGTAAACCCCCCTTTCCGATTGACAGATTCAGCTGATTTTTACAACACTTCTTTCTCATGAGTTAACCACGACGTATACCGCGTTTCGTTACAATACAGCAGAAATTACGACCAGTATGGGTATATTAGTAATTTGGGTCCGGAGTAAACCCCCCCCCCCTCCTAATGAACCGATTTAGTTTATTTTTACAACACATATTTACCTGTAGATTACCACTATGAATACAGAGTTTCGTCGAAATACACCTAAAATCACGGCTGGTAGTGGCGAATTGGTATTGTCGGTCCGGAGTAAACCCCCCCTCCGTATGAACCGATTTAGTTTATTTTTATATCTCACTTTTCTCTCTATATTACCAGTACGAATACCAAGTTTCGTTGAAATATAACAAATATTACGGCTGAAATGGTCAAATTAGTGTTTTGGGTTCGGGGTAAACCCCCCCTTCCGGTGGACCGATTTTGGTGGTTAACGAACTCGTTCAATCGTTTGCTAATTGAATGCTATATACCAAGTTTCGTGACGAAAAAACAAAAACTCTGGCCGCTATCGTGTTAACAGACACACATATATATATATATATATATATATATATATGCATATATATATATATATATATATATATATATATATATATATATATATATATATAGATATAGATATATATAAATTTTAACGGGGGTCATTTTCGGTGTCTACTAGGTAGGATCGATAAAGATTTGAAGAAATTTTTCAAAAATTCCGTCATGAGTCCAACCTCAATAGCTACTTTCCTTCGGAGGAAAGTGCTAAAAAGGCACCTAGCGGCAGCTTTGTCAACTTACGTTTCCCTGGAAAGTTCTATTCTAACATAGAACAATGTAAACCCCCCTTTCGATAAACTGATTTACTTCATTTTTACAACACTTCTTCCTAATTAGGTAACCAAGACGCTTTCCGAGTTTTGTTACAATACAACATAAATTACGGACGGTATGAGCAAATTAGTAATATCGCTCTGGGTTTTCTTTTATAATTTTGTTTTTCGCCTTTTTCTCATCAATTTTTTTTTAAGGTCTTGCATGTGACCGTTCAATGACAAGTTGAAGAGCTGACCGATTTTTTTTGTGGCGCTCCATATTAAAAATAAATAAATAATAAATCTGCTTCCTCTGGCCGGAATTAGTAAATATGTTTTATTGAATCCCACGTCTACTTGTTTTGCACCAAACTATTTAAAAAAAAAAAAAAAAAAATCAGTCCCGTAACAGGCCACGAGGGCCCTGAGGGGCAGATACTATAGTGGTATCTGATTCATGACGATACGGCAAACTAGGGAGATAGTATGGTCAGTACTATGCTCCGGCTGCCTGATTTTCCCCTTGACTGCTTCGACTGCAGTCTTTAGCACCAATGTACCCATTATTTAATCAATTAAAGGCTGGGTTGGCCTAGGGACGGTCAGGGAGGCCGAATTCAACCCACGAACGAAGACACCAGAAGAAAAAACCTTTAGTGCTTGTACGGGATTTGAACTCAGGTCCTCCAACTTATTAGTCCAGTGCTCTACCACTGGGCTAACCTCGCCCCTTGCCGAACTATTAGAGCGTTAATTATCAGGCTGTACCGTATGAAATGTCAGTTTTGGACTTGCCGATTTCCTTGAAATGTCTTGAAACTGTCGTGGCTCCTACTCCGAGTTCTTTGGCATATTCCCTAGTGCTTTTTGAGGGACAAGCTTCAACCCTTTCTTTCAGGTGGTCATTGTCAAGCTTGGTTTCTGGCCTTCCTCGCTCCTCGTTGTCAAGGTCAAAATTTCCACTTCGAAACCTGGAAAACCACCGGTAAACAGTTCGTTCATTCACCGTTCCCTCCCCGAACGCCGTGTTAATGTTCATGCACGCCCCAGCAGCGCTATGGCCGAGCATAAATTCATAACGAAAAATAACACGGATTTCCGTTAAAGTCATAATTTAAGTTTTATTTTTAGCGCGGTTCCTCCCTCCCCCATAGGGAGGAACCCCGCTTATAGGGTTGATACAATGAAACAATCCGGAAGTGCCGACTAGAAAATTTCGCGTTTCAGAACCCCTAGAGACCGAAAAAAACGGTGGTTCAAATTTGTATATATATATATATATATATATATATATATATATATATATATATATATGTATATATTTATTTATATATATATATATTTATTTTTCAAGCTACTTCGCTGGGAATTCAATGTGTTGTTCATTCGGCATCTGTCTCCAGCGGTCTTGCTCCTCCTGTCATCGCAATATTTCGCCGGATTCCTCTCCGGCTTCTTCAGGCAATCATTCATCCTTGCTGGTTGGTAAGGGAAACCCTTACCAACCAGCAAGGATGAATGATTGCCTGAAGAAGCCGGAGAGGAATCCGGCGAAATATTGCGATGACAGGAGGAGCAAGACCGCTGGAGACAGATGCCGAATGAACAACATATATATATTTGTCTGCTCGCTCTCTAGATAGAAGACGAATGGTCCGATTTTGATGAAATTTGGTACAAAAATCCTTCGTCCAATTTGAAAGGTCAAGTTCGTTAACCAGCAAAATCCGCCTACTGGAAGATGGCGTTTGGGGCGAAATTCGCGCAAAAAAAATCGTAACGCTTACGTTTTTGAGTTCATAAGCTTCTAAGTACTCGTTTTATATGATTCCTGGGCTAGGAAAACGAATGAAACCATTTTCAAGGCCATAGCTTTAACCGTTTTCGAGAAAATTGGAAAAATATTTGTTGAATACCGTTTTTGGTTTGGGTACTTAGAATCATGGGATTCAGTTGAAACATTTTCTGCATGTTCTACTTTCATCAAAACTAATATGTTGAAATTTTGGTTACGTTTGGAGTTAAGGAAGGGTTAGAATAAAATATTTTATTAACAGACATAAAAAGTTTTAGTAACTTTGTTTACTTTCCTTAATATCTCGAAAAAGGTTGAGAATCTTGGTAAACGAAAGAATACCATTAGAAAGCTTATTAAATGCTCTAAAAAAAAAGGTTCTAATGAAAGTTTTGATTAGGCGATGTCAATCGGAGAAATAAGAGCTTAAAACTTTAAAGTAATTGATTTCGCTTATTCGAACTGTTCTTTTTGTCTGTTTTTTATTCCTTGTTATTTTTTAATTGCTTATTGTTGGATAATGTATTTGAAAATAAAACCGGTTAAGAAAAATAAGAAAAACAATTTAATGTTAGAGATATGGATTTCCAAGATATATAGCTTTTCAACTGCCTAGCGTCCTTCCTAGGGAGGGTTCTTTGTCTTTGATTTTGGTACTTAGAATTATGGGATACAGTTGAAACATTTTCTGCATGTTGGAGTTTCATCAACACTAATATGTTGAAATTTTTGTTACGTTTAGAGTAAAGGAAGGGTTAGAATAAAATATTTTATTAACAGACAAAAAAAGTTTTGGTAACTTTGTTTACTTTCCTTAATATCTCGAAAAAGGTTGAGAATCTTGGTAAACGGAAGAATACCATTAGAAAGCTTATTATATGCTCTAAAAAAAAAGGTTCTAATGAAAGTTTTAATTAGGCGATGTCAATCGGAGAAAAAAGTGCTTAAAACTTTAAATTAATTGATTTCGTTTATTCCAATGGTTCTTTTTGTCTGTTTTATTTCTTGTTATTTTTTAATTGCTTATAGTTGGATAATGTATTTGACAATAAAACTGGTTAAGTAAAATAACAAAAACAATTTATTGTTAGAAATATAGATTTCCAAGATTCCAAGACCTTGCCACTAGCGGGTCTGTTTCTAGTGTAGCGGGCCCTTCCAGGTAAGATTGTAAATCATGACCTTTCAAGACTTTACTACTCACAGGAATGGCGTTAGTGACCTTAAGGGTTGACACGCCATTATAATAATTAATTTAAAAAAAAAGACTGGTGGAACCAAAATAATAACTGCTTCTATTTTAATCTTTCCAAATTAGACTAGGGATATGAACGGAACCGCGCTAAGATGATGCAGTCCTGCGAGACGGACTTTTTTTCTCAGAGGATCGTTCTCACAACACAGTACGCAAGTTACTGATTAAATAATAGTAATAAAAGAGCTTTAATTCTATATGAATAACAATGATGTTTTTAAATAATGAAATAAAAAAGGGAAAGGATTAAATCGCAAAGTAAAAAAAAACTGACATTTCATACGGTACAGCCTGATAATAGATAATTTTCTACTTATTCACCGGGTTTGTTTATTGGCATTCCTCTTGATAAATGAATAAGTTGATTAAAGAGCCAGTAAGAAGTTGCGAGTTTGAGTCCCACATACAGCTTCAGTAGTTCAACGTTTTCATTTATGGTCCGGCTGAAAAAAAATCCCTGTTCCTGTGTTTAGAAGGAGTGTTAAATTAATTCTTTACATGTAGATGCAGCGTTAAAATAAAAGAGAAGATTATTGTTTAATGATATGTCCATGGTAACAGCCACCCACAAATGTTGTTGATGTATTCTTGCATCTTATTAGTCTACAGATATTTTTGTAGTTCTAGTATCTTTCTAGTAATCTTAATCTATTTGGTGAAAGAAGCTGCAGATGGCGAATCCTCTTGTAATCCTTGAGCAATAATGAGGTTGTGAAACACCGCTTACTTAACCGTAAAGAAGGCCGCTCTTAAACCATAATTATTATTATTTATTTTATTTTATTTTCCGGCACACCGACATCTGGGCCATTAGCGCCGACTTCCATGGTGCAGCGAGGCATTTTCTCTACGAGCCGTGAGATGAGAAAATTCCTGCCGCTGGTGGGACTCGAACCCACCATCCCCCGAAATTATTCATTATCTAAATAATATTAATTAAGGATGTGATTTATACAAATGGTCATTATTGCCTTCGAGTATTTTAAATTTGTAATTGTGTTTTAGCTGAAAAAGGAAAGCCGAAATGTTCGAAATACGGATTTTCTCAATAGTTTTTTTCCCCCTAAAAATCAGCCGAATCTCAATCATTTCTGAATTATTTTCATAATTTCTTTTGCCAAGTAATTGAGCAGTCGAAGTTTTGGCCGTTTATGGAAACTATTGAATAATAGAATGGAAATATTAATCTGGAAAGGCTTAAAATAATATTTTTTTTTTAAGAACTGAGAAATCACACACAGGGGCGTATTAGGTAATAATTTTGGAGGGCACCGGGAGATTTGAAGGGTATGGAATACTAACAACTAAGAACAAAGAAATTAGTTACCCAACTAAAACGCTACTAAACTCGAACAAATTTTTTTTCCCCTGAACTAAGTGATCTCATTTAATTTATTTTTGAGGTTTTTATGACACATTTTTACCGATTAGATCAAAAACTACATATTATTACATATGTGCTAGAAATACTTATATTTGGATGAAAAATATATTATAGAAGAAGGACAATGATGTCCGAAATGTCTTAGTAAAAAGACACGCCCCCAAGTTGGGCGGAGCACCCCTGATTGGGATACAATAAACAAGAACTTGTAACCAGACACGAAAGAGCAGTGAACCATCTGTCAGTATGAGTTCATATTCTATTTTCTCCTGTTAAAGGCCAGTGAGACAATTCCTTTTATTTTCGATAGGCTTAGGGAGATATTAGTGACTCACCCCGGGACAGAGGGAAGCCTTGTGAAGTGGCTGACCCCACGTGACAGTCTGCCAAATGTCGGCCGACCTTCACCCGTACGAATATTAGACATTCTTCTAGGTCAGCGCGGTATGGATTTTTGGACGATTCTCCTTATAGGTGAGACGTTTCATAATCAGTAGGTCATGAAACAACAGGTCGTTCTAAACTTTGTGTGTGTTAGAATTGTGTTGTAAAATAAGTTCGTAGAGTTTTTACTGGCGATTTCAATATAAACTTCTGATTATTATAAATATTTTTAATCAATTATATATGACCCGTTTTAATCTATTGCATGTTGCCATCTCTCTGGTCATTTTTTAATTCCGTCCTCCCAGAACTTCTCAGATTTTTGCGCATTGAATTCATTTATGCGCGTTCTGTACTCCTCGTGCGAATTAAAGTGTTTCCTGTAAAGAGAATTTTGAAGGGCATGAAATAAATAAAAATCTGTTCTGACGAATAGGGTGAGTGGGGGATCGCATCCCATATGGGCGTATATAAGGGGGGAGGGTTGTGGGGGCTGCAACCCCGCCCCCCCGAAATCGGTAAAAATGTGTCATAAAACCCCTAAAAATAAATTAAATAAGATCGCTTTGTTGCGGAAAAATAATTTCTTTTGGGTGTAGTAGCGTGTTAATTGGCTAACTATCCCAAGATTTAGATTGTTAGAATTCCATACCTCTCAAATTCCCCCAGCCCCTCCAGAAATTATTTTCTACATATGCCCATGACATCCCAGCCAAACTCCAATAATTTCTGCCCGGTCTGCAAGACACCGGGTGTTATCCTGATGAAAAACTATGGCTTTGCGATTAGCCAATTCTGAACGGTTTTGCTCTACCGCTACCTTTAATTTTTCCAACTGGGGACGGTATACTGCAGAATTAATGGCCTGCTTGGGCGGGAGGTGCACAAAATAAAGGACATCTTTCCAATACAACTACATGCACAGCATAACCTCTTTTGGATGTAAAAGATATTTCTTTTAACGAGATAGTTTTCGTACCTTCACAATCTTGAAACAATGAACGTGCCCGGGACCGTGGAATATTTACCTCAGAATTTAGCGCTTGCGGGATTAGAACTATTCCATCCAACTGAACGGGCTAAAATACTCGTCACTAAGCGCCTTGTTTACATGACGGTACAAGTGCTTGCATGACAAGTATTAAGCTGGTCTAAACGTCGTCTAATTTCTGCAGAAAGTACTCTCTGATTAGTATGATTTACTCCTGTGTGTTCACAATGGTATGAATGCTTTGTGTATTGCCAGGAATGCCTGTGGATAGGTGTGAAAGGTGTTAGGTGGTAGGGGCAGCCGGCCATCTTGTTCCACCCTTCATGGGGGTGAGTCACTCTTCCCGCCGATTATGGAAGGTAATCTACTGGGGGCATTTTTGTGGTTGCCTTGTTGAGGGATGTGCGCTGTTTACGTTGCTCTCGGGCAAAGGTATTATCATTTCTTAGATAAGTATATTTTATAAGTAAAATCATTATAAGTACAGATGGAATGGTTGGGATTCGGCTAAATAAACCTCAATATGATTTTTGTTTTAAAAAATCTATATTTGGGACGTTTCGGCTACTCATTGGTAGCCTTCGTCAGCTAAAATGACAAAAAAAGAAGAAATTAATACAAAAACAAAAAAATTATGATTGTGACATTAATCTTCCATGATCTATCCATCTAGCCAGAAATCTCCTCCGCCGAGTCCTCTCCCTATCCCATGCTTCCTTCCACAATAAAAATATTAATATCGCCTCAGATATATTGGCACGCAACCAATTTCCCCCCAACCTCATAAAATCCCTTGTAAAAAAAGAAAAATCCCAACCTCCCAACACTGTCTCTCCCAATTCTTCCCTAACTCCCAGTTACCAAATATTCCGATCTCTACCATTTACACCTGGACTGACTGATAAACTTACAAGGACAATAAAAAAATCCTACCCTTCCCTAAATTTTGGTTTGAAAACTACCAACAAACTCAAAACCCTCTATACCAAACTCAAAGATCCCATCCCTTTTGAACAAACCACCCGATGTGTTTACCAAGTCCCTTGTCAAACCCCTTCCTGTAATGGTGTATACATAGGAGAAACCATAAATGACATTCACTCACGTCTTACACAACATAAACGAACCATCACTAATAAAGAAATAGATAAATCTGCACTTGCAAAACACGCCATTACACAAAAACACACTTTTAACTTCGACGACACGAAAATTCTTGCTACACAACGAAACAAAAAAAGACTACAGATCTCGGAATGTGTACACATAAACTTAAACAAAAACAATATAAACTACAAAACTGACCAACAAGGCATTTCTCCTATGCACGCTAATATTTTCCAAATACTCTCCCGACCTCCCACCTAGATTTTTACCATGCCCCTTGGGTATCCTTCCATTAACACCTTTTTCTCCTTTCCTGTCATAAATGTCATAAACATGCCTTTTGATCCTTACCGACATGTCATAAACATGCTTTTTGATCCTTACCGACATTTCCCCCACCACCTGCTGTTCCCACTTACTTATACCCCAGTAGATTTCTTTTTCTCCTTAGACACTCTACAATGGTTACTTAATTGCCAACCTGGTCTTCCTCTGCCGCTCGGCATTTCTATTGGTATGTAGTATCTTATTCCTTTGTAAAATTAATTAATGTTACTATTAGCTACTATATTTGTCATTGGTATGTAGCTTCTTATTTCTTTGTAAAATCAATTAACGTTACTAATTACTATTAAAATCAATTATTGTACCTATTCACTTTTTCATTCTAAGATTTTAAGACGATATGTTCTTTTATAAGTTAATTGTATCTATAGCTCTGTTACCTATCACAATCATAATTTTTTTGTTTTTGTATTAATTTCTTCTTTTTTTGTCATTTTAGCTGACGAAGGCTACCAATGAGTAGCCGAAACGTCCGAAATATAGATTTTTTAAAACAAAAATCATATTGAGGTTTATTTAGCCGAATCCCAACCATTCCATCTGTACTTATCACCTCGACGGCTAACTATCTAATTATCATGATAAAATCATTATATCTAGGCAGGAAAAATAGATATATTTTTGTGTGTGTATATTTTCGATAGTTTATTAGGATAATCTGAGTTTTGAACTGAAATCTTCTGAAATAAGACCAAGATATTTCAGTTTATAACCGTATAGACCAGGAGTCTCCAAAAAGGGCGTTTATTACACTGGCCAACAAAAAAATATTTTTGTAATGTTTCCTTCACTTCATGAGTCAAATCTTACTAATTTTGGGTTGAAAAAAAAAAACGAAAATGACAAAGAAAAAATGTTATTATCTCTAGTTTCTGTGATACACCATAGGCCAATATATATAACGTTAACAAATTGAGGCAAATCTGTAAATTTTAAAACATAAGTTTATCAACATTATAAATTAATTTGGATTTATTAAATAGTAGGTAAATTTTTTAAGAGTTGACAATTAATGGGAGAATACTTGGCAGATTGGATATTATTACCATCATGTGGATTTCATGCCTGTCTCTTGTAGGTGAGTTCTGTAGCATCCCTACACACGCACCAACAGTAATCTGCAAGCATTCATTCATTCCAACAGCCCTGATATCTTTGTCCCATTACAGAAATATCCTGATGGAATCTCTCACAGTGTTCATCACTCACCGCACCACAACTAGGAGGGAAAAAGTCCAGATGAGAGTAGAGAAAATGAATTTTGAGAGACATGTTGCATCCAAGTTCATGATATCTTTGTAGAAGTATCCTCACCAACTGAACATAGTTATCTTCTCTTTTGTTCCCCAAAAAACCTTTAATAACTCCCTTGAACGCATTCCAAGCTTCCTTTTCTTTCCCCTCCAAAACTCTGTCAAACGCAGGATCCTTCAGAAGCGCCCGAATTTTTGGCCCAACAAAAACACCTTCCTTAACTTTTGCATCACTTAAGAAAGCAAATTTTCCCCTCAAATATCTAAAGGCCTCTCCTTCTTTGTTCATGCCTTTGACAAAGTTTTTCTTCAAACCGAGTTTTATATGTAGTGATGGAAGAAATATATCTTCCGGGTCAACGAGAGGCAGAGCGACAATATTTTTTTCACTAGGGCCAAGATTTCTTGCAGGCCAGTCTGTTTGAATGTAATGTGATTTCCTACCCCTACTGTCCCACATACATAAAAAGCAGCAGTATTTAGTATATCCCAGTTGCATTCCTAAAAGTATAGCGATGACCTTTAGATCACCACAGATTTTCCACTTGTGTTCAGCATATTTGATTGAGTGGAGGAGGGCTTTCATGTTTTCATAAGTCTCTTTCATGTATATAACCTCAAAATAGCTGTACAATGTTTGGTTTTCTCAGTTAACAGGGGTACCAACATCCAAAAACTAAATTTCTCAACAAAGTGAAAGTTGAGCATGTAAAAAGTGACATGTTACTGTATCTTGAAAACAAGAGCTAATTGGTCATTTTCGAGGTGATTTTTGAACTCAGGGGGTGAAAATACATAATAATTGGGCATTTTTAAGCCCGAAACATATTCATTGTTGGCCAGTGTTAAACAAAAGGGGGATTCGGGGGTATAGAATACTAACAACCTAGAACTTGAAATAGTTAGGCAACTACACCTATATTACACCCCCCCCCCCAAAAAAATTAAATTTTCTGAACTAAGTGGATCTTATTTAATTTATTTTTGAGGTCTTTGTGACACATTGTTATCGAATAAATATACGCCCATGGTCTCCAAACTTTACAAGCTTAGGTCTACTTTAGACGAGCTGTTTTTGTCACTCTCGTTAAGCTGGTTTGGTAATAAGTGACAAGCACTTGTTCGTATGTACGTTAACTCATCAGTAGCAAGCAGGAATAGAGCATCGTTAACGTGTGTGTTGAAAAAACTCCCAACAAACTCGAAATGGTAATAGATAATTGTCAAAAATAGAACGATAAAAGTGTCAACATTTTGTCCTGAATATCAACGTCAGACACACTATTTCTGACATGTTTCAGTAGAGAACATCGTCTCTGAATGGTTTTATATTTCAATTATTTGAAATTCAATTATTTCGTTTTTTTACTAATCATGCACGTTTAAAATTATAATGTAATTTCATAGATCTTTTTTTCTTATTTTTATTTTATTTCTATCTTATAGATTATAAGTAGAGCCCGGAAGTTAGGCATTTATTTTTGGTTAAAATAGGCAGGCAAAAAGGCACTTGAAATACTGAAAATAGGCAGTATTGTAATTAAAATAGGCATTTATTAGGAGTGAAGGCACAGAGGAATCTCACGCATTATTAATGAAAATATGTATTTTAAATACTCATTTATTTCTTTATTTTCAACTTATCACAGAATTAGTGTACTTACTCTTACTTTCCCTTCTTACAAGCAACAACAAGATGCTTTTTCAAAGTATCAACTCTCATAGACCTTCTAAGAAAAAATGTTTTTCATTATGGAAATACTTCCTCTGCATTATCTTATCATTTCTAAATCCGGAATACCAGGTAATTACACCATTGTCACAGCAAAAGGGGTGTGAGGAAGGAGACGTACTTCCCTCATCCTCTCTCTTTCCTGCTATTCATTATGACTGTGCATTCCTTCTACCAAGGAAGGCTCTGTTATTTACAGAGGGTCAATCCACGGGTTGGGAAAATAAGCTTTCGAATTGATATTTGTGACGGCAAAATGAAATTTAATTTGTGAAACCTTTTTTGTTTCCGACGAACTGAAATTCGAAATTCGTTATGTGCGTTTTAAAATGTTCAAATCGCAGAAAAAAATTGCATAACGAGCAAAAAAGGCTTTAAATCTTAAAATAGGCAAAAAAGGCAAAATAAAAATGCACTACTACACTTCCTAAATGCACGGAAACATATTTATTTCTATCTGATTCTTCAATATATCCATTCAGATAAAAAAAGGCATTTTGCCTAACTTCCGGGCTCTAGTTATAAGCTACCCAAAAGTCATAGTGTTGAAATTTCCGAAAACCAACGTACTCGGCAATTCAGTTCGGCTGCGCCGGTCACCGCTCAGCAGTAGAATACGAAGTATTTGTGCCCGGCAATGATGAAAGGGCCGTTTTGCCGGTCACGGGTGTCCCCCACGGCCTCATGAAATATATCACTGCCGGTCACGGGTGACCCCCATGGCGGTTAATGTGTTAAACTTTACTCATACATACATTAACATGTTTGTTGGTGGACTGGATAAAGACAACCAGCCAGAGCTTCTGGTCGCTGTAACAGCATCTAGACGTGCAAGAAATATTTACCTACGTTCTATCAACCTGAATGTATAGAAGCAATATTGTTCTATACACCATCCACCTTGGAGGACTGGATCAAGACACCCCTAGTTGTTGAGGCAGGACTACTTCCTTGGAGCTGGCGAAAAGAAAGCTCAGAGACGATTGTCTTGGTAATCAGAGCGTGTCTGGGGTAGTCTGGGGCTGTCTACATTGCTTGCATCCCTTGTCAGAACATTTCTCTTGTACTGTCATTCTTAGATAGCCATCTCCAATACACTACTGCCTATGTCGCTGTCTTAAGACAATCCTGAAATAGACTAAATCAATAAGAGCTTCTTCTTAGAGGCAAAATTGTGCATTAATCAATTTTGTGACTAATGCAGTCACATATCTCATATCTGAGAGGCTTTAAAGGACACGAATTGCGTATATGATACTCATCCATTTACCTTATTGATTCCTTCCATCATATAGATTACTCTCTTCTCATGAATTCCTTCGAACTCATTGATTCCTCCCATCATATGGATCTTTCCATCCCCTAGATTCCTCTCATCATATGGATCCTTCCACGTCATGTATTCCTTCCACCTCATGGATTCCTTCCAATTCATGGGCTCCTTCCACCTCATGGATTCCTTCCACCTCATGGATTCCTTCTATCTCATGGATTCCTTCCACCTCATGGATTCCCTCCATCTCATGGGATCCTTTCATCTCATGGATTTCTTCCATCTCATGGATTCCTTCCACCTCATGGATTCGTTCCATCATATGGATTCCCCTATCTCATGGATTCCCCCCATCAAGCGTTGAGGAAATAAAACGGATATCTATCCTGCATTCCTCTTCATAGACTGAACCTTGTTCTGCGGTCAGATTTCCCCCAGCTGTCTGACCCTGAGCTGTAACCCATCCCAGGTTCTGCGGTTCCTGCCACTTCCGTTAACCAGCATCAGTTACTGGCCGCTTTATTTATCTCAATAACGGTCTTA